>JAVKLA010000010.1:19983195-20045635 GCA_034782735.1 Sagittarius serpentarius
CCCCCCCCCCCCCCCCGCCTTCTCCCTGGTTAAGGTATACCCTTTGGAAATCTTCAACTTCCCAGATTTATTTTTGCACATGGTACATACTTTGTTTTACGTGGTCTGGCTTTCTTTTCTTTGAACAAAATGCCACCCCTGTGCCCTGCTTATCCTGGCAGAGGGATAAGAATGCTGTTTGCTTTAATATTACCTTCGGTCTCTGTATGCAACAGGTCAAAAGATGTGACAAGTACACATGCTAATCCCTTTCCCTTTCAGTTAATAGAATAACACAGATGGGAAAGTTTACATTGGGATCTGACGCTCGCTCCAAGCTGAAGTTAAGAAGGAGACGGGGTTGGACATTGCCTTTCACATCAGAGCAGTTACTACACAAACTCACCTTCCTACTCGGTGTCAAGTTGCTCCTGTCATCCTAAACTCTATTTGCTCTGCTGAGAATGTTCCCCTTCCCCTTCCACTCTCCTTTTGACAGTAATAGGTAGAGTCAGATAAGACTTTGAAAGCTTTTGTAAAATGAAATATTCCCCAAGAAACAGTGATGTTCAAGTGAAAAAATGTCAACATTTTCCACTGAAACACCACCATTTGTTTTGAAATGGTGACTTTTTAAATATTTGGCATTTCTGAGCGTTGAAATATCACATAAGAAAATAATTCCCACTAAACCCAGATACTTTCTTAGAAATATTAATTTGATTTCCATAAACCCCCATATTACCATTTTTTTCTTGAATAATCAGACTGTTTATGTTTCGTTTAATTCTGTTTTCTGTTTCTTTGTAGCGTCCAGAATATGTCCTGTGACATTCTGCATGACATAGCCCATTTTTAAGTTTGCATGCCGAAGATTTGCCACTTACGTTATTCCTGCAGGAAACACACAGAAGAATAAGACCTAGGATTATGCCTGTGATTGGAAAAGCTGCAGCAATGACTAACTGAAAGGGCTGATCCATCACACACCAGATAACACTTTCTTCCCACCAGGTACGTAGCACTTCTCGTCTTGCGTGAGAACCTTCTGCCAGCTTCCCATGAGGGAGCAAGTTTCTGGTTCCTGGGAACTCCTTAAAATCAAGGATTTGAGGGTATCTCTGTAATGAGGTGGATATCTAAGCTCTATTCTTAGATAGGCACGAGCCTCAGAGTATAAATCTAAACAAGGAGAAATTGTATTTTCTACAATTGATTTTTTTTAAAAATCCCAATTCTATAAACAAAGCTATATGTTAATTAATGTAAACAAGATTAGAAATGCGATTAAAAACATCAAAATTTTTACTGAAAAAGACACATATTTGCACTGAACTTACTAGCAACGAAAATACTTAATTTGTATGGGAAACTGTGCCCATAAGTTTTGCATAACCACAAATGTATTGCTCATGGGAGGCATTCAGTTAGTGACCTGCTTCCTGATCAGAGAACTAACGTTTGTGTTTGAGAATCACTACCTTTTTCATCTATTTTCTTTCAAAATGTGCAGTTTCAGAACTGCTTTTTCACGTTGCTTTAGACACTTCCCCACGAATTTTGTGGCAGATAGCGTGTGCACCTCTTTCAGCCTGCTACCTACCGATACCCATGATAACTCACTAATGCTTGATTCAAAAATCAAGATCTCCAATTCAAAATTCAAGATCTCCGTCTCTGACCTGGCAACAGCTGTGAGGCTCATTCATGCTGCACAGACCACGCAGAGGAGAGAAAAGAGCAAGCTCAGTTTGAAGACACTCAAAACCTCAAATTTAAGTGAAGGGTCCATCTAGATCAATGGAGAGATGCTTCCCCAAAGGGAGCGTGAGGAAGACCAGCTTAAATTAGATGCTTGTATCTTAGTGACTAGGATGAGGTGAGAGAGATCCTATGATCAGGACTGGTCCACAGAGTGACTTAGATACATAGGCCAAGATGCAGGACATCTCAGATTGGGCAGTTTTCAGAGGTTTTAGCATTGGGAGTCATGCTGATCTTTCTGCCTGGATGATGCATGAGATGGGCACCTTCAGGGGAGCTGAGTGTCCCGCAAAAGCTCTGATCTGACTTCTGGAGGTACTTTTCTTCCTCCTTTGTAGAAAAACCTGAAACAGCAGCATTTTGACTATCCCTGTAGCGATTAAATGTGTGTCAGGTGAGTCCAGCTCGTGATTCCTACATAGGGACCAACATTCCCCTTGGTTCTGGTGGAAGTTCAGGCTCCTTATTTGGGGCAAGGCGCCTAAATGCTTTTCTCATCCTGACCTTTACTCTCTGTTGTAATTTCACTTCTGACTTCTTGACTAAGACCTCTAGCAAGGGAGAGCAATTAGTGCCCATCACAAGGAAAGCCTTTGCAACATGGGTGACTGCCCACAAGAAACACAGTTGAGACCACCAACTGTTTTATTTGTTTTTGTTCCAATTTCTGCTGATTGAGAAGCTCATGAGATATGTCTTATTTCCCTGCAGGTCCCCAGGGAAGCAGTGGTCAGACAGTCCTTTTCTAGCCTGCTTTGGGCAACGCTGGTGGTATAGCACTGCTGGCACTGCACTTAGGTCGCTGTGCTGGTAGGTCTCTCAGCACAGGCAGCTACCTAGGTTATTAAAGTGTGCCTAAATAAGGTCTGATTCAATGCAACAGGTAGCTTATTTCAGCCACCAAACTCTTCTTGTTAGATGGTAAACACTTTAATTCACCGTTACTCAGAGCCTGATTTGAACAAGTTACCTAGAGGAAAATGGCTTAGTGTCCTGAGCTACAAGTTGTGAAGAATTAAGCAGAAGTCTTTCTTAATGGGGATGGTGCTAGAGAGGCTCCATTGTGGGTGTAAGGCACTGCCCTGGACTTTTTAAAAATAGCCCCCTACACACTGTAGTGCCAGATGGAGTTTTTCAGATCTGTATCTGTCTGCAGACCTAAGTTTTAAAATTTCAGATGTCTTTGCACGTCTCTGCACTAGGTTATGCCCACAGGTATTGCCCAGTGCAGTAGGTGGTATCTCAACTGCATCATCATTTGGCTAATTTGAGCAGGAATTTCGGTATCCCTTGGAATCACGCTCCTCCCTGCTTCCTCCAGTTTGAGGGAGGCCAGTAATTTGCTGGTGGCTGTTTAACCTCAGGAAGCCTTTTCGCCTTCCCGTCTCCTGCCCCACGCAGCCTAAGATGCTCTTGCCAGCAAGCTGAGCTGAGGCTCGCCTCATTTCCTCCCCTGTAATTCCGCTCTTTACTTGGATGAGAAAGGCGGTGAATAGATTAAACTTACTCCTTCCTCTGTGGCCAGTCTATCAGTCCTTCCTGTGTATGGGAACATAGACCAAGTCACATCGAGTTCTAGTAGTAACTCAGATAGAGACAGAGCCTTCTCTTTAACTGGACCTTGCATATGAATATCTCAAAGAATTCAAAAATTACAGTTCTGCCGTGTAAATAAAATATGCCAGCATATCCATTTTACACATCATCCGTGCTATACTTAGGACTTGTCTCTATTTTGGAGTATTTTCACCAAGTCTAGTTTGAGCTGGATGATCTTCTAAGAAATCATTTTTTGACTGTGTCATTTATGGTTCTTTGTTGACTTCTTTAATTCAACCTATTTTCATATGCAGTAGGTACAACACAGACCTAATCCCTGTAACCTCACAAGCCAGAAACAGTTACAGGATCATGTCCAGAACAACGTCCAGAACAAGTAGTAAAATCTTGTTTTATAAAAATGTCTCATCTATCCAGAAAATGTGTTTTCATAACAGGGCTAAGGCACAGCATGAATGCCAGTTCATTTAAAGCATACAATTAAATACGTGTGTGTAGATTATAAAACTGTTTGGGAAAACCAGCTAGAAGATAAATATCCAATGAGTTATTTGCATGTTAAGATAGCCTATGTTTGTTCTCATTCCAGAGACTGTGTGACTGATTAAACCAAGTTTATAACAAAACATTAAAAATATAAGTTATTTTTGGACCAAGAGAATGAAGTTTTCCTCTGCTACAATGCCTACCAAAGGAGCTGGCAATGCTGGGGAACATGATGTGCTGAGACTATTGTTTATCATAGTTCTGACATGATAGATCTCATAGATCTCTTTTATTTCTTGTTTGTTTGTCTCTCTTTTGTCCTACATTTAGATATTAGGCTCCTTGGGCAGAGTGTGATTTGCCATTCGTTGTTACAGCAGTCATTATTCCAGAGGAGCATATGATTTGGGACTGAAAGATGATGATAATAGTTATTGAATGTAAGTCACAAAAGAAAGCTCCACAGCTGAGCTTGAATTTAAAAATGCAAGATTATAAAAGGTTTATGAGAAAGCACAAATTTTGCAGAGTCGTGTTCAGTTCCTCTTTCAGTCTCTGATGTATGACAGCCTGATGTATTCCACAGAAGAGGTGACCGCATGCATCTAGCAGAGTTTCCTCCTGGTGATACCTCTGTGAGTACTTAAGCCATCCCTGGACATGGCAGAGAACATTGGGTCACATGTTTGTTTATATTTCATGTGACTTTTCTATGAATCATATCTCCTTTTGTCACCACAGCATCCCATTTAATCACTTGCTTTCTGAGAATTTAGTTGACTCATCTCTCCTAGGTTTCTTTTTCCTTGGCACGCTTCTCTTTCCCTTCACCTGATGCCAGTTCTGCCTTATTCCTTGGCACCATTGTGATACGTAGAGGCATTTCAATGTCCTTTGCAGAGCCTAAGTGTGCCATTTGAACACAGTCCTAGACGAAGGGGAGAAAGAGGTAGGTTAGAGTGGCACCATTCCTGGAAGACCAGCAGGAGATGGAAAATGTCCATGAATTCAAGCCTGTTTTCAGGCAGCCTAAATTCTACCTATGTTCTTGTCCCTAATGTTATCCACGAGATATTCTGGACCTTCAGTGTTGACAAACCAATAGGAAACCAAAGCTGATCTAGGAGAAGTAGATGGAATACAGCTGTTGGAGCCCACATGAGTCTGTCCTTTGCAGTCATGGAGCTTACTGGCAAAGCTGTGTGAATAATGGACTATTTTTGTTTTCTGACAATTCTGAAAACATGCAGCAAAAATATTTGTAAAGAACTTTTGAGTGTATTCAAAACAATCTTTCTTTAAAAAGTGTGTGAACTGAAAAGCTGTCAGCCTTCCTTCTTGGGTCAAATGAGAAGCTTCATTTCATTTTTGTTCGTTTAATTGTTTTTGTTAAATTAATTTTCTTTAAGCTTTAAATAAAAACATGACAAAATTTGAAATAAGTTTAAAATTATTAATGAAAAATGCAGATATTTCTTTCTGCAAATTTGAAAACTGAGCATTTAAATGGTTTTGGACTGTTTTTATTGTTTGAGATGGTTATTTTAAACCACTAGATTTTGCAGAAACTAGCACAGAGCTGGAGAATATTTTGTTGATCAGAAATGAGATTTTGGCAAAATCTTTGCTATAACACTTTGACCAGCTCTAGGCATCAATTTGGCCTCTTCTCCCTTCCTGTATAAACTCTTTAAGACGCTAGCAAAGACAGTACATGACTTCACTCAAGGCAATGGCTGTAGTATTGTTCGGTCCTAACATGACGCGTACAAGTAGAAAAAAGGTATCACCATCTCTGTTGCTTGGACGTTTTTTACTTTCTAAGGATTTATGATGTAAAACTGTCCATACTACTGCCAGAAATGCAGACAGTCTGAGGAAAACACAGATGTGATTGAAAAGGGAGTCTGTACGCTACAAGTGACATAGGACAGTGCACTTCATATTTCTGCATGGGATTGTTTTGTCTCGGGCAGCGTTGGCCAAATTGCCGAGCTGTGGGTTTATACTGTCTTAGGTGCTCTCTGCAGTAAGGTGCACATGTTTGCATACAATGGAAAAAGGCATCTGCCCATCCATTCCCAAAGAAAGAAATAAAAGTGTGTGTCCCCCCCCCCCACTTGCAGAACATATATATTCATCTGTTGACCCTCCTTGCAAGTGGAAAAAGGCAGTTAAAGTGGTGGAAGCAAGGTTAATACCGGGACCTTTACTTGGAAACATGCTAGGAAAAAAGAAATAAATGACCACAAAGAGTGGAAGATGATCAATCAAAATTTCTTTAGAACAAGGAGGCTGCTGGTACTTCTCCAGGAACTCAGGGTCAAGTCCAGGTTCACGCTCACTGTCAGGTTGTACTTCACTGTGTAAGTCACAAACTCATCTGGAGAAGTGATTCAGTGAAATAATTTGCCATTTGCCTAGGATCACCCACAGATGTCCTGGGACATCCAAGAATGCAAAATTATTTCTTTAATAGGAGGACAATGGCACTGAATCAACAGCAAGACATGTTTGGTGCATGTGATTCTCGTGTGCAATTCTTATGCTATCTGTTGAAGCCATGAAATATGGTAAAAATGTACCTGCGTGTCTGGAAAGCAGAAAGTCAGTATCTGTTTAACGCCTTTCCCACCCCTTTTTCCTGCCTAAGATGTTTTATCTTACCTTGGTATCCTAAAGATCCTGTGACTATGATCGTTTTACTTATACTTACCATAGGATGTAAACTCTTATCGCGATGTGATAGTATTTGGCAAATGGTGACTTGTAATGGTGCAGTTTTGAGTAAATAAAAAAAAAAATCTGGGCAAGATTCAGCCTTTGGGAGAGCAGAGCTGTCTCTCTGCAGTGGTTATAGTGACAAATGTAAAACATTTGTACAAAGGGAATATATTAGTCACCAGCTGTTATTATAAGCCTTTCACATTATTTAATGACCAGAGTAGGCTTTAGGCAGCCAAGCAGGGGACTGTATGGCCCCTAAGTGCCTCTTACAGCCTTGTAAAACCAGGGCATGATCTTACCCTCTCTTATCTCTAATGCTGCTTGCGAAACAAAACATACTGGTATTTCGCTTGCTAACCGTAGATGCAAACCACTGCAGAGCTTGAGGGTGTTTCATTAGAACTCCATTAAAAATGAACAATCAAGATTTAAAAAAAATAATCAGAATCCACAGAGCAAAGCCTCACAATATAAAACCTACAGAGTCTCCTTTGCCTTTCCTGTGAATATGAGTGTGTTGCTTTTAATTTGCGACTCTTGCAACTATTAGGAGTGGCAGAATACTTTTATTTATTTATCTATTTATTTAAACAGAGTTTTAAAACCCTGCACAAATCTGGGCACAGGCTTGTGAAAGAGAACTAGCAAAGACTCGGCGTGGCGTTATTTTGTTCTGCTTTTAGATGCAATTTTATCCATTGCTGCAGCTGGCTGTTCCTCTTTTAACAGCCAGGCTCTTCAGACCATGTGCTTAGGATGGCTTATAAATTGCCAGGCTAGATACAGATGATTGTGTCTGGCAGAATGTCTTTATGGTGTTGGTGGTAAAGGAAAAGCATATGTAATGCTATTGAATGCTGCTGGAAATATGATACCTGGCTGGTGCCTCGTGCCATCTATGATCCAAGTGATGGTGGTTCTGAAGTGACAGTCAGCTTGATATTGGTTTTAAACTATTTTCCCTCAGAAGTGGCAAGCCTGGTGGATATCTAAAACAAACTTGAAGAGAATTTAAGACAGATGAACTCTGCAGATTCTTAGGGCCCAGGGTGATTAAATCTGAAAGCACCTCTGATCTGTGCTAGCACCAGTTGCTAGTGAGATATCTACATGTAGCTGCCACAGGAAGGCCAGTAGAAGGGTGACAAAAAGGAAAATAGTTGCTCAGATATATTGGAGGATCAGCACAGAGTTTTGAGGGTCTACTCGCATCAGGAAGAAGACGAAATGCAAGTGAGATACTGTACGTGGTGTCAACTCAGAGATCTCAGGGAAGCAAGTGGCAGTAAACTGAAGTCATCAGGGAACCAAGTTCAAAGCACTGGTTTGATACAGCATCCATGTTCAGCACAGAGAATCTCAGCCTCGCTCATTCAACATCCTCAAACTAATAAAAAAGATTCTTGACTCACTAACTACCACTTTCACACACCACTGTCTCAGCCACACTGCAAATCATAGACAGAAGGAGCAATATTCTGAAAACATTTACAATTAACTTTACTCACCCAAGCTGTCTTTGCAAAGCAGGTAGATATGAAAGTTTGTAAACATTTGCAGTGTTGGGATCTTAGCATGAGTGTCTGAAACCGTTCTGTTTTTAGCCATCTTTCTTTTACCAAGATGAGTTGAGAATCTGAGATCTTAAAACACTTGGCAAACAGATAACTTCGGTATCTTTTGGCATATTCCAGCTTAATCACATTGAAAAACTTTGCTTGATCTTTCGTCTCCAAGGTGTTACTTGTTTATGTATAAGCAAATCCACTTTTTGAACTGAAAAGTTGGTTGTACTAGGAAAAAAGCTGGGGATTAAGGTGCCTAACTCTGTCAGTGCCGTGTGTAACTCCACTTGGCCTTTTTAATTACTGCTTCTCTCGGTTGGGGAGCCTGTTGCTGAGGGCAGAGGCAGCATGTGCCGTGTGCTGTGACCTCCCTCCTCCGGCGGTGGGACAGGGGCTTTGTACAACGTTGCTGATGAAGTGAAGGGATCGTGTGCTGCTGGCTCTGAAGTGAAAACAATCACTCTGAAAACTCAGAGCTTCCTTAGAAATGTAAAAAAATGGGGTGGGAGCATAAGTTAATTGTGCTTTTACACACTGTTATACTTGTCACCGTGCCAGACTCCACATTTCTTCCAAGGGTGAAATGAAAACTCCAAATTCATGTGGTTATGAAACAATTTCAGTACGAGCACTCAGCAAAGAATTATAAAGTGGGAAAGACACAGTCCTGTGTCACAGCTGGTTGAGAAGGGTCTAAATTGATCAAGGCTTCTTCCAGCTTGGAGGAGCCTTTTGGAGTGTATTGAAACCATTCTGCATCTGTATGGTGAATGTATATAAGGCACTACAGAAAAGCTGATTTGTTATGACATTCCTTTGATTAGGAGATGAGGCAACTGGCAGAAGGCATCACCATCATTCCAAGAAATCTCGTTTCTCTGCAACTGGAGATTTAGGAAATTAATCTGGTTTGCCATGATTTACACCGGGATAAATTCATACATTGGAAACTGGGCATGGCAAGAAATCGCTGGCACTGCAGGGTACTGCTAGAGAAATAATGATCGCAGTGGGAGACCTTGATGAACAAGGACCAAACACCATTTTCTGTCCTGCAGTAATGGAGCCTGAGGTACCTGAAGGCCTTTGTAAGCTAAGCTGGGATCAGCCCCAATTTGTTTTAGTGCTGAGACCGAGGGAGTGCAACGCCATTTAAAATCACGTTATTAACCCTTGTGATTTCATCCTGGACCACGTGTACTTCATCGAGATTGTAATTGCAAGGTCAGTCCTGACTTGTGTCACCACGAAAGCAGAACCAGTCTCAAATAAGTATCTCATTGGACAGATAGCGGTTTGCTTATTTTTGTTATTACAGATGAGTTAAGGCAGGGGATGCACAAGGAGGAGGTCAAAATACCCTGAGGCTAAATCTAAACTGGAGCAAATCCATATTAAAACCTTGAGTGTGCCTAAAGTTAGCACATGCAAATCTACTCTTTCAGATACATAAACTCGAATCCTTAAATATGTGTCGTAGCTTAACTCTCACTTGGGTGCTTAACTCCCATTGATAACACCATGTGCTAATTCCAGCACCCAGGTTTCTGTGTAGTGTTCTTACTATGAAGAACAGTTGGTCTTGAGGGAAAACATTTACATAGATGACAGCTATTTTCAGAAAAATGAAAAGTACTGGGTGAAGAAGGAGGTTTTGACATTGTGTGAAATATGGGGTTTACACAACAGTAGTTTTCACTGTGTGTATATAAATGGATGATTTACCATATATTGATTCACACGCCATTTGTAAGTGTCTAATTTATTTATTTATAGAGATGTATGGAAACCATGGTTTGAAAAGCAGTTTGCATAACATCTGGTATGTCAACAATGTAACCTTTCAATTTACTTGTTGGTGAAAATGTCAATATAATGAACCTGAACTCAGCATTGGTTTACACAAATTTCCTGGCAGACAAAGCAGTAATGATTTGCGTGTCAGTGTAAGTGACATGTGCCCTCCAGTTTTGAGTAGTTTACACAGCTAAGAGGTATAAAAAGAGTAGAGCACATGGCTGGTTCCTTACATACTTACGCTGGCAGTACAAATTGCGTGTATTTGTGTGGTGTGAAACATTTCATCTCGTTTTGACTTCCAATTTTGCAAAAGCGACCCTGATTTTTCACTGAAACTGCTTTTTTTTTTTGATACATAGAAAAAAAGGTAAGAGAAAAACTGTGGACTTGAAGGTGACTTTAGATCCTGGTAGCATGTAATGCATGAGCCTTCCCTGGGTGCAGTTGTTTCAGTTACTTGTACAATTTATGTGTTTTCTACAGACAAAGATATTGTACTGTGATGTGACAGAAGAATCTAGTGGATTCTTGATTGCTCTTAGTAATATGCCAACAGGAATGACAACAATAATATATTGCTTACACCTTTTACATTGCTGCCTGTACAAGATAGGTCGCGTAAATCACATAGCATTTTTGTCGCTCTGTGACTCGTTGCCTGACACTTTTGAAGTAGGAAAGTAATAAATGCTGTTGATACTGAATAGCAAAAAACCTCAATTAAGCGTAGAATCAAAGTCCATTGATGGCATCAGGTATGCCTCCTTGATTGTAGGGAGTTTAGGCCTGTTACAGAGATGTCATTGCCCAGTTCCTCTCCCCAAACTATCTGCGTGAAAAGGCAGGAGACCTGGTCTTAGAAAAATGTCTCCAAACACATCCGTCAGCCTTGAGTTTCAGTACGTGGTGTGAGGCGGGCGGTGGGCTGAGAGGGCTGCAGGGTGCCAGTGGGACACCGCCGCCTGTGTCACTGCGCGGTGCGGCTTCGCTTCCCTGCCGTTTGCCTTTGCCGGGGAAGGACATGGGGCTGATCCGACAGGTTATCTCCTTCCTCCTCTCTGCCTTCCTCTTCTCCTCTCGCTTCCCACCCCAAAGATCTGCTTTGTGGTTTGGATTTCAATCAAGTTACCGAAAAAAAGTGGAGGAGGGAAGGAGACAGTTACTTAACAACTTTGCGCGTGATTCTTTTTTTTGTTGTTGTTGTTGTTTAAAAAAAACAGATGCTATCTGTTTCCCATTGTTCTGCCCACACTATCTGGTTTGGATCTGATTTGGGTGCTGTATGTCTGTATGCGTGAGGGAGAAGGTCACAGGGAAAGCTTTGTGCATCTGTTATTATCTGATAGCTTTAAAAAAATTAAAAGCATATACGACCCCACACTCGCAGCTAAGAAAAGGAAATTTCACCAGGTTTTCCAGACCATTCATTTTTTTGTGGAAGATTCTAGTATCTAGGCTGAATACAGAGACTAAACCAATCGCAACCGTTTGTAAGAGCTTCTAGAGTTTTTTTAATTGTTCTATTCCACTTCCTACACGTATTTTCTATTTGTCCATCATTCATATTTCCTTTATATGGTTAAAAAACTTGTTGTAAGGTGATGTTTTCCTTTTAATCCAGTTGGCCAAACTCCCTCCCGGGAGCCTGGAGCACATCCAGTGGCGCTGGGTGAGGTGTGTGCCCCAGCCCCCTGCGGTTCCCAGGTGGGAGGAGATGCTGGAGCAGAGCTCCTCCGTGTCCCACTCTAACCCAGCTTCCACTGAAGGGAAATACAGGCCCAAAAGGATCTGCAGTGACATCCAACACGTATCCCAACCAGGCAGCCCAGCATGCAAGACTTGCAGTGGAGCACCCTTTCTCTGCAATCTCGGCAGATCCTGAGATACCTTTCAGATTTCCCAGGATATGATGATAAGATTTAAAAAAAAATTTTTTTCAAAAATCACAGTAACTCTTAGTGTGACACTTCTGATTATGACCCTATTTAAGCAAAGTTTGTTATTAATACATGACGTACTTTAAGCAAATGTTTTTTTAGCCTGGGCCTTTTTAGCAAAATGACCAAATGCAGTGTCATGTGTGGCAGATAAGTTGCACCTGACATGGCATATGAGAGAGCTGCTATAAAGGTTATGGGGGAAAGAAGGAAGTGCTGGAGAATATTGGGCAGGGCAAGGCAAGGCAGGACAGGACAAGACCGATGAGAAATATGTGTATTTGTAGAGAGGTAATACATAAAAATGACTAGTGGCACAAAGGCAGTATAGCCAAGGACCTTATTGGCTGATGTTGGGGTTTTTTTTAAAGTACCTAATCAATAATAACAAAACCCCTATAAATAGCTAAATGGTGCTGAAGCTTGCTTATTTATTTATTTATTTATTTATTTATTTGCTGTTTAGCGTGGGACTCCTGCCGAGTTTTCCCTCTAGCTGTGTCAACTCAGGACCCCGTCTGACTGGGGCTCTGTGTAACATTACGTACAACACAGAGCATTATTTAGAGTCCCGGGCACACTTCCCACTGCATTAAAATCAAATTGAGTTCTCACACGTCATGTTGCTGGCCTAGCTGGTACAGTCCTCTAAAGGTCTCTCCCCTTTCCCTCTTTTGTTGGGCATTCGTTCTTTTTCTTCATCTGGATTGGAAAACGAGGATGCAACCGAGTTGAAGCCCTAATTCCATCAACTTCTTTTACTGTGTAGCCAAAACCTGCTCGACTCTCTCTCCCTCTACTGTATTTTTCCTGTAATATTAACTTTCTCTGCTTCTTGTTTACACAGATGGAGGCAACACATTTGACTGCGAAAACAAAAGTACGTAACTGTGTCTACAAAACTGCAGCACATATGAGTGGCCTCTTTTCTGTGACCTTTGGTTTCTCAGCTTTAGACTAAATTTTAGCTTCTCCGCTTCAGACTCCTGGAAAGACGTAAAGCCCTTGAGTACCCACTTGACCACTCTCCTTTGTTTTAATGCTTGTTTATCTTTCCTGCTTTTTTATGCTCTGGACTATTAACAAAGCAAGAAAGTGCTTCTCAGGCTACAAAAACACTGTCATATCAGCTAAGCCTCCTTCTAATGCGCAGGCAGCAGTCATCTGTGTGTGCACACGAGCTGGCTTCTTGGTGGCTACTGAGCCCAGTATTCAAAGGCTGCAAAGAGCCCAGCAGCACGTGCTCATCCGTGGAGAAGAGAGTGTTTTCAGAAATGCATGAGGACTGAAAGCAAAGCCCCTGATTAATGTGCATTTGGACGAACAGGCCTAGCAGCCACCTCCAAATGCCCTGGGAGGCTTCTTTCACTTGTGCTATGAAGGAAAGAGCAGTGACTAAAGGAGAGTTGGACTTGACTGGAAATGATGTGGGGAAGAGAATAACAAAAAAAAAAAGCATCGGGCAACAGTAAGTTTGGAGGAGAGGCTCATAGAGGGTTGAGTTTCATTTTAAGGTTCTGATTTAGCTGAGCTGAGCATGGCATCAGCTGAAATTCAGAACGAAACTAGGACACAAACTTAATTGCAAAACCAGCTGAAACCACAGGACACAGTCACAGAAAATTCTCACTTATTTGAGGCTGGCATAGGGTTTCACTCTGAGCTTCAGCAGGAGGTTTGGGGGGCCCCAAAACAGATTCAGGGAGTTAAGATTCAGTTGCTTTCCCAAATTCAGCTCTGGACTAGCAGAAGTATTGAAGGGGATGATTAGAGAACATCCACACAAGTAGGAGTAACGACTGGCTGGCACATTGCTTTTCCACCTAACAATGAGATTTGTAGGGGATATGTTGTAACTGTTGGTGTAAACAGATATGGTCATCCTAAAATACCTCTATTCAATGCCATGACAATGAATGACACAGAAAATCTGAAGGTCAACAGCTGTTTCTTGTGCAAAAAAAATGCACCAAGAACCTCAGACCTACTGAGACCGGCCAGCCACAGCTCTCACACTGCTCTTCTAATTGTCAACTGTTGATGGCCGATTCCTGGAAATAACCAGGGAGAGAGAGAGGTCTGTGCCTAACATGAACAGGCTTGTGGTTGCATTGAAAAAGCCAAAACAACAGCTTAAAGCAAGTCATTCCAGCAGCATTGCTCCCTCGCTGGTTGCTGTCTCTGCTGTTCCCTAAGAGAGTATCTTCTGCTTCGGGCATTTATCCCACTTCGGATTTTGTTCCTCCTGCTGCTATACTGTTTTTATCTATAAAGGCAGACTTTGTCTGACTCTCAAGAGCCTGAAGCGTACTTTTTCCTGTACAGAAGCAGAAGGGGGATCCTGTGGGATGGGTTCAGGTTCAGGGAGGTGTTTCACAGAGGGACTCCCTGGCACGGGTGCTCACCCTGAACTATGGGGGAGTCCCTCCACCTTGCTGCGACTCCCTCATTGCGACAGGGCAAAGAGGTGCAGGGGAGAAGCTGCAGAGTTTTTGTTTCCTCATGGTATTTTGGAAAGCCAAAAATTTCCGAGACTGGGAGACGTGTTGCCTTCAGCTCTAAACGGTGCTCTCCTTGGGTATCCTGAAGGGCATGAGATTTTCAGGAGGTCCGATCCTGTGCACGCTGCGGGAAGTTGAGGGTCTGATGCAAAGCCTGTTTATATCAGGAAAATGGTTGCTGCTGAGCTGAGTGGAGTTTTGGGTCGCAGAGTGGTGAATCCTGCTGCTGGGAGAAGCGAACCATTGAAACATGCAGGTTTTTCTGGTGCCTTTGGCATTTGGAGATAATGGGTGTGAAACCAGACTTTTCACTTCTGCTTTTCACGTGCATGTTCAGTGTGATGCGCGTATGGTGTGGAGTTTCGCAATCGGTAGATTTCCCCATTAGTTTTGGTTTGTTTCTCTGATTTTTACAAGGGATGAATGGGATATCACTTCTGGGCAAAACACACATTAGTATATTGGGGGAGGGAAATGCAGGAAAAATAGTATCTGAATACGATTTGTCTTACAAGCAAGCACATGTAGGTGTTTATTATTTCTGAATGCTCTCTTGTCAATCGGACATTGAACAATCGTGACATCTGTTGCAAGATACTGTCCCCCAGAGTCGTTTCACACAGTTCGGAGTTTGCTTTTTTAAATCCACCACAAATAAAGCCCAGAATTATCTCCCTGTCCGCACAGAGACAAGCGGGAACCTCCTGGGAAAAAGCTGCAGACTCCAAGGAGGTGGAGAGGTTTAGCAGAAGGGGGTGTTTGGGTCCTCTCTGCCCTACCGTGGGTTGAACAGTGAAACCCCCAGTTCCCACTGTGAGAGGGAACCCCACTGCGATCCACAGGAGACGAGACAATGGCCATTTCATTAAAACAAAAACAAAGACTGAGTGCGAACGCTGACCTGCAGCTCCAAACCTTCTGAACCATCGTCCTGGGCTGCATCAGGGATCTTTGCGTTGGTGTTCGCAGGTTTGCGCGTTGTTGACACCTCCCATGCTGCTGCTGGGAGCCGGGAAGGCCACAGCCAAGTTGGCTTTCCCTTTCAGCCCGTCCGCCTTTATCAGGGAAGAAATACTGTCTGTTTGTTTAGGTGAGATATTAGTCTGCCCCTGGAGCTCCAGGTCACTGTAAATGTAACACAAGCTCTATTTCCTGTTAGGAAAGGGGAAAAAATATGCCTGTGAATTGTCTCTGATGTGCTGCCAATTGTCAGAGAAGATTCAATTTGGTGGAGAATTACTGTGCCTTAAAGAGCTGCACTAGTGACAGAGATTTAGGGCAGCTACTCCTGCCAGAAATGGGAGATTTGTCTTTGATTTCCGTAAAACCAGGATTGCGACTGGTAGTAAGTTGCCCCTCCACATTGCTCGAGGAAAAGTGAATGGCTTGGAGGGGAGGTTGAAGCAGCAGTTCAGGTTGATGAGACCATTGTGGGACGTGAAGGGGATGCCTACACGTGGTCAAGGGGCAGAGCCTGCAAGGAGGGCTGGACAGGAATTTGGGGTAAGGCTGGCAGGTGCTGGGGCAAAGCTTTCTTATCAGTGCTCCGCTATGATAAAGGAGAAATGGCATTTTCTTGCCACCTAGCCAAAAAGCCAGACCAAAAGAGACAAGAATTTCCTCTGTGTGTGTGATGCACACGTGTTCACTGCTAATCCAATAAAGCAAATATGTGACCTGTGGAATGACCCAAAGCTGCTACAATAAATAATGCTATAGATCACTCACGTATTTTGCTTTCTTTTGCATTTCCTGTATCAAGGCCAATTTCAGCTGTCGTCTAAGCGGGTACATCTTCCACAGCCGCAGTGATATGTGGACAGGTAAACGAGATTCACCCATCTGGTCTCTCTTATGATAGAAACAAAACAAAACACCCCCCCCGGCTGGCAACAAAATGGTTTTCCCTTATTTTTCATTATGTTTATTGCATAATATTTCATTGCAATATTTCGTGATGTTTTTTTGCAGTAATATTTCAACTTAGGCCTGGGTAAAGGTCCAGTGTGTGTAGGTAAAGCTGATGTTGACAGAGCTGGCCAAGCAACATCCTTGTCTTCAGAAACATTCATCCTCCAAAGTTTTCTGTGGTAGAGAAATAAAAAAAAAAGAAGTCTATAGACTGTCCCATGAAATTGCCTGCGTGTTATCTGGATCTCAAACAGGCACTTTGCAACCTGGCATTCTCGATGTGTCCATGTGCCAGTGCTGAACTTTCCACAAAAGAGACCATCTTTTTCATGTTAGCCTTAGTGGCAGGGTAATTGTTAAACAAAAGCTGTATAATCCATAAAAATAACCCTAAAGAGACTTAATTTTTATTTAGCTTACTACTGTAACAGACAATAGCTTGCTCAATGGTTGGAAGGAGACCAGGAGAAATGCAGAAAAGCAATTTTGAAGAAGGCAAAGGGTATAAGGCACGCTCTTTTGCCATTTGGTCCCCTCTCCTAGTTGTTATTACAGAGCTGGTGAGGTGATGGGGTGTGATTCAGCCAGTGCCCAACACTCTCTTTCTCTCCCCAGTACTTTCAGGTGGAAGGCACACTTTAAACACTGTCTCTCAATCTATGGGCCTTCACCCTGGTGGTGTCTGAGTATCTCTCTGAATCAGCTAGGGCACGCCTAGCATCAGCAAAATTATCCTCCCTGCAGTCCTTTGAAATAGGGTAAACTCCTCCTGTGCTGCAGTCCAGGCTTCCAGGCAATGCCATGGAGATTTAACATGTTCTCTCCAGCTGTTTTTAAAATTCATCAAGGTTTTTCCGGAGCCCTGGAGCTCGGCGGGGTGGGTGAGCCCGAGCCGATCAGCCGCTGGATTGCAGAGCGGTGGTACAAAGTGCCCGTGCACGCTCCTGTGGCCGCCCCGCGGGGATATTCCTGGCCCCTCAACTTTCCCCAGAAGTGCCTTGTTCTGTGGGAAGCACAGAAACTGTTCCGACTATAAATACATATTTCTGTCCTTCTTCCGCTGTGCCTCTGTGTTTCAGAGTAATGCTTTTGCAGGCAGGAAAAAAAAAAAATCAAAATGCATCATCTTATTTCATCAGATGCTGCTTAAAAGAGATGTGGGGTCAAAAGTCAGTGCTGCAGCCCAAACCATACATCTGCAAGGCTTGTGGCTTCTCCATTAGCCATTGCAATAACTGCGTTGTGCTCATCTCCCGCCCTCAGTGTCCCTGTCCCTCTCTCAAAGGTTTGCCGTCACATCCTTGGCTTTTGATAGAGCTGGTTAGCTGATGATTTCTCTCTTGTTCCTTCAGCCTTTTGCTGGCTCCCTCCTAAACCCATACCTGCATTAGGCTCCTCATGCTTTCCCTTGTTGCATCTCTGCTGCAGTAAAATACATGTATGTATATATTATACATACGTATGTATTTTATATACTTATACTAACACTGAGGGAAACAAGTAACTGGGTATCAGTTTTGCACTAAATGAAGACAGGAGGGTATTAACAAGAAAGCAAAATGTTGGGAAAGGCCTCTCTTTCCATCTCCCTTTGCCTGCGTTCTGAAATCTTCTTTAGAGATGGCTCCTTCTTTCCAGTCACCCTAATTCCTATTAATCCCTTTTTAATTTTAGTCAATTGAAAAATATGCCATTACTGCTTGAGTAAGTTTAAGGTCTACTTTGAAAGGTTAAAATGGACTTAATCTGTTTCTTGTGCAATAAATACATTTTAAGCTTCTTGGTCTGTCTACTCCAAAGATGTCAAAATTTAATGCTTTAAGATCAACGTAAGTGGTAGTCTTTTAATATTTTAATTAATATTTTTTTAATATCTTTCTAGCCTAACACTCTAAAATAATTCCTAAATTTACAAACGTATATTCACAGAAGATCAGTACTGTTTAGGATGTAGGCGGGCATATCTGAAATACCCAGAGTAAAAGCATCTGCTACTACAGTGTCATGAACTGTTGGGAAAAATAACTATTACTCACCAAATCTAGGATCCAGTTCCTGGGGAAAATATAATTTCTCCTGAAAACACCTGCAGGGTGAAGTTTACTCCCCTTCTGTCAGTCTGAGTAACAAAGTAAGGATACTATAATAAATGATGGCAGGGGCTGAAAAAGATGTAAGAGGATGGAAAAGAAATCATTAATCCACTGCACCAACTCTGCTGCATCTGATAATAGCCAGCAGATACTGGCTTGCCAGCACATCACTTTTATCCACAGGTTTATCTCCTCATGTGCAGTTTGTTTTGCTTGTGATTTTTTGGTTTGGTTTGGTTTGGTTTTCTTTTCCCCTCCAGCAGCTCTGAATCTTGTCCCTTCTGTGAAAAGACTCAGACACACAGGAGGACCCATCTTTGGCTCTCATCTTATCATCTTTATCTCCTGCAAAAATACGTATTTCCTAAAAATCTGCCTCTCCTCCTTCCCTGACTGCGATCTGCTGCAGCTCCTTAGGTAGCCCCTGGAAAACAGCTTAACAAGGTTACCACGGTGTCAAACTGAAAGTAGCCAGCAACTCTTTTCAGCTTGTTATTTATGCTGTTAAGTATGACCTGGAAATTTGTATTGTTGTATAACCAGATGTCAGTTCCTTCAGTTCCTGCAAAGCAGGTCTTTTTCTCCCTTTCCTCTTCCTTCTCTGGCTATCCAGAGAAATGAAAAGCCCACAACATGAGTTCATGCTCCTGACAAGATGAGTTTTGTCAGGAATATACAAGCTGTGGTTTTTCCTTTCTGCATCCTGAAAGTGAAGAAAAAAGACCTTTGATGTATCCAAAGTTCTTCTTTGAGCTAATAAAAGGTATCATTATATTATCACACTTGTGTCCCTTCCATGTTTATCCTGGCCCATATTATGCTCTGCAACAACAAGAACATAAAACATCCCATGAGAAACCCTAGGTTAAGTTTATTTGACTTTTTTTTTTAACCTATGTTGTAATCAAGATTGTTTTGCTAACTTAGTTCACCGAGGTAGTTTTTGGTGAAGGCTAAGATTTGCTTAGAAAAGCCAGAAAGAAAATACATATGACTGGTTTATGCCTTGCCACCCTGAATTGTAATGTTTTGTTTATTATGACTTTGGGGATGTTTTATTGGTGAGTGGAGAGGTCACAGCCTCACATTTAGAACCTGTGTTTGCGCTTCATGGGTTCTGGGATTTGAAACCACAAGCAGTCACTGAACTTTTTGGTTGCCTTAGGTAACTGTGACCAAGTGGCCAGACCAGGTCCTCTTCTCTGTGGTCAGCCTGCCGGGAGCAAAAGTGTGACATTGGCCTGTGACCGGAGGTCTCCAAAAGAGCAGGTAAGAAAGATGAGGCTGAAATAGCCCCGCCACAGCGTACTCTGCTCTCTTCTCTCCACGTTCCCAGCCTCTTGCCCCTTTTAATGTTCTTAAATGCTGAGCTTTCTAGTCAAACTTTTCTTTTGGAAACAAATGTGTTCGGAAATAATTATGTGTTCATACCCCACCTAGAAAATATTTCAAAGATACGCCCAACTTCTGTAGTGGTGGATCCCATTATAACAACTCAATAGAAAAGACTCCATTCTACAGATTGAAAAATGGGTTTGGGATGTGTCCAATGCTTTGTGTTTCCAAAGAAATCCGTGGTGGAACAAAGGTGCCTTCACTTCAAGAGGGTTTTCTAGCCTCAGACTGCTCAGTGAGAGCAGTAGCACTGCCAGGTAATACCTGGAGATGTGGCAAGCTTGGAAAGATTTGAGGCAGATTTGCTTTAAATCCATTCAAACAAAGGGGTAAAATTTCTCATATAAAGCATTCAGTGAAGCGAGGGATGTTAAGGTGTATGAAGAACAGGCATGCACTAATTGTTGTGCTGTTTGATTTTAAAGCTGAGCAATTATGGCATAACACAAACATGTATTTACTGCAATCAGTGGAATTGCAACATTCCGCCCTGAATGCTGAATGTTCAGGTGTTTTTACTGCCGTATGTTTCATGTACAGCCTGCATCAGGGGTATTCAAAAGGAGGTCAGTCTGAAGTTCCTCACATACATTGTGTGTCCATGGCAGATGCCAAATTCAAAGCAGCGTCTAAGAATAAATGAATTCTCATTAACTTGATGGGTTGTACCTATTTTACAATGGGGAAAACTGAGGCCCAGAGAATTCATTAGCTGCATTATGCCACTCAACCCACAGCAACACTCAGGCTGAATGATTTTTTGCCACTTGCTCCTAAATTCTATTTATCTCATGATATTTTATGTCACTAATACTAATGGTAACAATGCTGGTGCAGCTATTCCTTCCCAAGACAAATATTACAGTGAAGCTACTATGACAAACAATCTCTGTTGACCAACATTAACTGGTAAATCTCCTTTAAAGATTTCCAAATTCAGCATGTTCAGTTTCATCCCTCTGTTGGAAGACTCCTTCTATTAAGTACAATTTTTTCCCAGGCCTCAGTGGGATTGGTAAAAGAACTGCATTAGTCTGTAACATCACCCTGGTTCACTTCTCACCTCCAGTTATTTTGCTCTAGGCAGCATGGAATAAGCTACCGAGGATCAGCCCTTTGACCTTGGTCTTCTTTTTTCTTGAAGAGAATAAATGAAGTGAAATTGTCCTGCCTAAACCAAATGATCTCTTCAAGTGTAGAATTAATACATTATGACTACAATGAAAATACACAATCTTCTTGCCAAGATGTATATTTTTTCTTCCATTCTCTGTGTTTTCTGATGTTCTTTTTGTCATGGCCATTTACTAAATACATATATATGCTTCCTATTTACTTTGGTATCCAGCTTCAAGATTTCTTGTGGTTTATCCAGAATTACACAAATAATTCATAGGTCAGCCCTCAGAGAAAAGATAGAGCTGAAAGCCACCTGAGGGAACAGCTCACCCCCCTGGCTCCATAAAGGCAGGTATTGATGGGCTGTCAGTGCCGGACTCACTGGAGGGGTGTGGGGATTGATGAGGAGAATAATGAATCCTCCAAAAGGTATTTACAGATTTTTGGTGCTAACAACTTTACTACTGGTTTCACAAGCGCATCAAAAATGAAAACTAAACAGTGTGTAGTGATATGGAAAAGTAAGCAGCAGTGTATAAATGAATGAAGCAAATATGGTTTAAAGCATGACGCTGTCCTAGTGCATGGACTTCAGAGTTGGGACGAGCCTAACTAGAGGGGAAGAGGCATAAAAGCTGTTGTGTCCTGAGAAGACATTTGGGAACGTAGGATGCAAAAGAAATATGGTGTAGTACTGTGTAAGAACGAAAACTTTTTTTTTTTGACAGATTGGAATATTTTTACATTTGCTCCAGTTCTCTCTGCCTGATAATGGTCGTTTGCCCATCAGCCCGCAATGGGAAAGCTCTTTCCACCAGTCAGTGTACATTGGCAGTGATTCTGCTTTCCGCTCTGAGAACAACCCACTCTGCTACCAGCAGAAGCTGTGAGAGTTTAGCTTTGTTTGTTTTCCTTACCCCCCTAAGAGGAGGTTGTTCCCGAAAATGCTTACAACCGATTCTCACTTCAGGTATATGTTCCTCCCGTGGGTTCTCAAGATGTGGTCTGTGGAGTATGAATAGCACATGAAGTCATTCCTGCTGATGCCCACAATGAAACATTAGAAAATCATGCAATGACTGGCATCTCAGTGGAGAAGGGCAAATGCACAGCGTTACCCTTTCTTTATCAAACCCAGTCCTAGAGTTCAGCCCTGGCAATTGTGTATTTGCAGATCAGTCATCACTGGGGTTTTCCCCCCTCTTATTTGTGCATATTTATTTACTCCATCTTTTCTCGATTCCATTTTGGGCCTGATCCTGCAAGCGCCAGCTGGCGTAGTTGTGCAATCGGTTCTGTAGTGTCCAAAACCGCATGTGCTTCATGGCAAAGCAACCGCTGGTCTCAGCTGAACTCTCTTGTTTCTCCTTGCTGCAAGGCAATGCTCTCAGATATGTGTGTGTGTGTGTGTGTGCGCGCGCGCGCACGCGGAGTGCAAGGGATGACAGTTTGCTGGCCTGGAAGAGGACCAAGCACTCGTCCCCTGGGTAAGCTGGCTTGCACGTTAAGTGGAAACTTTCATTATTTACCAACTGGTCAAAATGATTTTGCTATTGACAGAGGGTTCATTATGTCAGCCATTCCATTCTTTGAAAACATGGGCAAAACAGAGCAAGAGTGGTGGCAGGGAGGGGGAAATTCCATTTCTTCCTAAATTGAGTGGAAACATCTTCAGGAAAATTAAAGAAAAACCCGAGAGAAAGAGAAGAGCAAAAGAAATAACTGTAACCAAAGCCACTTTCCTTTTCCTTTTTCAATCTCCCTTCCAACATGCTCCTGGTAAAATCATTACAAAGGCCGTTTATTTTTAAAATTGAAAGATTGGGGAGAGTCATAATGAGATATTATGTGTAAAAGTTGCACATAAATTTCCTTCTGTCATATTTTGGGCTCGCCTAACGCATCCCTTTGGCAGGCCTGAGGGAAGCTGATCGCTTTAGTATAGATTGTGTGTGCTTCAGTAATATTGCCCAAGGACAGAGCTACTGGGTGGCTGAGTTGGCTACATGCTGATTTAAAAATTAGCTGGGCTTTTATTGGCCACTCTGAATTGCTCTCAAAAAAAAAGAAAAAGAAAAAAGTTTTATACCAGAATGAAGAAGCATGTTTGCAGCAAGGCTCTTCTCCTCTCCTTTGTCTTTCAGGGAATGCAATGTTTTTAGGCACTAGAGAGTTTTTTCTTCTTTCCCAGCTTTGTGGAGAGCCATGGAAGAAAGGCAATGTGACTGTGCTGTGCAATACAGAGAAAAAGTCCTATGTTGAGTGTTTGCTCTCTGGAGTCTTTCCTGCACAGATCTCAAGGATATGGAGTTGGACAGTACAATGTTCTGCTACAGCCTGGTCTTGGTCTCAGGTCAAAGGGATCTGTCTTCCTTTTTTAAGCGTAAGGACACAAGATGCCATGAATTTATGACAGAAGAGTCCTAAAATGTTTTTGTTACTGTGTTTGTGATTAGGTGAGTTTGAAATTTACTGTCGTGTCTGCAGTCTGGGATCTGTGTCTCTTCTCTGAGTCATGGGCTTGTCCTGAAGGCCATGGGAATCATGCCCATTTTTTCTGCTGAATTTGGTGGGCTGTGATTAAGATTTTATTTCTTTCTTCATATTTTATCTTCATTGTCCCCATCTCTCTCTTTCTGAGGTTTTAGTGCTTCCAGGATCTCAGCTGAGGGATCTCCACAGCTGCCAAGAGCTGGGGCATTTCCTTTTCCTTTCCTTTCTTGGTCTAAACCAGAAACTGGTCTTCAAGGAGGCAAAGACCATCAAAGAGTGTAAGAATAAATAGTAATTCATAACAGTCTTTGCTAATGTGCTTAATTTAGAGCTCTGGAGTCCAAGTCCTAGCCACATCTCCTCTGTATTTCGTTTTTTATGAAGCACTTGACCTATTTACTCACTTTTTGACCTAGCAGGCTAAGAAATATAAGATGGAGAAGACATGACCAAAATGAGAGGTTTAAATAAATAGCTTTTAGTGTGGGAGAAGGCCAAAATCATTGTAACTGTAAACATGTTTTTTTGACGTGAGCCAAACCTGAGTACCCTTATACTTTGGGCAAATCTGAGTGAATCTAAGCTTCACATCTAGACTGTGTCTCAGTCCTGTGCCAAACAAAAACTTGAACTGGAACTTGGAAAGCCAATACTTTAGCTCAACTGGTTCGGATAATCACACTCCAAACCAAACCTCCCAAGCTTGTCCTGTTGGGAGTTACAGTTAATTATATTAAGATTTCAGTCGTCTTCACCACTATCTTCATCTCTGGGTAGCAGCCTTGGGCAAGGTTGAAAGTGAAACTTGCTTCCTTTGCTTCAAGGCAGCTTTGTCTAAAATTGACTCCAGAATCAAAAGCACCATGTGCAGCTATTAAAACTTGCTCACCACAAGCTGCTCTGCCAGCATTTCTGAATACCCGGTTTCTACAGGTAACCTGGCACGCTTTCATCTTGTGTGAATTGTAAAAGAAGGCATCAGGGTTTATTAAAGAGTTTGTGTTGCTAACATGTCATACATCATGCCATTAATTAAGAGAAATTCCTTTTTCCCCAGTTGGGTGGCTACATAATGCTGCCAGCATGTATATATTATCCGTGTCTCCCCACCCTGGCCTAACCCAAACGCTGCATGACTGATTGTACCCCAGAGAAGCTCCAGCCTCTTCAGGTAATTCGATTGCTGAGTCTCCAAAACCAAGGAATTAAAGAAACCTCTTGCACTGGGCTCTGCTCCCCTTGTAATTAGTACCAGAGCGAGGGGAGCAAAGTGGGGTGCGGCGTGTACATGTGTTCCCAATCACAGCCCACACAATGAAAATGTTTTCTTTCTGGGACAGTCTGAAGAAACCTCATGGGGATCTGGGGCTTTTATATATATATGTGCATGTAATAATAATAATTATCCTCATTAGAAAGTTAACTCCAAAGCTCTACAACATGCTCTAAAAATTGGTGGGAGAGCTGGACGATGCGCCAAAGAATCCCAGCCCACGCACGACCTCCTGCGTCGTCGCGGGTGCTGGGGGCAGCTGAGCAGCGGGGCAGCGCTCGGGCCGGGTCCGGCCTCGGCCTCGGCCTCGGCCTCGGCCTCGGCCTCGGGCGCTGCTGTGTGCAGCACGGGGCTGACGTTCGCCTGCCTGCAGCTGGGGCTGGACAGTTAAGATGGGGACATCCTTTGTCCCTCTTTGTTTTCCCTTTGTGTGCAGCACATGGAAACCGGTTGCTTTTGGAACATTTCTCCACCCAGCTTTGATCCCGCAGCAGTCATGGCGGGGGTTGTTTATCCAGGGTGGTCCAAGAAGCAGCACGCACTCACCTCACTGCCCCCCCAAATGTCTGTGCTTCTCACCAATGCCCCCCCTCCAAGTTCCTGAGGATCAGGGACACATAATGGGATGCTGGACTGTTATTTTATAGAGAGCAACAATATTATCCCTCAGACTGAGCCGTAGGGTATAATTAGAGCTGTTCAGGAATTTTGTCATTAAAAGTCTTTTGGTTGGAAAATGCCAACTCTTTGAAACAAACTTTTTGCAGTAAAGGGGAAGGTTTCTTGTGTCAGAGGGACAAACTCTGGAATAACCGCTAGCCCTGGGTAAAGGAGAGCTGTGTTCAAGTCCCAGCTCCAGTGAAAGTGCAGGTTACTTATACATAAAAACCAGCACTGTAAAATAGCCGTGAAGGATTCTGTGTTCACCTGGTACAGAAGCAAACTGTAAAGCGAAGGTTTCAAAGAGATCCACCCTGCCTGAGCAGCGATTCTTGATTATTTCCTGTTTCTTGGGAAGCATAACCAAGTTTAAGGACTACTTGTGTGGCTCTCAAAAATGAGAACATTTGTTTAAAAGGGAATATTGAAAACCTCTGCAGGGAGGGATAACCTTCAGAGGTGCTCTCGCTGAAGCGGCCTCACCGCGGGCGAGCGCAGGGCAGTTGTTAGGGGGAGACCTGAATCTCTCCAGTCACAGGCAGACCTGGATACCAAAACTGTCTTGCAAGTAATTAATTAACAGCCTGGCACTATCATTGCGTTACTAACTCAGTTAGTAATGACATTAACACAAATCCCACACACCACTAACTAACAATAACAATTCACTCCATCATGAAGATAAAACTGTTCCACTGGAGGTGGGATGCCCGACCTAATAAGCCATTATCCTACATCCCACAAATAATAGCTTGCAGGTGAGCATCCCTTCGGTACCCGGCACTCATTGCAATTCTCTAATCCTGCCGGAATACGGCACTCCCAGGAGGAACTCCATCCAGCATGCCAGTCAGTCCTACTGCCAGGAACAGCAGAGCTGCAGACATGCTGTAGAAATATTACTCTCTAGGTCACAGTATGTCCTGGGCTGGATGGGGAAGGAAGGTGCTAGGAAGGTTGTTTGGAAGGCAAGGCAGGTTTCCAGCCTCTGTGCGTTGTAGGATATAACAAATTAACCAGAGTAGACAACCATGCAACATACTTCATTATGTTCGCTGAGCTCACCTCCTGATCTATATATGAGAAAAAGGCTTTTTTTAATAAAGAATTTTGCTGCTGCTCGAGGACTTTCATTTATTACATGATTGCTGCTTCAGTGAAATCTACCCAATTCTCTGGGAAAGGCTGGCTTTGATGAATACTAAGATTTGAAGGAGTACTGGAAGAAATTACCAAAGTGGGACTTTTCAACATTTTCATAAAGCAAGCTGTGTTTCTTATTCAAAGGTGACTTTATGATTTGAAATCTGAATAGTGGGGGGTTTTTTTAGATAGGAAATAGTCACATTTGGAAATAGCAATATTTTGAATTTTTCAATATCTCTATTGATCTGATATCATTATGGTATGTATCATTTACAGTTATTATTGAAAAAGGTAAATATTTGAGATAATTCCTTTTAAAAAAAAAATCTGTTGAGAGAAGTGATTCAGAAATTTCAAGAAGTCTTGAATGTAAGAAAATCTTTGCTCTCCTCTTTCAAGTACAATATGTTTGAATGCCATTTAGTATTGACTTTACATTTGGCTGAGTTTCCTCTGTTTTAAAGATTTTTAGTTTGCATTTAAAAAAAAAAAACAACCAAAACCCAAAAAACACTCGGAAATCCATGTGGTGGCCACTGAGGACTTGTGCTACTAGCAAAAGTTGCTAGGAGCTGCAGATCCAAGGAATCAAACCGAGGAAATCTACTCGTAGAAACTCCATTTCAGGGGAAGTCAGAAATTGGAAGAGAGTGAGGAGATCCCTGACTCACTGTTGCTGGAGCCTGGGCATTTGGTGTCAAGGGGTATGGGAAATGAATCTCAGGGTTCAGGGCCGCTGTAGCAGAGAAAGCAGCCACTAGTGCTTAGAAGGATGAGCGTGCCAGGACAGAGAAAAGAAACAACAGGAAGGGTGGTTTCTTTACTGATATGAATTTGTGTTGGTGCTATATTTCCAAGGGGATGGGGAGGCTGGGCTAACCCGCCATGAGATCAAACAGCAATGCCTACTTTAATGCTTTTTTTCGCCCTGAAGTCTGTTTATTAGGAACTCATTTAAAATAATGAAATGTGGGATGTCAGTTTACTCAGGCTAAATTTCAGCATAGACTTCTGTGTATGGGGAGCATAGCTTCTGAGCTGAAATCATGCATGAACTCTGCAACCTCTGTGGCTTCTCTTTGTAAACTTTCCCAGGTAAAAATGGTTTCATTTTAGGAATGGCCTCTTCTTTCACTGTTTCTTTTTCAGGTACTCTTTGTGATCTCTTGCCAGGTCATCAGTTCACTAAGTGTGGGAGTTTCCTTACGATGTTTAGGAAGCAAAGGACAGACCTTCTGAAAAGACACCGGTGAGCACACCAACTACCCACGCTTCAACTTTTGGGAAAGTTTTCACACTAAGCCTGTTTTGACTCACATAGATTTTTGCTCTAAATTTCAGTCAGAAACAGAACTCAGTAAACTTGAATTTAGCCTGAAATGAACATTTGAAGCAACAGACAGGTTCTGACTCTGAATCTCAGTCTGCAGCCGATATTTGCAGTTGTGTTCACCATACCTCAAGATCAAATTGTAATTCATACCTGAATACCCTCTTAGCATGCACAGAGCTAGTATGAACTTTGTGCAATAAACCCTTAGTACTTGGTTTAGTCTCATGTTTTTAAACTTGGAAACAAAATCATCTGAGTTGCATTTTCACAGACAAAAAATGAGGCATTTCATACACGCCACTATATTTAAGTCCACGCCACTACATGTAAGCGTTTGTGCATTTGACCACCCTATTTTGGGAGGACTTTTGCAGGAAGGGCTGTGCAGATGGCCAGATCTGCAGTGCACTTCGGGAACATATTAACTGCTATTAAGCACGTGCATTAGGTGCACTTTTTGTGTGTGCAATTAACCACTCCAAAATTTTGACGACAAAGAAATCATTATGTTCCTGAAAATGTTTATTATATAAATATTGTCATTTCTGCTTCAGTAGTGTATTATTCTCATTCGTTTTGTACAGCCATAAAACTATCCTGCTCTTGCTTTTCTGAACTGGTGTAACTGGCAAGTGGAATGCAACAGCTGGTTAACTCTGCAATGATCCAAGAGCAGCAGAAGACAAGGAGTGCAGAGGGGGCTGCCTTCTTCTGCCAAGCGTAGAACTAAGCAGCTGCTTTGTATTTTCACGTGAACAAAAATGTTTTGTTAACCGCTTTGCTGCCAAGGTACAGGGTATATATAATGGGGCATGGTTGCTGGCCCACAGGGTTACTCAGCTTCAAGAGGCTTAGTGATTCTCCTTTTGTTCCAAGTAGCGGCTGACAGCATCTAGGACAAATGCTTCTGTCACAGGAGGAACAATTGTAGGACGGTATTCAAACAACTCTTATTTTCTCTCTATTGCACTAAGCATGTCCATATGTGCAAAAATCTCCCCTTAAAAGAACATTCTTAAGATTGCAAATGCTCAAAAGCTGGGAAATGCCAGTGGAGAAATATGCTTTCTGATCATCTTTAATTGGATAAAATTATAGACTTATAAAGGATGCGGTGGAAGAGACCTTAAGATGTCATCTAGTTCTCCCTGACTCAAGGCAGGATTGGCTCAATCATCTAACAGTTGTCAAACTTGTTCTTTAATGTCTCAAGTTCTCCTGATTTTTTTCAACAGAAGTGTGGCTTTTTGGGATCCTAGGGAGGCTGCATTAAACCTGTCCAGAACTGAAGAGCTGCATCTTATTACGAAGATGGGGAGGTGAATGAGGAAACTACTGTTAATTAAAAGAAAAGTGAGATTCCTCTGTTTAGAGTAAGAGTATCAGAAGTGATACTGCAAAGAGAGCATTTTACTCTTCAAAGGAAATACAGCCTGGAGAAACTGAGATAAGAATTACAAGGGCAGAAGTTGAAACCTGTGTAGTATATTTGCATCCAATGTTGCTCCTGGTGCATGGATGCTGTGGCAAGGGTAATTAGGAAGAGGCTAATCAAGAATTTTAATATGTTGTGTCTAACGTGTACTCGTGTACAAATAAAAGAGATGGTGTAGGGGAGGTGCAGTTGCAATCTCAAAAAGAGGTTCTGGAGGAAGAGGAAAAGATGCACTGCAAATATTCATGCTCCAGGCTCCAACTAGAAAAGGAACAAAGTTCATGAGACTGTTAAGTGCCAGAAACCAGCCCACGGGTAAGGTGCTGGAGAGCCAGCTTGTGTGGCCTGTGGGTGCGGTAGAAATGCTGACCTGTCGGTCAGCAATATTGGTCAGGACCAGTTTGCTATTGGTCCTGATGGGACACAGCACTGGAGCCTGAATAATGTGGAGCACAAGCTTGTGGTCACTGTACTCATGAAATTCAGTAGTAAATGAAAGGGGTCTGATTGGGCTGTGAAATATGTTGTGTGTAACTTAGGGTGTCTGTGTGGTTGGATGCTGACAGCAAGCTCTACAGTCAGAAGACTGCGGATGGGAAGGAAACATTTGCTTACAAGGTGATGTGAGGAAATGGGACAGCCTTCACCCCCGTGCACATGCGGCAGGGAATCATGAAACACCAGGTTTCAAGCTGAGTCTTTGCATTTATCTTCCAAACTTTGCTGCACGCACTCTGATGTGCAGGGCAAGAACTGCTGAATTCTAGGCAAAGACAAGGCAATTAGAGAGTGATCCAATTGCAGCGCTGAATGCTTGTGCTTTGTCGTCTGTTTATTCATAACTTTCTGTTTAAAGTCATCTTTGAGTTTAACTTGCTAAACAAACCTTCCTTATTCGTAAGTCTTTCTGTTTTGAAGGGTGGAGGGGGAGTGAAGCAAGGTGAGACTGACAAACAGGATGAACTGTTTTGGGGAAGACAGTGACTCTCTTTATAGAGATAGCAGCTTCTTGAGGAATACCCAGGAATATCTTTAGGGAAACCAGGGGGTGGAGAGCATTTGCAGCCAGATTGGAATGGGTCAGTGCGGGGGCTAGCAAGGCCAAGTGCCAAGTCTAGGAAACAATAACTTCCATCAGGCGTACACCGGAAGAAAAGAAAGCAGAGAGTAGAGGAATGCTCTGCGTGGACCAAAGCTTCACAGTTCCCAGTGAGTGGGCTGCAGGTAAAAGCATTGCCAAGAGCAGCAAGGGGGGACAAAACCATGGGACACCAGGCTCCTCTGTTTTGTTAAGGTTGCAAAGCGCTCAGTGAACGAAGCCGCGAACTGCAGGAGGTGGGAAGTGGGTGCACTCCTGGGCCTGCCTCTGCCATGGAGCCCTGGAGCGCGGCTGAGCAAATGGGCTGATCAGAGCTTTCCCGTGGCGTCAGGCACCATGGGCTCCTAGTTTTCTGCGGGTCTGATGGGTTTGCTATGGTCTGTGTCATGGGGATGCGGGGCCCTCCCCGGCCTGGAGGTGCTGGAGCAGGGCCTTGAACCGAGTAACCGCCATGTAACTTCAATTCTGAAAACAATGTGTCTCCGTTATCTCATCTCGGGCACACCAAACACACGGTGACTTATCCTAGTCTTCACGCCTCAGGACCTCATCTTTTCCCATCCTCACCAGACTGCTCTGAAGAAACAGCCGTGGGTATTTGAGAAGCATTTGGATGCTATTGTGATGAGCCTATTGAAAAATCCATGAGGAAATGAATAATTCTGTACTTGGTAAAGGGTTTGAAAGATGTGCCATATATAGTGCATGAGGCCCTGTGTTTAGGCACAGGAAACATAGAATATGGAGTGGCTGCTCCTTTGAGAGCAGCGTCTGACCTGTATCCTGGAAAAGTTGAGAGGGCTTTGGAGAAAACCAGTGTATGACGAGCTAATGAAGGCTGTGTCGCAGCACGCGTGCACCAGCAGCTCAGGGTGCTGCTTCCCCCAGTCTGCTGTGGTCAGCCAGGACCACCGCTCTGCCGCCCACCTCCTCTTTGCCTGCGACACCGAGGAGTTAGAGACAGAAGCAGCCAGTGTCTAGTCAAAGGGATTACCAGCAGAGCAAGAGGTGAGACAACCTTGTCTTAATCAGGAAGAAGAAATTTCAAAAGGAAGTAATTTTTTTTTCATAACACTAAGTAAAAAATCCTAGTGGAGGGCCTGCTTGCTCTCTCATATTCCTTTCTTGCTCTGTCTTAGATGTGGAGATGTAACTCCAAAAGAGCCTGAACTTACAAACATTTGGAAATCCTGGGTAATGTGATTTCCTGAAGCTGGTGTAGGGGTTTCTCTTGAAAACTGCAGGAGTTGTGTGTTCAAACATACCAGTTCTGGATCATGCAATTCTCACAGCTCTGTCATGCTCTGAGGAACAGAAATCTTTTTTTTTAATATAACCCTGAGAAGTTGAATTGTTTTCTCATCTCCTGACACGCCAAAATTGATGTCAGAAGTAGTACCCAGAATGGCACAGTTCTGAGAAAAATGGTGAAGTATGTGCTTCGCTTTACGTATACTGAGAAGCTTCTCTCGGGACTTCACTGCCATATACTTGAGGTTACGCACAAACTGAGCATCGCCAAACAAGGGGAGTGAGCATGGGTTTGCGTAAACTTAAACAATTAGCTTTGAAGCTTTGGTGAATCTTCAGATGTTTGTTTGTTAGAGCTTGGCCCTCAAATTAAATGGCAGCTCCAAGCATCCCGCACAGTAGGGAGGACTTATCACATCCAGATCAGGTCCTGACTCGAATACAGTACAGAGCTTATATTTTCAAAATCTGATGGGTGGGTGAGCTAGCTTTTTAGACAGTTTTGGATACTCAGTGCAAATGAGTCTCAGTTATGTATCACTAACTTATTTTATGGTGTGGCTTCAGGAAAAAGAGAGGGGAAATGATAGTTGAAACCTACATTTTTTAAAACAAATTCCAGTTTTAAGAAAACCTAGATAAATTAAGAGTCAATTCTCCTTCAGCCATTATTTACTAGACATTTTTAGAGATTATCTATTTATTTATTGCCCTCTGAGACCACTAGAGAAGAAGGAAAATGCAGTTAGTCCATCACTTCCCTGGATAAAGAGAGATGCAAACTCTTAATAAACTATCGATGGCACCCCAAGGGGACAAAAAGAGATTTGCATCCCAGCGGCCCAGCTGACAGACCACGTAAGTTACTGCAGCAGCAGCGAGGTCCTGTCAGAGAAGGGAGCATGATGAGAGAAGAGGGAGCAAAACATGATTTGTACTGGCATGCAGTGAACAAGCTAAGCTGTGTAAAAATGAATACATGAAATTAAAAGGATTAATGGGACAAGTTAGTGCAGGGTAGCAGGGAAAGTCCCCTGTCTAGGCACTTTTGCCAGGTTCCACCCAGACAAGTTATTTTTTTTAAACCTTCTTTCTTTTGTAAGTGAAATTTCATCTGGAGAGCATCTCACGAACAAAATTCAATTCCTCCCCCCCAGCTCCACCTGGATAAGCCCTTTGAGCTTTTAAAATTTTCTTTTATTTAAAAAATCATGGTGGTTTTCACAAAAGCCTGAAATGTTGGCTTGGTATGAGGAAGGCTAATGGCATGTTAGCCATCAGAAATCATCCAGTGAGTTCATTTGCATCAAATGCTCCTCTTAACCTCATGTTGTAAATCACTTTTAAATAGCCGTGCCGCTTCACCCCAGGGCTGGCTGCTGTTCAGGACTGAGCAGAATAGTTTCTGCTTGTGCTGTGAAGGCCTTTGAAATCACTTGTGATAAAGACATATAGATGTAAGGTTTTTACTATTTAAATCACAAAGCAGGGCCTAAATATTTTTCTACAATAACATTTTGCTATGGAGCACAGCCTGTTCTTTTCAAGCCTGTCCACTCCCACCTCTGAAGTTAAACAAAGCTATGTGTATATATGCAGCATTTGCCCCATTAGGTGGTTGAGGTTTTTTTTTAGTACTATACCTGGTTTTCATCTTGCAAAAGGCAATTACAACATTTACAAGATGACAGTCATTTCATGCAACAGAAGGCTGACTAATTGAGGGAAAGGGATGATATTTGGGAATGAAAAACAAAGCTGTGACATGTAAAATTACATATAAAGTGAGCTTTTTTTTTCCTCCTCATAAAATTCTCAACAAGTGAACTCCAGATGTCAGCATTTAAACACTGTCAGGTATTGCTTGTATTACTGTAGCATCTACAGACCCACAGGGAAATCACAGGTGTTGCATGCTCCTAACCTGAGGGGCACGGTGTGCATTGGAGAACTTATGGCTTTAGGTAGACAAGTCAGAAAAAGTGAAGACCAGAAAGTGTTGGCACTATTTTGGTTCAGCTCTTTCTCCCTTTAAAAATAACTGCAACAAGTTGCAGCTGACTTAGATCAATCAGAATTTAAGATGATGTAGAAACTGGTGCCATGAAAAAAAAAAGAAAAGTTAAAAAGACAAAAAAGAAACCTTGACATCTACAGGGAGAGTGACAATCTACTCATATTGACTCAGGCTTTCTACTGAGTAGGTAGGTAGAGACCAGAATAAGCCTGGGTAGCCTCAGCCATCAGCTGTTGTCATTGCTTCTTGGTAGACTGAAGGTAAGTGGACAGGTCTGCGCCTCAGTACTGCTGCAGTCGTACTGGTGGCTTCTTGCAGGAGAAACACCATTGTCCTTCAGGTCACTTCTTTAATCATATCAGCTATATTCGGTCCTCAAGAAGTTGTTGCTGACTGCGTGTAGCTGGTTACATCACCTTGAAAGGTGAAGTGGCTTCTCTGGGGAAGAGGTGGGAAGAGGCCGTGTGAAGGTGTTGCTGCTATGCCAGCGTGGACAAACATCTTCGATCTTTTTCTGGACTTTTTTTTTGCATTTGTTTCCTCTGGCCTATCATTTTCTTTGTTCTAGAAGAAAACTTAAGTCAGGTTGGGAGGTCTTACTGCTACTTGTGTCTTCAAAACAGACCAGTTTGTATCTATTAAAGGAGGTTTATTGAACAGCTTGAAGATTTATGAGCCATTCCTTGTATTCCTGGAGTCTTGTTCCAGGAGGCATTAGCATGAAACCTTGGCTGGATCCACTGGGAACGTCAGCTTTTTTCTACTTGATCTGGCAAGGTTTTATTCAGTAATGCAAGGCCTTCCTCCCCTGCTCACCACTGCCTTTCTCCATGCCGGTATGTCCTGGTGGGAGCCCTATATATCACCACTGGAAAACAGGGTAGCCAACACTAATCCCTCACGTTTGTGAGAAGAGAACCCTTTGTCTGAATGCAAAAATATGTAAGACCAGCAAGTTATCAAATGTAGCAAATGCTAACATAAGAGCCTTGCTGCTAAGGAGAATTAAAGCTAAGTTGGACTTGGCCAAAAGGCGAATGAGAGTCAGAACTGGAAGAAAAAAAGAAGTATACTTAAAAAATAATGTCTTGCTTAGGTTGTTGAATTGTGCTCTGGGGAATGAAAAAGGGGACAGGGCTGTTGCTAGGAGTTTCACTGCGACAGGGAATGTATGTGTAGGAACATCTGGTATGTTTGGTCCTAACACTCCAGGTCTTTTACCATATCCTGCCCAGCACTGCTGAAGTAAACCAGGTGTAAGTGGTTTCAACGGAACAGCCAAAACCACATCTTACTCGGAGAAATCGTGTCTTGAACATGAAGGCTTTGTTCTCTAGGGCCAGAGCTCCTCTCTCTCCACTGGTAGTCCGTGAAAGTGTTTACAGAGGCCAGCAGCCCAAAGGAATTGAATTCAGGATCTTGAAGGCTTTGGCCTTCGCAAAATAAACCTTCAAAGGCTATTCAGAACTATCAGCAACAAAATACTTTCTATTCTCATCCATGGCAGCCCCTTCCATTCCTGTCTCATGTTTATTTAACAATTTAAAAAAGAAATCCATTGCTTTGAGCTCAGGGGATTGATATTTTTAAGGTCTGTGGGGGTTTTTTTCCATGTACACTTCCCATAATATTCTATATTTTCTTTTTCCTTTTGTTATTTTACTTTAACCATCATTTGCTCTTCTTGGCAATTACAACTCTTGCTTTTTCCTTATGTTAGTAATACGATAGGTGAGGTGAGGAAATGCTGATGACAAAAGCTCCTACACTCCTCTTTACCTGAGCGGTCCAACTTGATGCCTCTTTTCCACATGGGAGGTTTGGCTTAAAATAGATCCGAAAGGCCATATTTTCAAATATCAGCACTTATGCTGTTTCTGCAGTGCCTGTTCCCTGGGCTGTTAGCACTGAACTGATGTGAGCCTCACAAAGAGCATAGTCAGGAGGCTGTTTATGTTTCATTAAAAAATAAATAAAACCCAAATCCCTGGGATCTACTTAATTGCCCCAAAAACTGGACAAACACCAGAGCTAATTTGAACTATTTGCTCCAAATTACTCTTGTGAGTTTAGCTCCTTGCTTGCTTACTGGGTAGTTCAGAAATCAAACCAAATATATGGAACAGACCTACAACTCTGGAAAAAATCAGGAGGATTTTTTACTGCATCCAAGTAGTTGGATCTGATTATTATTGTCTGATGAGACTGATTGCCAATATCAGATTGTGTTGTTTCTCTTCCCTGCTTGTGTGGCTGAATCATTTCAAATGGGGGGAAAAAAAAGCAAAACCCCAAAGCAATTAAAAACAAACAAAAAAATCCATAATGACCTTCTTACGCATATTTTTAAAGGGAGTTCAAGCCTGCTTTTCTAACTGTATTTCCTATCTAACAAACTATATTATTTCTGCTATTGGCATTTTCTCTTTTTTTTTTAATGAATACATAATAGAAAGGCCCTTGCATCACTTGGGTTTTCTTCCATGCCCATGAATGCTTGCAGTCAGTCATAAACACCAGACCAGAGCACCTTAAAAGTGGAAGCCAAGAGAAAAAAAAAAGGCCAATTCATATATTATCTAAGTGTTTCTCATGTTCAGATGCCAGTCAGGCCACACTGGAAATGGTTCGCAGCAGCTTCCCAAATGCATGCGAAAGGAGAATGAAGCTTTTAGCCATCATATCTTCAGGGCTTAACCCACTTTTCTCATTCAACAGCAACTAGCTGCTGATCACGTGTTAATAATCCAGCTCTGTGCATGAGCTATGCAGGTTTTCAATCTGTAACGGTCCCAGCAGGAAAAGCTTCTCTAATTGGAGATCATCTTCCGTAACTGGGAGCATCTTCTCCTGCCATTTCTCAGTGCAGATGCTGGTGCCTTTGCCAAGGCAGCAGGTTCAGAGGAAGACGAGGCGATGGTGAAAGACCACGTCTCACCAACTACTTCTATGGGATGAAGACGTAAAGGCCTCCAGTAGAGAATTAGCAAATCCCCAGCAGCCAGAGGTAGGTAATTATTTGAGGGAGTTGATGTCCATTGGGTCAGCTGAGAGGGGACTAGTAACGTGAAGCACTCGTGCTTCACAAGGACGCATGGGGACACATCAAGAGACTAACCGACATCTCTGCGCACAAAGCAGTGCTGTAGTCCAAGCACACGCCTGGCACGCACACACATTCAAAAGGCTGATGGCTCCTGCAGGACCGCGCACTGCATGCCTGAACTGTAGCAGAATTTATCCATGCTGACCGGTCAGGAGAGGAAGGCCATGCTGCAGAGGTCCTCTTTTCAGAGCTCCCTCCATTTTTAATGGCCTGACAGTAGGAGGACCCACACAGAAAAAGAACCCTCTGTCGCTTAACTTTACTTTTCCCAGCACAACCACTTTATCAAGACTATAAGACTACCTGCCAAGAAAAAAAATACATGTTAGAAAAACATGAAGGGAAGAAAGAGAAAGACGCTTTACTCGTTGATGTTCTTATTGCTTGCATTCCCCTTTTCCACCTCCTTGAAACTAGCTTCACATGGAAACTGTGCAGGTTTGCCCTGTGGGGAGGAGACATCATGCACCTTGCGGCTGAACGTGTGGTTGGGAGGCTCCTCGCTACTGAACGTCTGTGGGTCTACTGCAGGGCTCAATGAATGTATCACACAGGGCAACTGATTTTCGAACCAGTTCGGCATGCCATTGCTTGTGCAAAACACGTGTCCAGCCACCAGGCTTGCATAAATTGGCTGTAAATAGTTAATTAAATGCATTTGTACCCCACCACCTGATTTGCATGCAGAATTGTCAAAACAGCGTGCTAAGATTAGACACAATGTACTCCCCGAACACAATTGTACCACTGAAACAGTCTGAAAATCTGGCGCATTGAGTTAAATTTTCACATTGTGCCTTCTCGTGTAATAACAATAATCTCCTCTGCCTTGGAGTATAATCGCAATAAAGAGCTTTTTGTGATTCATTCAGTGTTTATTCGCTCAGTAAACAGCCCTTTATTGCTTTTTATACTACAAAGCAAATGAGATTATTGCTTAAATTGTCCAGTAGCTACTAGCTTCTGTCCTCTGGCTTGCTTGTTCAGTTTGTTTTTGTGTTGTGGTTTTGGAAAAGAAAACTTGTTTAAAATTAGCTCCCCAATAAATCACAGTAACAATGAAGTGAGAGTTTCTGCAGTGTGACAGATTTGTAGCTTTTTATGTTTGTAATGATGATGATATGTTTTCTAGCTTATTTATTCCCTTCTGCCTTTATTCTCCCAAACTCTGAAGTCTGCTCCAGTGAAGAAAACCCTAAGATAATGGAGCTTGGGAAGGTGGAATTTGCAGTCCAAGGACTGCACAGCTGCCTCTGCAGTATTCCGAGGATGGTAAGGTGCAGGAAAGAAGCAAAGAAAGTAAGCAGGCAGGAGTCCTAAAAGCTTGAGTGATTTCCTTCACTTGTCCGTGCCTATACAATAAGGTTGGTGATGTTATCTCCTTTAGAAAGTGCCCCAAGATCTTTGGATGGTTAGCAATAAACGTTTTTGTTATTCAGTGACTCTCCAAGTAGTTCCCAAGAGCAGCTGTTCTTAACACACCGTCTTCCTGTGAAGATGTATGGTGGAGCAGCTCTGCAGACCTCAGAATAGAAAGACTGGGAACATTGAAGTGTTCTTCTTGGAGAACAAGTCAGCTGTAGCCAACATTTGTTCATTCACTCTTTCCTGAGTGTGCAAATGGAGTGGCCTGTAATTATTCCTCATCACGAGGCCAAGTGGTGTATTCACCAAGAGAATGGGAAAGACTTTTTCTCTCTTTCAGGCAGTAACACGTAAATGGCATTTCTTATTTCAGTCCTGCCAGCTTTCAGACGTTAGCAAAGCATTTCACTGATAATTATTGATCTTCTGTATTTATAGAAAGCTAGGACCTAGTACAATTCAATATTCAGGAGATGCCAATTTTCTATGAATACCTGAGAATGACTTGGGCATTTTCCATTTCTGTAATTGCTTCTGTATTGCTGGGGCATGAATTGCATTCTTTAAAATCCACCTAGAAATGGAACATGGGTGCGGAAGCTGTGCCTGAATTTCTTTCTTCTTACTGAAGCCAGTCATGTTGTTTTCAGTTCAGGGACTTCAGGTATTAATGTCTGATTTCATTTACTTATATCTAGTGTCAGCTTCCACACTTAAATGGATACCTTAAATTAATTGATCAAGAATTGCAAATTGGGGCTTTCAGCCCGTGAAATATGCAACTGGGTCTGAGTTTTCTCTAACGGACTCTATTTTCTACAGGAGTTTTTGCATTTAGCTAGTCTTGACAGCTTTTGAGTGACCATATTTCTCCTTTGGGTAATAGTGTTTCCTAAATTTAGCTCTTTTTCCTCTTCTGTGTTGTTACATTCAGTTGTCTTATTAGTTTATAGCAGCTATTTTCACCCTAACCTAGGCAGTGACATGGTTCTTGAACAGCGAAGGTCAAGTCCTGGATCCACTGAAGTCCCCAGCAAAACCTCAGTCCACTGGCACCAGAAATGAGATGGTACATCCCCCTTGCCTTGAGCTTGCAATACGGTTCAACATCTCAGAGCCAAAGGACCTGATCTAGTTCCCAGGATAAATCTGACACGTGAGCTAGTACCTACCGTGTGCCCAGCCTTGCTCACTGTGCTAACTCTTCGCTTACGTGCTGCAGAGACTGAGCTCACGGATCATACAGATATCTCCCAGTACTTGAAAGTGAGCGCAAGACCTGGAGTACCATGATATTACAGTTCGACGGCAAGATCTCCAGAGGTTCCTCTTTGGGATGCTACAGTTTAAAAGCTATCCTGACCCTCAGAAAAAAAATTATCTTTAAACAATCCATATTGCTTTGATGCTAAAATAATCATTAATTGTCAGCCACTGCATAACATCATCTGCATGGATATTAAAGGGGAGATTTCAGAGTCAGTGCTGACAACAAAGCAGTGTCCTCCCTTTGGGAGTGAGAGGCAAGCAGACATCAAATCGTCAGGGAGGCCCTTGAACATCTCCTCTCAGTTCATCTCATGCCAGTGGCTCTTGCAGAGGTGATGGCTCAGAGCAATGCTCTGTGCTTTCCAGGTCTGGAAATAACGTGCTCCCTTGCAGGCGGTGCGTGCATCGCCTCTGCCCCCCGCGCCTGCAGCAAGAAGTCTCCCTGTGGGACTTCTGCCAGTTCGGGCACTGGCTCCTGTATGGATGTGTCAGGTTTGGTTTCACTGGGTGGGAATACACCCTGCTTCATCGTTTCCATGCATAAGAAACTTGCTAAGCGCACGGCCTCGTCTATGATTAGATTTTCATTTCACAGGGAAACAGTGATTTACGAAGCATATTTTCATGTGGTAACCAGAAAATGTTTTCATTTAATGACTGGACAGTGTACTTTCCTTTATCAAACCTGCCTGAAAACCTTTTATTGTTTTAAGAATACATTCTCACAGGAGATTCGATGCTTTAACTACGTTTCATTTTAAAGGGGCTCTGCTCTGGTTTGCTAAAGCGTTCAGGTTGCTGGACAAAGCATGCGGTTTGTTGGAACACGGTGAGGAAACATGAGCCGATGGTCAACATGCCAAGCAGGAACTTACAAGTGTTTCTTCAGTTACCAGCCCTGACACTGGGTTTTTGGGTGCCCTTGAGCAAGTCACTTTGCCTCCATGTGCGTCAGCTCCCCATCCAAAAAAGGAAAACGGTCCTATTCATTTTCCTTTGCAGTCCCTCAGCCTGTTCATCTCTTCAGACTCTTCGTCAGAGGCTCTGGTTCTCACTGGGGCTTGCTGGGTGCCCAGCATGTTGAGGGTATGCAGTCCTGGCTGGCACAGAATATTAATTAATCATTCAGATAAATCATGTCAAAGAAATATTAATTAATCATTGCTCCAGAAAAGAGCTTGCCACAGACACTCTCTGTGGGCCCTCGGTACAGCCTTGGAGCTCCTGGAAATGCACTGTCTTTTTGAACATGACCTATGGACATGATTAAAAGAACTGCCTCAAATCATCCCAACTTTCTCACTATTAAACAGCAGCTACAGCTCCTTCTCTTTTTGATTTTCTTTTCTTATTCCTTTTTTTTTTTTTTTTTTTAACCTGGCAGCCTTAGTCAATAAGCCATAAGCGCCTAGCTAAGAAGAACTGCTGTCATCAGACAAAAAGGCCTCCAAGTCCACATCCCTAACAACCTATTTTAATAACAAGAGCAATAACGGGATTTATTATGCATGCGGCTTTCTGCAATCATTTCTGAAGAGAAAATTAGTTTGAAGCCTCAGGCGACAGTTGAACTCTCAGAGGCGCCTAAAATAAAATAAGGGGGGGGGGGGCGGGAAGGGAGGGGGCTGAAAAAATAATAACTGGGGAAAAAAAGTGTGATGGGAAAAGTTATTGGAGCAAGCATGCCGGTAAACTTTATCTGTGACTTGCTCTTGTCCTCCGGAGGGAGAGCGTGGTGGCTGGGAGCCGTGCGGGTTTGCCGGGCTGCGTGGCCAGGCTGCCGGTGCGGCAGGAGCTGGCAGAGCGTGGTCCGGCACCGGCTGCCGGAGGCACGGCCCCGGTGCCTCGGTTTACTGCACAGGTGGAGCAGCGATAAATTCCAGAGGGGCTCTGTGCCGAGGAGTAAATCTCAGCTCAGCCAAGGGGTTAAAAGGGGGAAAAAAAAGAGAAAAAAGAAGAGGACAAGGGCTGGGTGAGCTGCTGGAGGCAGGAGGTGTAAGAGCTGCTGGCTGCAGGTTAGGGGGCAGGAGCAAATCCAGCATTCACGTAACGTCCCGATGTGTGCGAGCGTCTGCCCTGGGGACCCACTGACACCGCATCCACGCCTGCCGCTTTGGAACCACCAAAAAATGTCCTCTCTTCCCAACCAGCTTCAGGTCCACCTTGAAACAGAGGTTTAGGTGCTGGCACCAGCCTGCCCTGAAAGACCAGGGGCACCCTCTGCTGAATGTAGGGAGAGGGGATGAAGTTTGGGGACGGGAGGAGGATACTGTTCCAATTCACAAGAATAACCCTGTGCTTGTCTCTAACCAAGCGGAGGTCAAGCTACAAAGTGGTTCCTTGCGGCCATGCTCAATTCCTCCCCCAGTCTGTACCTGCAGAGCCTGTGCCCAGAGCTCTCCTCCCTCCTCAGCCTGGCCCCGTGGCATGCGAAGGGATTTGAAGGACTGGAGCTAGACGGTATTTGGTAGCTGGGAGAAGCTGAGATACAGCCTGAAACACAGAAATGACTTCACCAGCATGATGCTGGCAGCTGCCTCCCAAGGGGTGCCCCACGCAGCCCAGCGCTGTGCAGGACGGTGTCTGTCTCTGTGAGGGATCCAGGGAAAAACACAGTATTTCAGGGACAAGGCTGGCTTCTCACCTGCCCTGCAGGTCACTTCCCCCTTGTAAAGCAAACTAGTGCTGACGGACTCAGGTGCTGCAGCCGACGCAGGGCCAGGTGCCACGATACCAAACCATCCCTTCTCCCTCCTAACACCCAGGGTAGGTTTGCTTTCCCCTGCTCCTTGCTCTGCATTCTCATTTCAGACAAGCCCTTGACAAGAGGAGCAGGACTTGAGGCTGATCAGCACGCGGTTGTCCTTTCTAAAATAAAAGCAACGTCAAGGGAAAAGAGTGTGTATATATGTGTGTGTGTCCCCATCAGAGAAAGACAAAGCCAATTACTTTTGTGTGTGTAGGACTGAGTGCTGTCTTTTTTTTTTTTAATTCTTGGGGATTTTTTTTTTCCGCTTCCTGAGGCAATGCATGAACTTAACTGCTGGAAATAGTGTGGATCCAGCTGACTGAGACCAATAATCTCAAACCTGCTATTAGATGCTCCCTGCTTTTTGGGCTCTGGTTTGAGGACACATTACTTTACTTAACTCTGGAGTTTGAGGCCGCCCCTTTTGAACTGTAAGAGTTGGCCAAGGAAAATAATGTGTGGTTATTGTTTAAAAAGTCATCGTACCAGAAAAGTATATGATCACTTAAAGGCAACATCAGAGAGCAGGGTCTTCTGCTGGCTTCATCCAGGGCCTTGGCTAACCAAATAATTCCATAGTGATATTTATGGCTTGTATATAAAAAAGAAAATGGTCTGAAATCCTGTGGCTCTTTGGCACCCACGTCTTTAATGTCTAACTGCTTATTCATTCTAAAAAGTGGGATTTAATAAGACAGTTATTGTATGTTATTTAAATACCAATTGATTATTAAGAACATATTTATTTATAACTACAAATTATAAAGTACTTGGGAAGTGCAGCCAATCAAATCAGTTGACTGCCTGATGAATATCCTTTTCTAACCCCATCATTTTATATATAGAAAAGAGGTTGACTTATGCAGCGGGACTAAAACTAACTTAACTGCCTTTATGGGTCATTTCTTTCTTTGATGAATACTTGTAACTCCCTTTAACAGTAATAGGACCTTTGCTTTCCAACTGAGCAGAAAATAAACAGACATCACTGTAGGGGCTCTATTGCCTTTTGGGGGGCTCTGAGCAAGGTTATGCAGAGGCGGATGAAATGTTCTCTGCTTTAATGCCTGAAGTATTCCTAAATAAGATCCTCTTTCCCTGTTTCCTGACAAATGCTGCCCAGAGGGTCCTGCCGGTTGCACTGATGCCTGCCAGCAAAGCAAAACACTGTACTGGCGAGTCAAACCCCATTTTGCAGTGGCAGAGTCCCACTCCTTGGTAGTCACACCAGAAGGCTGGACTGATAATAAATAGATCTTCTCTAGACTTTTTTCACAGCAGTCTTTTAAGATTGCTCTCTCTTTCTCTCACACATACATCCCTGGTTGTCTTTGGTGGCTTTTGCATCCAAGAGAACAGACATGTTGAAAGCTAGAAGAAATGTGAAGTGCTCATCCCATCCTTCCCTTCTCTTTTTGTTTTGGTTTGTTTTTTCCTCCAGTTTGTTTTACCTTATTTCCCCCCGGCCCGGTTAAATTATATGATTAATGAAGGCTTGGGGAAAAAAAAGGTAGCTCTTTCCTGTCTCCTTTTCCAAATGCAAAGTGCAGCTGCTGTTGCAGATACAGATTCTGCGACTCCAACAAGCTTTCACAGCACAGCAGGCCTGACTCGCAGCCAAAAAAGAGAAAATCTGATACGGTATTTATGTCTCTGTTTAGGGAAATCAACCCAAAACAAGTAGCTGAGAAAGAAGACAATGAGAGAAGGGAGAGGAAACTTGTTCTTTAAGAAAAAAAGAAAAAAGAAGCCTTTTAAGGTAGGCTTCCAAATAAATGACAAACACTCTGAAATCCTGTATCCTGGTGGCTTTACGAATTAATTTTGCAAAGAAAATGGCTTGCTTTTCCTTTGTGAGGCTCATTAATGTCTGAGGGTTACACACTGAGGTGTCATATCACCAGTAGGTATCAATCAGCACGACTCCCCTGAAATCAGTGTAACTACACCCACTTACACAAGGTACAGGTACAGGAAAAACAGACACGTTCCCGGGTGGTGTGTTAAAGCCAGAGAAAGTGCCAGACCCTGATGCACCAACATGCTTTTCTTTCCACAGGTCTCTCTTTTTAAGTTTTGTGGTCTTTTAACTTATTGATGCTATTTTCTAAAACGTATTTTGATTCACTATTACAAAGTATTTGCAATTAACAGATGTGTTGATTCAGTTTCTGGTTTATTGTATCTTTTCCCCTTTTAGTGTAGCGAAAAAAAAATCCATTCCTAAACAAGACAAGATCTTTAAAAAGATCTTCATTCTATTTCAATAGCAATCTTGCTTTGGTTGAGAGAAAATACTTCTGTTTATTAATTAAGCGGAATTTGCTTAAGTTAGTTCCACTGAACAAACACTTTGTTTTGCTACATGAGGCCAAATACTTTGAATTTTCATTTGCTATGGCAGGGAAGCCCTGCTGTTACTGAACTGAATACTGTGTAACTCAGAGCAAAAGCAACAGCGGGCCAAGTCTTGCAGTTTTTACAGACACCTCTGTAAGCCTCCAAGTATTTCTAAGATACCCATTCACACCAGCATCTGAGCTCCAGATGAATCATTTATTAAGAATATGTGGCCTGTTAAACCTCCTTTTCTCTGCCCACAGTTAGTGAAAAAAATCTGTTATCTTCTTGCGGTTTGCTCAAAATGTCATGCTAACAAATTTCAGTCTGGCCAAAAAAACCATTTTTTTCCAAGTTGCTGGTGTTTATAAAGCATAATATGAAGTTGGTAGTATGGATCATTAATGTTGTTTCCCACCTGTGTCACCACATTGAAATTCTACAAGGAAGGCTCTGACGAGCCCTCTGCAGAGGTCTCATTGCAGGTCTAAACTTTTTTGGAGTGAGATGAGCCCAAAAACGAGTCCAAATATCAGCTCAGGAATTTCCCCTGTGATGAGGACAAAGTGGTTTCTGCCCAAGTCCACGATGATTTGATTGCTTTTGTCCTCATTTTGCTGAGAGAGGCTGGTGTAAGAATGGGCTGGAGCAGAGGCTGGCTGCTCATCGTGTAGTAATGTGGTAGCTTTAAGAGATCCCCAGAAAAAAAAATAGTTCACATTGTGCCGGGAAGCAGAGCCCTTGTTTCAGCAGGGTTGTTGCTCTTGAAAGACAAGGTCCCAGTTTGAATAGGATTTGGACCTTGACCCAGCCCCCTGCATCTAGTCAGGCTGAACTTCAGCAGTGCTGGAGGAGGGCAAGATTTAGAGCTGGATCTGGATTTTATAACTCTGGTTTAACTTCAGGCTCGTGTGTGAAAAAGAGTTTGAATTGATTTATATTGTACCTCCGTGAGTCTCGGCATTGCGTTGTGGGGGGGCTCTGCGCAGGCACATCGTGCACAGCCAGCTGATGCTCCAGCCGGTTTGTGGTCCAGGCAAAGCCACCAGACTGCCGGGGCAGACATTCAGGTGTGTGCTCTTGGACAATGAACCTGCACTTAAATACCATTTATGCTTATTAATGGCATCACAGTGACATCCGGTACAGTAACTCTGGAGGATTATGTGAAGTGAAGGGTGAAATAACTTCACCAAAAGGCAAACGCTGAAGCATTCCCTTTTGTGTATTGAACATTCCTGTAGGCTCTGTACTTGCTCTTTTCAGACAATGCTTTCTTGGCTGGCTGGATTATTGTATATCACCTCTCTAACCTGCTGTATTAATTTCCATTGACTGTGAAAAGAACTTGTCAAATAAGGAGGAAAAAGGAGGGGGGAGTCTTTTAATCCATAAGGCACAGTTCTTAAAAGCACCTTGTTGTGTAGTAGCTGTGCACAAGTGAAGAGTTTGTCAAGAATACTGGGCTGCTGCTAATTGTCTGAATAAATTACAGCTTTGGAGCCTGGAAGCCACAAATCATGTCATTGTAGCACTAAGCCGTTCCTTTATGGAACTGGTCTTTTACAACCTGGAAAAAAACTTTTTAGAAGACTGCCCTGCAGGAAAAACATGGGGGGGGGGGGGGGGGGGCGCGCGGGCGTGGGCGCGGGCGAGGAGAGAGGGAGAGGGAGAGGGAGAGAGAGAGACTATACATGGGAAGTGAACAGGGTAGCTCTGTAGGCTCCCAGCAGCTGACTCCGAGAGCAGGGCTCCCAAACTGCTTGCCTTGTACGCTGATACCGGAAAAATCATCTGAAGCAGCAAGACCACAGGTAAAGCCCTTTGAAGTCCTGGAGAAATGAGCAGGATTAAGAGAAATTTTTTGGCTGAGGGAGGGTGGCTGGTGGTCACTTCTGAGTACGGATGTCAGCTCATTCCTCTTGGAACATTAGGGCAAGCCAGCCTCAAAAGAAAATACTAAATGTATAACAAAGCTCATACTACAGATTCATGTGACATTCACTTCACTGCAGAGGACTTGCACAAAGCACTATTGATTATATTACCCTTTAAGACACAGTTTTTTTCACAAGCGTGGAGCAACAGGTACATCACCCTTGTAGTGCAGGCACTTGTCCATTCTGATATTTCCTACCAGCTTTAGCTACGGTAAAAGAAAAAGGAATACAGGATTTTTTTTTACTTTTCTTCTGAAGTATCTGTTTTCAGACTGCGGCCTGAGTTCTGCTCTCACTGTTGTCATTTGAAAGACTCCTACTGAGTTCAGCAGTCTTTGGATGGAGGCAAGTCCATGTGCAGTAATCCAGCGTGGCACAGTCTTTAAAGGGGAGTTTAGTTCTGCGTAGGGAATGACTCTTCAAGATAATTTCAAGTTCATACTGTGAACTAGACAATAAAGTGGAAAGTGCTCTCTGGAATTTCCTTAAGGCAACCTGAAGCTGTGCTCAGGCTTTTTCCTTTTCTATTAGCAGTGTTTGGCAAAGTACTTCAGGCTTCTTTGCAGACCACAGTAATTGGTTACCAGACACTAGAGGACAAGCTGCCTGATAAAATTCAAAGTCTGTAATGAGGCAGACAGGCATGATAACACAGTAATAAATCACAGCCGTTAGGGTATATTCCTGGGATGGCTGGCAGAAGGGTTTCAGTCAGAAGTCAAGAAGAACCTGTAGCTCCATGTCATACTCCCCTTCGCGGTCAAATCTCACCCTGGATCCCCTCCAGGTGTCAGGTCAAATGCAGCAAGACAGCCCACGCTAAAGAGAAAGTAACGACAGATAAAATGCCAGACAGGAGATGTGCTCAGACTTGTTCTTCAGAGGTTGCACTAGAAAAAAATAATAATTATTACACACTTCAGGTAGTTTAGTTCCTAGACCAACTATCCATTAGTGCACTACATGAATAATTAATTGTAAGTCCTGGTAGCTGCCTGGGATCATTCTCTGCACAGCCCAAAAGTGACATGGGATAAACACACATCACTGATTCAATAAGCTGATGAAAAGCTCAGCAAAGCTGATGAAAAAGTCTCAGTGTCATCCGTGGCTTGAAATCCTGCAGCATCGGCTCAGGACCATCCTGCAGCGCGGGGACAGACATGTTTTGCACCAATAGGGGAAACAGCAGCTTTCCCCCACCACACACAACCCCCCCCTTTCCCTTTTTTAGCAATCTCCATGGGCAGGCTAGTCCATGTGCCAAAGGTAGTTAATGAGAAGTAAGCCTTTCTTCCACCAAAACTACAGTGACTTGTTAGCTTTAATGCATAACTACTTGTTTAGTCACTTATCTTTTAATTTGGACTTGTCATGTTCTTGAGGACGTGCCCTGCCCTGCCAAAACTCTTTCTAAAACATTAGCCTGGTCCCCAAATCTGTCAAATCATAGCAGATTACTCCACCACTGGTTGTTTATAAAGTTCCTTCCAGCTTCCTTAGAAAAACTGGGTAGGCAAAATGCTGACATAGATGAGCTAGCATGAAGAGCAAGTGTGACAGTTTTGACAGAGAGAGGCAGATGGCTGGATCTGAAAGTACCAGCCTCATATACAGGGGTCACAAATTCAAGCTCCGTATTTGGGTTCTGTGGCTTGTCTTTCAAAGTGCGGAAAATTCTCTGTTTGAGGATGATCTGCAGGCACTTACAGACACGTTAGGACGTGCAGTGCAGAGCATTCCCTGGAGAAGCCAGGTGCCAATAGACTGGTTCACTTTTATCGCTGAGATTACAGGATGAGTTGAGCCCAGCCTCTGATGATGCCAATATTGTTTAATGTTCTGTATTATGGATTTACCTGAAGGTGAATGATAGTCTGTTCAATTTCCTGTGTGTTTTCTTTGGTGTTCAATGTTTTTTTGATGCTGGTCATCGCAGTTGTAAGACAAGCTATGGTAGAATAGATATAACTATGAATTTGAAGAAAAATATACTGAGGGCTACATTTCTTTACAACAGTGTCAATAAGAAACCACTTTTTTTTTTTTTTATTTCCACAGCTAAAGTTGTAGGAAATCATGCCTGAGTCCAAATAAAGCTCTTAAGATTCAGAGGTTAAAATGTAGACTTTATAGACTTTCATCGTTATTTCTCTCTGGCCCTACATTTTGGTGCACTTTGTTGTTCAGTTGTGTCCATAGTACTGCAGATGTTACCAGATGTAACAAAGGTACAAAACGTCTATTGTGATGTCTTTCGATGTTAAGACAGGTAAATCCTGAAAGATCTGGTGCAGGATTTGAGAAGTGGGGCTTTATCACGTGCCATCCCTAAGGGCCGCTCCTCCTGGGTTAGCTTCTCGTGCACCCAGCAGAAGACAGCTGCAGTTTGGCTCTCCAAGAAAGGAGCGCAACGGGGGCTATGCGCAGTGAAGATTTACACCTACCTCTACGAGCCAGACAGCATAGTGTCAAGCTCCCTATGCAGCCCCCCAGTGAATTCAGGCCTCTTCATACTCTGTGCACCAAAGTGAGTTGCTCTGCTATCATGAAGGGCCATTGCTGCAGCCCTGAACCCACGCAACACACCTGCACCTTTGTGCACGTGGATCCCAGAGGCACAACTCTCCCACGCAAAGGCACAGGCCCTGCACTGCCCTGTGGCTAGGTGACCACATCTCCATCTTTATTCATCCCCCAGATTGCCACTGGAGCTGGACTTGCTTCTTCTGCATGGAATTTTTGCTGTTGTATGTAACTGTACCTTTATCTCTGGTTTCGGTTTGGTGCAGAGCAAATTAATTCTTTTGGCAGATTTTTCCACTGTCAGTGGGGGTTCTTATAGTACATTATCAATGCTCCTCGCCCTGATGATGCATAACACTAATCCATCATTAGAGCAAGAGTGTGCTCTGATGATGGATTAAAATAATTTATCATAAGAACAAGGGGCTATAATGTAACACCGTCAAAAGATGGCACCATGCAGAGACAAACAGATCATCGAGGAAATTCAGTAATGCTCATCGAATCAAGTGGATCTGCTGCCAAGAGGCTCTTCTGCAGCAAAAGTTTGGCAACCTGCGAAAATATCATTATTCTCCTTGCTGAAACAACTGCTTGCAGTAATGGCAGTGATTTAAGGATTTTCTTTTTTGAACAACAAAGGGAGCCTCCCATTGCGAGCCACCCCCTTTTTGGGACTAAATATTCCAGGTACAATTACAGATCTTTTTTGCCCCATGCAAGTCTTAATTTTTAAGGCCATTCACATAATGAAATGCAAATATAACAGCTATTTAAACCATCAGTCAAAAGTAGGTTTGCTGCAGCATGGTTAAGTGACTGAGGAAGAGGATTTAAAACTCAGGAGACGTGGTTATAGTCTTAGCTTTCTTCTGGAAGCACCACATCTGTAATTCAGCACTTCATTCCTGTCTAGTGCACATTTGCTTAACTGTAGCCATATGTTTACGTGGCTCCTTCAGAACTCTGTTAAAATAAGGATTAACTGAAACACCTATTTAAATGCCTTCCTGGATGTAAGTTTATGAAATCTGGACTAAAAGCAAACATTATACAAAAGGTTTAAGAAAAACTCGAAAGTTTCTATTTCACTGCCCATGGACAACTGTATTTTGAGTTGCTGCTAAGAAATGGATTGTCAAAGGTCCTCTGTCAGGTGAAATGCAATAGAAAATGGATCTGCTGAAAGAACACATCCGATAATTCACAGAATCATAGAATAAATCAAGTTGGAAGGGGCCTCAGGATGTTGTTCACTATATTTCTGCTTGGAATCCAAATAGTATATGGATAAATGCAAAAAAAAAAAAAAAAATTAAAACAAACAAACAAAAAAACCAAAACAGAGTTATCTTAAATTTTCCCTGTGATTCCAGAGTACGTGCTTCTAATGAAGACGGCACTCCACAGGATGAATAAAAGTACCTCTGTGCACATTGATTTTCCACAGTCTGAATGACAGTGGTTGCCAGTCTTCCTATTACTGTAATTGCTGGCTAAATGAACTATAATTGTATTAAGTGGTAACTCTGAAATATGTATGTACTGTAAAAAGGAGCTGAAGCATTGCAGGCATAAAAATTTGATTTGCAATAGTTGCAATAAGTTCGGGGCGGGGGGGCGGGGTTGTTGGTTGTACGGAAACAGCTGCAAGAAAGCGCGTTAGCTCTGAGGGGTTCAGTTTTGCAAGGGGGTATGTGGAGGGGGAATGCCTCGCTGCAAGGATGACAGCCCGTGGGGTCTGAGTGCCTCCTGCACCCCGTACAGTGAGGCCGGTGCCTGCATCACCGCGCTGCACGTAGGGATGCCAGCAGGCAGCAATTTAAGCGAGGCCACACTTTGTTGCCTGTTTAATAAATAGAGGGGCAGGCTGAGCTGCAGGTCCAGCCTGGCAGGCGCAGCGAAGCAGTTTCACCTGCAAATACCACAGCACAGCGTATGCTGTGCGACTTGGCCTGGGTTTCATAAACAAAACTTACTGGCAGCATCTCTTTAAGAAAACAGAGAACCCATCCATGGCAGTTTGTGATACAGAAGCACATCTTGGTGCCCATCAAGAGCACTGTGTGGGCAGTGAAAGGAGGTGCCGCAAGCAACACGGCTTCCATAGGAAATTCTTCGGGACAATGCTCTTGTTGCGTAGTATTTGCACAGAGCCCACGCTTTCTGGCCTCAGTGCACTCTTTCACTCGCTAAAGATTGTTCCTTCCTTACGTAATATTGAACAAGATAATGGTGGATTACATGGTGCTTAAGACGTTGCTGCCTTTTTGTGTTTCCTTTGACTGTTAGTTGTCACTCTTCTCAATAACAAAAGAACTACGGTAGTTTCAATTTTACTTTTCATCTTGATCTGAAACCTAATGATAGTAATATTTTTAAAAGTCAAACTGAACTGTTTTCACTTATCCAAACCAATTGCTGCAGCATTTTGGTTTGCTAAAATTTGACATTTCAGAATCATATTCTGTTCTAATTTCGGATAGGAAAATTGTTTCCTTCCTGGGCAATTTAGGATATATTTGGGAATATTTGTGGATGCTTTGCTTTGGAATGTGACTGAAAAGAGTATTAGCGGGGCTGAAAACATAACAGAAAATGATCAAAATGCTGCCCATGAAGATTCTGTTGTGAAACCCCATAAAAATAGAAATAATACTCTTAAGAAAAGCTCTCTGAGTAAAACCCCACGAAATGTCATCTCTCCTTTCTGTTAACCTGATGCAATAGTGGGTAACCACATTCTTACCCAGGAGGATTTGCTGCCAGTTTTTGCAACAATACTGCAACAATACATGTTATTTCCAGGGTAGAAAGACAAATGGACCTTTGTGGAGAAATGCAGCAGAATTCCAGCAAGCACTGAAACGAAGGGCAGCCTTGCCATTGTTTCGGTGCTCTTGGCTGAGTACTTACTTAACACAGTTGCTGAAAATGTTACAGTAACATTATCGTAAGCAGCAGGGAAATGATCTGCCCTCAAAATCTTGCACGCAGTTCCTATTTCACCAGCAGCAAACTGATTGCTTGGCAGGGGAAATGCCCCTCTCTTTCCCTGACTGGGGAAACTGGGAGGAGCTTTCTGCACCACCACTCGGCGCATGAGGGTTCACCAGGTCTGCGCTGCCTGTGCAGGAGCATCCAGGGCAGCGACTGACCCAAGGCTGAGGCATGCTTGCTTTGCAGCCAAAACATTCTTAAGGCATGGCAGTTCTGTGCCTGGGAAACAGCCCATTATGACCACTGAAGCAAAGATGCCAATTAAAGCAGTCCTCGGGGCGACCTCAGCCTCCCTGGCAAATGTCAGCCCAGCGCCAGGAACTGCCCGGCTAACGGAGAGAAAATCGGACCAGCCTGCTGACTTCGGTGTGAATTGCACCTGGGTATTCGGAGGGTTTACGGGAGCTGAGGCTATCCCCGGGGGCTGCTATAATAAAGACATTTCCTCATTGTCTTAAAAGCTCTGCTTTACCTGAATGTAGTAGAAAATTCATTTCGCCATGCTCGTCTGCACTGGGACACTCAGGGATGTTAAAACCGACTTTGCTAATCCACCAGAGGGATTGTGCAGGATCCAATTCTAATCTGTCAGCAGGAGACAGGCTGGACTTGCTTTCCCGTTTGTACATTAATATTGAGTTTGTTTATCCAAACTTCCTGCCCAGGCAACGCTACACATGCAACTTGCTTGGATGGATGGAAGGATTTTTCAAGAGGAACAAAATTCTCAAAAAGAACTATAAGCAAGGATGTTAAGTGCTGTCCCTCACTTCTTCCCTTCCCCCACCCCCTCTTAGTGTTTAATTGAGTCATCTGTAAGCATTTTGGTAGGTCAGGAATGCAATTAAATAGCCTGTCTATCGTAAAATATTTGAGCAGTAATACCTGATAAAATCATCATTATCTTGGAGTAATTGACCACATCAGATAATTAAGGTTCCTGAGGCAAAGCTTCACCCCCAAAGGAAGTTCAGTGATATTAGAGCAGGGCTGCGGTAGTCAAGACTATGTTAGTGTTTCCATTATAAGCCTTATATTTTAGAGCTGTGTAATCCTATCGGTAAAATGGCTGTAGTCTGAGAGTGTATTCATGATTTGATCTTTTTTTTTTAATAACAACGTAAGGAAAATACAAAGTATTTTGGTCTAAGACACTGAAAAAATCCTGCCCAAAAATGAAGTTTGAATAAGACTTCACTTAAAAGGAGAAAAAAAAAAAAAAAACTCAAAAAACCCAGAATGACAAGATTACCTTCTGTCTACAGCCTGGTGAATTTTCAGTCTGAGAAGGGTATAACAATTAGCTCAGCAGCTCTCCAGTGCTGTGAATGCCTTCATAGTTTGACTGAAAATAATGCTGCCCTTGATTTCTTTGTAGTTCTAAGCAGATACATTTAAGATATATTTTTCCCAAGCAAAATCAGAAAAAGCTGTAAGAAGCAAAGCAGAACACAACAGGAGCCTCTGGTCCCAGCCGTAGGAGTGGAACAAGTATTTGCCTCGCTCTCAGACATTATGTAAGCAATAGCTTTGTCACAGAATTAGTGACAAATGAGACATATCCTAAAGTTCACGTTAAATACAGGAGTACCATGCTGGATCAAAGCAAGGTCCATCCACCCTAGTGTTTGTTTCTGACAGAGGCTGATACAGGATGCATGGGAAAGACTATATGAGCAGAGCAAGTGTGGAATGATAACGTCTCAGCATCTGGTAATCAACAATTTAGGGTTTTCTTCTGCTATATGCCACATTTGTGTCAGAAGTTTTCTTGTAAATAACCACCACTTGCGTCTCAGTCTCTGCTTTCAAACTCAAAAAAGTGGAAAAGCACAGAGTGCTGGAATTTGAAGACTGTCACGTCCGCTCCTTTGTACAGCTGTACTGCTAAGTAAAAGCACCAAAGAGCAAGCTCCAAGCCTGGGTCATCATAGCCCTCACGAGTTAGCTGCTATCTATCTGACAGCAATCCTATCACAGGATTAGGACTTCACTCCCCGGCTCTTTTCTATTTAGCAGGATAGTTAGAGCAGCCACGACCTCATTACCGTAACATCTGAGCTCTTCACTTTTTTTTGTTGCATCTGTTCTTTGACTCACTCTTAGAGAGTAAGGAAGGAATTTGTACCTCATTTAAAGAGAGGCAGGAGTGACGCAGCTACCAACATATCTGACGTATGTAGGGAGTTTGCCATTTAGTATTGCAGACCCTAGCTGACTTAGGAACTCAAGCTCCAATTAAACCAAGATCAGGTTTAACTTTCTAAATGAGTTAAGAATAGTGCCCAACTAAATTGAAAAGATGAGGTGTGGGAGTAAGTAGCCTCTCCCAGGGCTTGCAGAGGGTTTGCTCAGGTCAGGTACCTACCGAAGAGAAATCCCATTGACTGCTGCACCTCTTTTTCATTCCCAAGACTCATCTCTGTTTGCCCAAAGGGCCAAGCCATTCCTCTGTGACTTAAAAGTTTTCTCTCACTAAAAGTGTTGGGAATTCAGAGCAGGACATTGTGTAGATTGAAGCCTTTACATTTTTGTGCAATCATTGGTGGTGTTGCTGTTTTGTGCTTTGCAGTTTCTTTTCTCTGGAGTCACTCTCAAACCTCTTTGATTTTTTAATTTCAGTATCCTATAGGATTTATTTTTTTTTTGCTGCATTTGCATTCTGATTTTTTTTCTGAAAAGTGGCTTAATGAAAAATACATACCAGAATGCTCCATGTGAGTAGCCTCCAATGCTGATGATCAATAATAGTTTATTTGATCAGTGACAGCAAATGCTCTCTCAATTAAGCAGGTCACATAAATAACTTTATGGTTCCAACATTATTTGGAAAGGTTGAGTGTGAAATAAATGTGATTGAGTTAGTGCTAGAAGTCCCTCCAAAGGACTGGAGTAAAAAGCCACCTAAGTACTTGGATGCTGATCCTTGCTTTATCAGGATGGCCCAATACAGGCAAACTCAGTTTAGAAATTTCCTTAGAGTACACTTTTGCACGTATTTTCAGCACGTTGCCGTTTCTAAGAAGGGTGGAAGTTTCTTAAGAAAAAAAAAAATCTGGCATTTTTATTGGTTGTTCCAGCCAGAAACAGCATATAAAACACTCCAAATTTAATACTTGTGTGTATGTATGTCTTTGCCTCCTTTTCTTTACATAACTCCAAAAATGCCCTTTGGGCCTCTGGCCTCTGCATCCCTACAGGTTTCTCTCATTCTTATGGCCACACTTGTCTGTGTCTCCCAGCCTGGGGAAGGGTTTATACTCACAGCAACGTAACCTCCGTGCATGTAACTATAGACACAGTCTGACGTTAAAAATGCCAGGCCAGGTCCAGGCATGGTATAAAGTCATAGTTCACAGAAATCAAACTGTCTTGTGACAAGTGAGGATAGCATCCTTAAAACAAAAAGATACAGAACAACACATGGAAAATACACTGAAAAAAGTGGAAAGCTACAAATGACACTCCATCATTGAAAGCTTGGAAAAATAAAGTCTGCACACAAGAAATAACAAGAAATCTGTATTTCACAGCAGAGACCTGAACCAAACAGTGGGGATTAATGATCTTTAAGAGTGTCCAATATTCAAATCCAAACCTAGAGTAAACTTTTGCAGTTATCCTTAATTCACAAATATTATAAGCCCAAAACTTGTTCAAAGGCCTTTTGGATATTTAATTGTTCACAAAGCAATAGGAATGGGCTTTGTTTCATTTGAGGTTGGCTCTGTAAATGGTGCTTCTGTCCTTTCCCCTTTCATTTTTCCAATACCTAGAACAATACCTGTGGAACAAGTTGTGGGGGGAGAAACAGATTTTGCAGCTGCTGAGAAAAAGATCAGAGGCACCAACCTTGTTTAAAAATTCCACAATCAATTTAGGAAAAAAACAGTAAAACCCCAGGAAACTTCCCAACTTTGCTAAGAAGTCCTCAGTTCAAAGATAGCTGTACTAGGAGGAATCTGCAGGATCTGCCTGTCAATAGGTTTCTTAGAGGAAGAAATGTTGGGTTGGTTTTTTTTTCTTTCTCTGCTATTGAGAAACAACTTTATAACTGCAGAACAAGGTGAAACTACTAACAGGGGCTGGTGGGATAGGAGGATCAGGGAGGAAGGGAGTTCATGTCCTGAGGATGACTTGCCTCTGTGAACTGCTGCTGTTGATCTCTCTGCTGCTAAAGGTTAGATGAAAATAACAATCTTCCATATCTTAGGGTCCATATCTGCAGGGTCTGAGCAACCTCAGGTTGCACAAAGCAGCTTGCTGTGCTTTGGACCCTGAACTCTTGGTTGTTGTAATATGACTTTAATGTCATCCCAAGAAGTGTTAAATGGGCTTAACTCTTCAAAGTCAATACATTTACAGGTACAGAGCAGTAGGTTTCCAAAGTAGTCGCTGAAAAATCTCCATAAGATATCTGAACTGATATATGACTTGTTTTATTTTCTTACTTCTTAAAAAAAACCCCACACCTACAGATTTAAATTTCCTGAATCACTGTGGTTGGGCACCGGAGCTTGGATGCCTTAATCACAGGGACTAGGGCAGACCCTAGTCCATGTGCCCTTATTCAGCCACACTAGGCTGAAGCAAAGGTCCAGAGTGCCCAACGCTAGCTTACACACGGCGGAGGAAAGACTGCAAGAACAGGCAATCAGTGACTGCTGATCTCCTCAGCATATCCTCCCTGCTTCTAGTCATCTGCAGCTAGCAACAATAATGTTTAATAGTCCTTGCTGCATTTGTCCTCTGGGATTTAAATTGCTTTCTGAACCAACTGGTACTTTTGGCCTGTGCAATGTCCTGTGGACTTGAGTTCCACCCTTCAATTATACACTGCATGAACCAAAACTTTCTTTTTTTTTTTACATTTTAGTTCTTAGATTATGACTAACAGTGAGTAATGCAGCTATGACTACGATTCATTAATATCTCAGGATTGCTTGGAATATGAGGAAACCAGCTTTGAATCCTCTTTGAGTGTCACTTATCCCAAAAGGCTTTTGTTGTTCATGAAAAACCAAGGCTGAATGGCAACGCGCAGAGACAACACTTAACTTTCCGGCACAGGAGTGCGATCTTCTTTGCACAAATGCATGTGGGATGAGTGCTGAATAGAAGCAAAATGAGCATGCAAATAACCCCATGCACCAACTGGTGTTTCAATGCCTGCAGAGCTGGGTGTTCACACAGGATCTTGCTTGCATGCTTGTCTCCGGGGAGTTTGAATGCTGAGCCTGGCTCAGTGCCAAAGTACATATTCACTTTTGCACATGCACTTGGGAAAAAAAAAAAAAATCCTTCCTGAAGATCAGCCTGATGTGTTGAATAGCGCACCTGGCCGTGAGTCAAGAGGCATGAGATTGACTCCAAGCTCAGTTACTTATGGAAGCTCAGTTCGCCTCAGTTTCCCTTCTTCCTCTCTGCTCATTTTTTCTAGTTAGACTGTAAATTGTTGGAGCTGGCGTAATGTCTCTTTGTGTGTTCAGCACTACAGGGATGAGATCTCAGCGGGGAAAGGGACACACTACCCGGATCCAAATCATAATAATGACAACGGTATTCAATTGATGGCCTTTTCTGAAATTTCCCTATCACTAACTTTTATGCTACCCATCACAGCTGCAAATTCCTAAAGTGACAGCACCTATTGCCCTGCCATTATTATGCATAATAATAATTTAACTAAAATAGCAACAGAAAATGTGCATTACACAAAATGAATTTAAATTGATTTTTTCTTCTTTCTCAAAGCTTATTACTAATTGGTATTTTTAGAGCAGAGATTCATTTTCATACACTAAAATTAATGGGCCATATCAGCGGGTGTGAATCAGGATAGCTCCATTGAATTCAATGGGTCCTATATCATTTTCTCCAGCAGAGAATCTCACCTACTATTCCAAAGAGCATTTTCTTTTTTGTAACTCACAAAGTAATTGCATTTTCAGTCTTATGTCCTGATCCTGCAAATAATTGTGCCAGACATTAACTTTATGTAGATAAGAAGCACTGCTGATGCCATTGCAGCTACTCATATGAAGGAAGTTATGGTTTTGCAGGATCAGACCTTAAAATGCAAATGAAACCATTGCAAAATCTAATGTGTTCACAGTAATATTTTACAAAAGGCATCAACTAATATGTAGTCTGTCCTAATACCTAAAATTTCTGCAAATTATGTTGTACAGTAAAATGGCAGAAATTAGATTATTTAGGTTGCTTAATACTTTTTATTATAAAAGAATCTCCAATTTTTCCCCCTGGAATTTCTGTATCCCACATTGTCTGCAGCAAGTCTTTGAAATTCAGCAGGGGGATAACCTTTGGATTAAAGATGTGCTTTCTTCCTTAGCCCCCAAGAAATTCCAACTGTAGTTTTGCTGAGATAAAGTGTTTTGAAATAGCCAGTTAGCTGCTTGCTAGAAAATTTGGCAATGAGTACTGATTGAAATAGGAATTTAGAAGACTTGCTCTTTTCTCCTCCTCTTTCCAAGAAAAAAAAATCCTTTGCTTCTGGGTGTCCTGGATCTCAAATATGATGCGTGTTAGCTGATGTGCTAACAGTGCAAGGTTAAACGCTGCTGATGGTGCACAAAGGATGGGGTTACCACAAGTTCTTTACGCAACAGAAAAACACCCCTTTTAAGGACTGAAAAGGAAAAAATCTAGGTTGGAAAATTAAGCTACCAAAATTTAATAATTATTAGATCTTCAGGATCCCATATTACCCAGCCAGCTTAACAACAATCCTACACACACAGTTTTCAATACCAGGGTCACACACCCTCCTTCTTCTTACCACTGACGAAATACCGAGTGTGTACGATGGGCACAGTTAACATGGTATGGGCTTGAATTTACCACGGAGATAACACTTTTTTTCCCAGTTTTTGTATGTAATATATACATTACCATGTACTTTGAGGTTTTTCTGCTTTGAGGCAAATTGAGTTTGACATTTATACAAGAAGCAATAAAACTGATGCAGTCAAAGTATATTCCTAAAACAAGTTCAGTAATGTCTCTTCCAAACTACGTTTGAGTTAGTGGAATAAATGCCTTTTCATGTTTGCAGTTGAAGTACCGGCCAATTCTGCCAAATGGTTTTTGGAAAATTGCCTTCAGAATTGACTTTCCCTGGGGAAGATTTGCTTCTATGGAAAGCAGAGATACTGGGAGTATTTGAAAGACAGAGAAAGCAAAAGGGAAGGCAGAGGGAATAGGTTAAAGGCTAACTTTAAACAGGTGGCTTTCATTTCTCTTTGCCCAAATTGTTCTATAATTTCTTAGCCTAAAACTTTCTAGTTAACTACAGCAAATTTCGTTTTAGTGAGAGCAGTTCCATGCTGATCCAGCTTTGCTATTACCTCACCTCAGGTTTGGTCTCTCTTTCTCTATCTCTGGGCTTCCCATTTCCCAAGAGCAAATGCAGGTTTGGGAGTCTTGTAATTCCAATTCAGCTTATCCATCTGGGAGTCCTGAATAGTTTTGGATCCCATGGATCTGCTTCATCTCGGTTAAGAAGGGGAAAGGTGTGGACTTTTTCCACCAAGCAGTTGGTGTTAGCTGACATGAATAGAGGTGCCAGTTTGGACTCCCATTAGTCATCCTATCTCCCTCCCCCATCTAAAAATGTGCAGAATGGGTGCCCTTTTCTCCAGTTTGCTTAATCTAGTTTGCTACCTGAAGAAGAATATCTACACAGGACAATGCAATAGCTACTGAAGTATGGTTTAGTTAACATAGCTCTTCTGGGCTGCTTTACAATTTGGCAAGCTTTGGGAATCAGCGAGCAGTCATCATACAGGGAAGGAATCTGCTCTATTTCATATGTGTTAAATGATATTTCCTAGTCCACCTATGGGTGACCTGACAGAAGGAAACATATTGCAAATGTATGTGTCATATATGATCAACCCCAATAAATATCTTTTGTAACACATAGTATTTTCCGTCTTGCATTTTGGAGGTGACAAGTAAGCAGAATAATTTTGCACATACTGCAAATTTCTGATACTCCAGTTTGGCTCTCTGAGGCGCAGATCATCTGCAGCAACATGATGTCTTCAACTCGATGGGCAGAGCTACAGCAAAAAAAGCTTCCAGGGAGGATTCCTAATGTCAGCGTTTGCACCATAACTTCTGCTCTGCTGTATTGGGACCATCCCTGAATAGGCATGCTCATACTGCCCAGTTGTAGTGTTCGCTGTGTATCCTTTGTCACTTGCAGTTCCTGAACACTCAGAGGCTGCTCTGACTTTAGCCCCCCCAAACTCCTTGAGATTTCCTCGGAGGTGTTGAGGCACAGCTCCCTTCTGACCTTCAGACCACGTGAAGGGGACTACGCCTGCCCTTGAGACTCTGACCCGTTACACTTGACGTCTTGGCTTTGTGATGGCACCCATGAAACTGATACAAGCAGCTAGGAAAGGAGGAGGGAGTTTATTTTTAGGTTGCACCAGGAAAACAGCTGCAGCATTTTCTCAGTGGCAGAAGAGCTTTCACAGGACAGAGGGAGGCCTGTCTCATCGCCTCAGATTTTTGCCCTCCAAAGAGTTTCAACCTTTCAAGACTCCCCCTGTGCAAACCTTCAGCTCATGTGCACTGATGAACGTAACTCTAGAGCATCGTGGAGGAAACCAGAACTATTTTTATTTTTGGTTGAGTAAACCTTTAGCATTTAACAGTCAGGTGTTTATTTCACTTCCCAAACTGCCTCCGGCTCCAGTAATGCTTAGCATGATCCTTTTCTCAGGGAGGGGGAGAAAAAAAGGGGATTGAGTTAAATGCTCTCAAAATGGAGGGGCCTGAGGAATCACAAACTCGTATCCACTGCCACACATCCCACCTCAGCCCCCCTCCTTCCTTGCTTCAGCCCTCCTTGGAAGGAACCTGACAGGAAATATTTTAGAGGTAGAGAATTTTCAATGAAAATATTATTTCTCCATCTGCCCACTTTTCCGCCCTCGCAGGTTGCATGGCTAAGTGACATTTAGGAATGTGTATCCTGCAGGCCGCTCGGTCGCGGGTCTTCTCACATGCTGCTTTCCCATCAGAAGCGCATCAGGGCACCAGGTCCTCCTGCCTCTCGAGTGTCACAGGAGACACTTGACCTTTCAGAGCACGTCTGGGCTTTTTGGAGTCATTTCTACCCTCAGTGGCTCCTGTAAATGAAGGAGGCTGACCCCCTTTCGATGAGCTTCCCCGCAGCCTTCCTGGGAAGCACAGGGAGGGTGGGGTCCACCACTGCTCCGGAGCTCTGGGATAAAAAAAACAACCACCGTGAAACGTACAGAAAGTTGGCTAATATTGCATGCATGGAGCTATTCAAACCAGATGCTTGCATGCCTTCCTGCCCACGCTACCTTACCCACACTGATCCATTCCTAGCCTAACAGGAAGCTTTAGTTTTTTTGTACCTTGAGCCATTTTCAACAAAAGCCGTACCAGGAGAGGGACACACATGTGCTGCGATGACCTACAACAGGCTGCAGTCAGCAGCAGACACGCTTGCTCCTTCATCCAAAGGCTGCCATGTTGCACTTTTTTCCTTGGGCAGGCTAAATTTATTCCAGCTGGTTAGGAAGTGTTAAGGCAACACGGCTTGAAAAATAGCGTGTGTCCAAGAGGGAAGAGGAAAATGACTGAGGTTAATTTGTGCTGGGGATTAACATTGGGGGAAAAATGAGTAATATCTGGACACTTTTGAGCTGACCCACCATCCCCTTTTGAACTGGTTTAAAAAAAAAAAAAAAATCTCTAGCCTGTGTCAAATTCTGTTTCACTCTTCAGCCACGTTTCTCTGGTCAGAAGAACACCATGTTCTCTCTCAGACCTCCTGTGTCTAAGCCCCTCATTCCTAAATCTGGGTTTTAAAACTGCATCCTTATCGCTATTTCTAACTTACTCCCAGTCAAATCTTACTAGTGGTTCTAAGTGGGACACTAACTTTAACTCATCCTACCCATGACAACATAGGCTTCTTGGCGCTGCAGCCACAAGCAAAGCTGTAGCAGATGTGGGAGGAACTCCTTGCCCAGAACCCACGTGAATCCATCTAGCCTTTGCAAGAAGGTGGTCAGGTCCAGAAGTATTTTTTGCTGTTGTGTTATTGGAGTAAGGATGAAAGTCAAGCTTGGAGGTTTAGAAACGGCTTCACTGCAGCAGACAGGGTTGGTTTTTTTTAAGCTGAACATCCCAACGCGTACATCAGAAAGTGGGGTGGTTTTTGAAGAGTTCTGAACATGCCCTGAAATTAGTGAAACCAGCAGCTCAGGGACCAGCAAGGCAAGCATGCCAAAGGATCCTAATGAGGCAGAGAATCTGGGCTACCATTTTGATAGGCTCCAGGAAAGCAGGAAATATTCAGCCCAGACTTGCCTAACAGTAGCCACTTTGCCAATGTTTCTGTTTATTTTTACTTTAACTGCTGACTGCACTTAGCCATTTATTCTCACTTCTCCCCAAATCCCTCGGCAGTTACTGTCTTACAGACAGAGCTTGGTCACACTCACACTTGACTTGACAAAATAAAATGGTGTGAAAACTGCTAGTAGAGGAGGTTGTAAAACATTAAAATAATTCCTAAACTCCCCCTC
>JAVKLA010000010.1:20045735-20073969 GCA_034782735.1 Sagittarius serpentarius
AATTCCTAAACTCCCCCTGCCCCCCCCCATTACCAGTTAATATACATAAGACTCAAATCCACAGCCTTATATTAGCATAATTCCATGGGACCTCACTGGTCAGATAAACCAGTAAGATCAGGTTCAACGTTTCATACCCAGAGGTTATGTTTCCATGACACTTTTTCATCAGCAGTGAATCCAATGCTTCTTGTGCCTATCCTGGCTGCATGATGCAGCTGCTGTGCTATACCTTGGACCACTGAAATTATTTTGGCTAAAAAGAAACAAGGAAAGAGTTGTTTGTTTGCACCCCCAGGGCTGATGCAGCAGCACAAGGAAGCAGAAAGAGCTGTGGCAGAATGGCAGGACCAAAGCGGGGGTCCTGGGGAAGCTTCTGACCCCACATCACCCACATCTGTGCCATGGTACTTTGCCACTGTGCCTGGCTCTTTCACACCCAGAATACATTAGCTAGTGCAATTAAAGGTATAGGAAAAACACATGTTAACAATTTTCTTATTGTAAACTTATCAGGTTTTTATTTATTACTTTTTACTCCCTGTGAAATGTGATTGCTCATTGGCAAAAGTTTGAAGATTGGTGGCTTTTCATAATGAGTAAGGAGGAGAAAAAGCCCTTTGGTTTGTTACACAAGTTCATCAGAAAGGTGATCAACCACATAAACACATACACCCCCACCCCTCCCCGTACCCATGCATTAGCTCACAGCTGTGTGGATATAGGCTTTGAGAGCTAAATAACCCATTAATCTTCATGTGGAAAATCAATAAATTGAAAATAATTAGCTGGGTATGCGAAGAAGCAAAGAATCAGACAGGTGTTATTTAAAGCATGACTTGGGCATGTAGAAACAAGGTATAACAAGACATAGAGGGAGCAGAGAAGCAGGGGGGAAAGGACAGGAGGGTATGAAAGAAAGAATATAGTGGTGAATCCAAAGGTGCTGAAATGGGTGCTTATGTATAACCCATTCTAAGTAGCTCCATATGAGTGGTATTCTGCAGTGAGCACTGTGGAAGGATCAGTAGGACTTTTGGAAAATGCAATTCACTAGATGAAACTGCCCACCACCAAGGCTGGAAGGGCTCCAGTAGTCACCAGCAATGGAAAAAGGGAACAAAACTCCAGCCATTGTCAACAGGCATTATCAATATTTTATTTGTCTCCAAGTAGGCAGACAGCAGGGTCTGCAACGACAGTCAGAGGAACAGCAGCAGGATGGACACAAGAATAGGCCATAGTTGCCCTGTACAGTCACAGCAATGGAGACACTGAATAAGTAAGGCAGAATATGGCCCTCTCCTTCCTCCTGTTTCGTGTCACATTGACTCGGTGACAACCGCTGAATAAAAACACTCTCTGAGAGAAACAAATTAAGTGAACAAGAAGAATGTGCCTCACCAGTGGGAAGACAAAAACAACTTAGCAGCACGCTGAGACAGATCAGCAATGTGCTCAACTGTTCGTAGCTCGGCTATGACAGATCATCTCATGAAGGGATATTCCAGCTGAGCTCTTGAGTGCATTATTTTGGGGCTGAGATTTAACATCCATGTCCCTGTCCAAACCAAGGATTCTAGGTTCAGTTTTGAGTGCTGAAGCACCAGAAATTTTGCAAATTATTTTGCATTGTTTACAGTGGAAGCTCCATGGGATCCATTATGACAAAAAATATACAGGACCTGAACTAGAAAACTGCTAGACAAGCTACAGATCCTAGATGAAATCAACAAAAAATGCCTTGTGGAGATAGAGACTATTTACAGGGAGAGATTAAAGCAGAAGCACTACAGGCCATACTCAGGGTTACCGTTCTAGGAAGGGTGCAAGTTAACTAGAATAAAACATTTCATTTGTTCAGAAGAAAAAGTATCTCCCCTTCCTTGCAAGTTGCTGATCAAAGCATAAAGCAGGTGCCCCAGTCTACCGAGAGCCTGAAACTAGATCTTTGAGGGGCATTAAGTACTTTATGTGCCTCATTAGCATTCAATCCAGATTTAACTTCTCCAGGAAAGCCTACCAAGACCTCTGCCAGTCCACCTGAGATGATACAGCAGTGACAAAGCTCCGCCTCTCTCCAAGGAGACTCCTACAGTCACCCACCACCATTTCTGTGTGCAGAGAAGCATAACACATAAGGGGATTCCTCTTTTCTATATTCAGCTAAGTAGTGAATACAACAACTGGTGTAAAACCATAGAGACTAAAGGGTGGAAGAGGCATCTACTTACAAGGCAGCTCAAGACTCAGAGTACTTCTAGCTAGAGGGTGGGTACAAATTGGCCTGATACCTTTCCCTCTTTGTAGCTTCAAGCACTGATTAGCAAGTGCTACCACATGCAGTCTCATTAACCTGATTAGATTAAGGTCAGAAAAGGACCCACCCAACTCTGGGATGACTTTGGAGCTATGCCTGAGGAGAAGTTTTAGAGGCAGTTGTCTAAAAGCTAGTGACTCTGGCCCAAATAATGAAGGGAACCAAGTTTTTATGTCCTGGTATTGACGTATTCCTGATCTGTAGAGGAGGCTGGACTTTAATGTGAATTTTCTTGTTAAATGGGTGTTGCTTTATTCATCTGCCAGGGTGGCACTGCTTTTCTCCTCTCTTAATCTCACTTTCACTGACTTTTCAAAGCCTGGAGTTTTGCTTCCACATTGCTTCAAGCTTCTGAAAATCACAGTCCACTTCTTGTAGACCTCTACAAGCATCATAATAGCTAGGACTGTGAGGCAATCACAGAGGAGCTTAATTCCTTCTATTCAAGCTAATGAAAAGCTTTCTAAATACAATTAGTATCATCTTGTCACACTACGCCACCAACTTATCTGTCAAGATTTAATGACATATCTATGCCATTTCTCCTGATTTATAGGAATATTCTTGGGGCCTTATCAAAAATGTGTTCACTACAGTGCAAAAGTCAGTTTTACAATTCTTCAAGTGCAAAATTCATATCTTCAGATGTAACTTAATGATGGGGGAGAGAGAGGCTGCAATGGCATAGTTTAGATCCAATTTCAAATTCAGGGATGTTGGGATGTTTGCTTTCAACCACTGCAGCCACCCAGACAAGCAAAGGACTTAAATTCCAGGTTGTGGGTTAATGCGTATTCTGGGGCTGTTTGGGTTGGTTTAGATAGCTAATGAGAGGAGAGAGGGGTGTTTTATCTGCTCTGCTTTCTAAACACAGTGTTTCCCATGATTTTTCATCTTATTAGGTAGGATGACAGTTCCTTCTGCCTTTCTTTTGATATCCAAAGCTAATATATTTGCCTTTCTTACTTAACTCAAAAGTCTGTATGCCTGCACTTCTAAGGGAAAAGATAAAAAGTTGAATACTTCTACTCCGAAAAGGCTGCTTTTAATAGTTTGGATGGATCTATTTGACTAGCTACAGAGAACAGGACAAAAAAAGATTGGGTTACAATAGGAAATAAAAGGACTTTTCAGGGAAGAAGAGGATAAAGAGGTCAGCTGAATTATAAAGATGAAGGCTATGCTAGTTCTCCACTTGGACTCTGTGCTGTAGGAAATCAGTGAAAATGCAAAAAGAATCCAACAGGCTCCAGATAGTAAATAAACCTGACTGTGGTATGTGAACCTCATCAAACATAAAAACCAAGGACCAAGGAAAAGGGGGTTGCAATAAGGAGTAGGGTGACTCAGGCAAGTATAAGAATGTCAGCAAAGGCTGTATCAGGTTGAGGAGGAATTCTGGCCAACTCGAGTCACCTAAAAAATTGTCCCTCAGCCCTCTTCCCCACCTGAAGAGAGGCTGCTCTGGGGGTCAAAGTAAGTCTGGGGTTGGGAAGGCTCCGGCGTCTCTGCTTGGAGCAATAACTATGTTCAGGACTATCCTTTTACTGTGCTTCTACTTCACTGTCACTTTGAGCCACTGAGCAAAAATAAAATACAATCAAATTACACGAAAAAGAGCCTGGGTAGGAACAAAACACCAGACTTCTGCTTCTGAAAAGCAGCAAACTCCCCCCGATACAGTTCTGTCTGGGTGACAAAACCCAGGACGTGCTGAAAAGCGCTCCTTGGGAGTGCAAGTCTGGACAGCTTTGCCAAGCCTGGGGAGCATCAACCGCTCTCCCTGAGCAAGCCAAAGCCCAGCAGTTTCTCAAACAGCAGCCAGTGTCAGGCTGTTACTGAACGTACCCTGCTCCTGCGCTCCAGCCCCTGGGCAGCAGCTCAGTGGCATGTAGAGTCTTGTGGTGGAGGGAAGAGAGAGACGAGAGAGCTCCCAGACTGACAAGCAGGTTTTGCGGTTTTGTTTAAGATGCTGAATCAGAGTTTCACCTGGAGGGGAGGCAGAGAGGGATGGATCATGGTTGGCAGGTGTCTGCAGGAATACTCCAATTCGCCTATCTCCGAGGCTGGCAGACAGCACTGCTTGGCTGGTGCAGTTGTTTCTGCCGCTCCAAAGGCGGTTAACGTCATTGTCAGACGTGAACGTGCTGGTTCTTGTCGTGTGGCCCTACCAACAGGAGAAAGCTCCTTTGAACAAATCTGCAGCATTTGAAGAGATAATGAAATTCAGCATCCGCCCAGGCTGCTAAGCATACTGAATTATGAAATGTTCAGAGCTCAGTTTTGTCCTGCCAGACTGTCCTCTTTGCCCCCAAGAGCAGCTTCTCGCATTGACTGCACTTACTCCACAGTGTGGGCCCTAGCAATCACTTTGCAGGGGTGAACAGTTGCTCTGTACGACCACAAATGGTACAAACACAAGCAGAAGGTCTTGATCATTGAACATGCGATGGAAGAGTATCACTCAAGCCTGCTACCAGCTCAGAAACAGCTGCGCCATAATCGCAGAAAATACTAAGCATTCAAAATGGGGATGGGCCAGGTTTCATCAGAAGTACATTAATATTCTCCCCGCTGCAGTGAGCACCAGTAAACTTCTCAGCATTTGGCAGTACTTCGATTATTGACTCCAGTGAGCTGTTCTGTAATTTTCTGCCTTTGCCACGGATCATTCTTGTCTGTCAGGTCATGGTGCAGGGATGGATGTACCTGTGCTCCCCAAGCTGCGCTGCTGTGCCGGGTCACTAGATGGTGTGCAACCGTGCTGGTGCAGAGGAAGTCAAACCAGGAACAGGCTGAGAAGAGGAAGTGGAAATAAGAAGTTTTAGCTCAAGTAGGAGAAGGTTAGAGCAGTAGCAATGCCTTCAGGTCAAGATTAGGTGCATGAGCAGAGCTGGTTGGGGAAAACTTTCATAGCTCCCAGTGACCGATATTATGCCAAGTTTAAACCAATCTTTTTGTGCCCTCACTTCCCCATGTATTAAAATTCACCCGGAAGATAAATAGTTACTTCATTGCCATCTGTTTTTATTCTGCTAGATAATGTAATCAAGACTATTCTATACACGAGAAGTATTGCTAAACTAAATATCATCCAAAACAACCTACGGATTTTTGAAAGTCATCAGTATTTGTTGACATTCCAGACTGAAGCAGCTGGATCAAGATGGCAGGTTACAAACCAGGCACTTCTCTGCCCATTCAATATTGCTTGACAACTTCCATGAAAGATTTTTTTTTTTTTAAGTGGTTGCTAAAATAGAAATTTCTTTTCTGGATTTTCTTTGAGAAACTACAGTTCTTGGTTTAAGGGTGATTTATTTTCCATGTTTGGTTTCAGGAAAAGAAAAAGAAAAAAAAGAAGAAAGGCAGAAATGCAATGTTTTTGTGTGGGAGAAAGCTTTTTTTTTTTTTTTATGTAATCTCTCCTCCCTTAAAAAAAAAAAGCATAAAAATATTGCTGCAAATAGTTTTTGCATTGGCTGAAATTTTCATTAGAAACTAACAAGCACATAAATGAACACGCTGTCAATCAAGTTCAGTGACTTGCCCAAAGCCACAAGGACAAAACAACAAAGCAAAGCACCTAGTACTTAGATCCAATCCCCACACTCTGCTCCAGCCACTGGGCCTTGCATATTGCAATTAGCAACAAGAAGACGAGATCCACGAAAGATAAGTGGGCCCAGCTCAGTCTCTGACTCTGCTAAGTTTGCCTCAAAGTGGTTATGTGGGTGGTGCAGAATTTGTCAAACAAGATGTTCACAAAGATCTCCCTAAGCACAGCTGAGAAGAAAATGAAGACAACCCTACCATAAAGTGACACATAATTCAGCTGAAGTGAAACATACTGATGCAACAGCAGAGAATAACTCATTCCCCTTAGGCAAAACTCATCCAAAAAGCTAATAATGAAAACTGGAGGACTCCAAACCATTATTTTTACTTTCCAGGCCAGCAGCAGGGATAGCTTATGTGGTTAGCAGCTGACTCCTGAGTTTTATTCTTGTTTCCACCACTAACTCACTGTATGATCTTGCAGCATCACCGTTCTGGGACTCAGTTTCCTTATCGGTGTAATGTGGGTATAGGTTGATTACAGAATATTTAACTGATATGTGCAAAATACTCTGAATTAATATGGATGGGGCTGGATGTTGAGGCAGATGCTAGTGACCTTTTTGGAGCCCGCTTTCTCTCTGTGGTTTAGAAGAGGGTAAAAGAGGGAAACATCTAACACGTGCATATTTAGACTGAGAGGAAAAGGAAGACAGAAAAGGAAAGAAAGAGGAGTGATTTATGCTGCCATTCCTATTCTAGGTGCTGTGAGAGCTACCAGGACTGCGCTGCTGGCTGGGCAGGAGCCAGCTTTCCTTGTGCCTGGTGGCTGCAGCTCCTGGAGGATGGCTTTCAGCAACACAAAGGGTTGTACCAGCACCAGTCAAGGAACCAGGTAGACCTGGGGTGGAGGCTGTTTGAACTTGCACTGCTGCCAAAAAATGGTACTAAAACTACAAATGTAGCATCGTTACATTCTCTGGCCAGGCCTCTATGGATGTAAATCACTCAGTCCTGGGAAGTCAGGGCAATTTATACCCAGTGAGAGTGCATCCCTGGATCACAAGTAAACTACCCTTCAAGGTAGTCCCTCAAGGACTGCATCATGGCATCTGCTTGTTCTCAGCTGATGGCTTCCAGTTCAAATTTGCTTATCTAATCAGTAAAAATTTAAGAGCTCCCTCCATTCATTACAGGGCAATTGAACTGAACCCATGCTTCTGTATCTGTTGTCCAGATAGATTCTTGAAATCATAAGGTATCACATATGCTTCAAGCTTCTGCAAGAAAAAAGAGAGAATACACTTGCAGATATATGGGATGCAGAGCTCAGATTTGCTGGTGTCAGTGATTATTACTCAGAAATCATGGGAAAGAGGTCAATGCCTTAACAGTGGCCCATTTTTACATGCATGCTGGTCTGTAGTTTGGGAATGGAAAACAAACACAACTCTTTCTTGGAAGGTCATTGAATTGAGCTGAACTGACCCAACCAGTTACTATTGGCTTGTAGAAACACCGTGGACAGCAATATTTATGATGATTACCCTGACAGGCTGAATAATTGCTTTGCAGCTAAAATGCTAAAAGCAATGGAGCTGGATTTTCAAAAGAAGTATTTCATCAGAGCTTCCTAAATAAAATAATTGTGGGAAGTAACTGGAAAATGGAGCTGGTGGCTGGATTTGTGTTAATATATATATGTGTGTATATATATGTACACAGATATTTCTGTATACATGTATAAAGTAATGTAGATCACGAAAGGGAAGAAAGCAATCCCTTTAAACTGAAGGATTCCACAAACGTTCCTGAATGTGTCTATTGCTACTAATGTCACTAGGACCATTATTTCATCGGTAGTACTCATATACATAGATACATTTTCAGGGATCTGAAATCTAAAAATCAGAAGAGTTATACATGGTATAAAGTACTCAGTGTAGTCAATAGCATGAACCTACAGCTTTGAATATTTGCTCTTAGAGTTACATGAATAGCGAAAATGAAGCAATTTATTTCCTCAAACGTTTGGGTCTAAAGTAACAATCCGTACTTTTCAGTCAGTTGCCTTATTGGGTCTGCCACATACAGTATTACTGCACTTTTTATCCTGAAAGAATTCTCAGATGCAGTCTATTTCTACCAGTTACTAAAAGTTTACATTGTGGAATTAAGCAGGTGAACTACTCCAGCGGCTTATCTCATTATCTTGTAAACACTTCTGGTGTGAGGACAGGACTTTGAAAGGACCATTTTTACACATTCATGCTGTATGTGAATCCCTAGTTATGAGTTATCAGGATATCTTTGCTTCAGCTAGTAAGTGAGATTCAGGTCTGCTTGGTTTTCAAATGAGCTAAGACATTTCAAAAATAGAGAATGTAGAGCAAGTGTTGATTTGAAAGTGGTTCATGACGTTGAATTCTTTGGTTAATGAATCTTCAAGATATTTAGATGCTGAAGTTTCTAAACTGACATGATCAGATAGACACCACAACTGCATGTGCTAAGATGTGGAAACTCTTTTTATGGCAGGTGCGTGGCCAATGCACATAGGTGTTGACATGAACGCTTTCATGAAAATGTGATCCTCAAGGCCCAGCCAGTTTGAATAATCAATAGCCATCCTCATGCAGGTACTGCTTTAATGCAATGCCTAGGAATTTACCACAAGCTCTTATTAATGCCAAACCGTAGCTAAATCCTGTCCAATCATACTACACTGGAAACAGCCCTCCAAGGAGCACTTCTTTTTCATAAAGGGATTCCCTTCAGTGCTGGTTCACAGACCACTCTTTGCTGTGCTTTAGAGTCACCATAACCCCCTTCTCAGCTGCTACAGCAGCATATCTATAATCACTGCACAGGAATAAACCATTGTCTAAGTTTTGGGACAAGCACTACTTTTGTGTATTCATGAATATTGCAAAGCCACTAAGTAGTCGAGTTAAACATAGATACTCTGGACACAAAAATGTGAGCTGGATTATATGAGTTTTGGGGGTTATTTTGGCAGGTTTTGGATTTGAGATTAACCTAGCTTACTAAAGTCTGCTATGCCGAACTCTGCTCTGGTCCCTGGCTTCAAATGTCATGCCCAGCTTCCTGGGCACTTAAAGGACACAGTGGAGAAACATTCCTCCAATAGATTTGGCAGGAATCTGTTTTATCAAAGCCAACAGAGTTGGAGGAGAAGGTAGAGCTTTCCAAATTTGGGTCCAGAAGGACGTGGCAAACCTGCTGCACTCTTGGAGTTGCAAATATATAAACTTCCATGGGTGGTGAGTAAATGGGACAAGAGCTCAGGATGACTTCATCCTCTTTTCCCATTATTACCAAGTATTCTGTAATAGCACTTGCAGGTATAACCAAGACTAGGACCTGCTGTGCTAGCACTTGTATGGACAAGCAAATAGACACTGTTCTTGCCCTGAAAGGTTTAGACTGAGATCTTGAAAGCAAGATGATTTTGGCCTTAAGGATGGTACAAGGATGACAGACAAAGAGCAGGAAAAGAGGGAAGTGAAGTGTCCTGCTCAGTGTCAGGAATACTTTGGAAGTCTTCTGCTGCCTGTTCTGCCAGTTTAGACACTCATGGGCTGTCCCAGATAAACACCACTGCAAAGTGGATGTTACTTAGCGGAATTAGAAGTAGAAACTGCTGTGTTCACTCGCAGCCCACAGAGTTCCTAGATATCAGCTACAGTTCTTTATCATTCAAAATTTTAGCTCTTTGGGGACTGATTTTACATAGTACCTCTCTGGTTTCCCACCACACACCTTGTAAAGAAATCAGACATTTGGAAAATGGTGATCTAAGTAGCAATAATTGCTCCATATCCTGGAAGTCATTTTTGATGTATCTGCATATTTTTCAGTTTCTCTCTGGGAGCATTTGCAAATCAGTTAAAAACATCATACCATATCAGATATGAATAACTATGTTCCTTCTCACCCATCCTCATCCATGCTCCAGGCTTCCACTTCCCTAGGCAGATTTCTCAGGAGGAATCTGAGTGAATAGCTAGCATTGCTGGATGCTTTGAAGGGCAATACAGATTAACTTTGCCAAACCATTAGGGAAAGCAAGGTGTTGCTTAAGCTGAAGGTCCTGATTAGGAAATGCCTTGATCCACAAAAGTATATATCAGCCCCACCCACACACAAAGAAAGTTCAGATCACTTAGATGCAAGATTGCAGTTGATTTCAACATCTGTAGAGATGAAAAGAGCTGCAGCATCCAAACCATGCTGGGCTTTGTTTAGAGTTCCAAACTGGGAATTTGGATTCCATTGCAACTGGAAACAAACTGGTAACCAGTTCAGCCTGCCAAGCAATGCAGCAGTTAAAGAATGTTCCCATAAGCTCCCTGCTAGGTTATTCCAGCAGCACAGTTTTCTCTGTGTTTAGTTTACTAGGGTTTCTTTCTGGAAACTTAAACAACACCAGCTTGATGCAGCCCCAATCCAGAGACCTGGGGAAAGTAAATTACATCACCAAGCTGTCACTAACAGGTAATACTTCCTGAGTTGCAAACACCAACTTAATGTGTTTCAACCAGAAAAAAAAATCAGGTGCTGGAGAGTGGAGGAAGACACAGAAGAAGCCTTGGAAAGCCATCCATTAATACATGGCCATTTTCTGTTATGTAGGACATCCCTTCTCTCCTTGCCTTGGCAAGAAACTGAAACCCAAGTGTCTCATGGTGGATAGAAGGGGCATCCCCATAGCTACTCAGATGAAAGCTGAGGCAGAAGTGGGACTTGGACCTTTCTGCTTTTGCCCACTGGATCCTGGCAGAGCACCTGCTCTGTCAGGGAGCTCTTCTTTGCCTGGAGCTCCCAGCCTGAGCTGGGAGTCACTCTTCTCTGCCATCATGACCACCAGGCTTCCTACATATCATTTATACATCTGGAGCAAGTGGGATTCTCAGCTTCCCATTGACTGAACTCCCAAATGATCTACAGTGATTATTTCACTTAAAGTACACCGAGGTTAAACTCCATCTTATAATATTCTTTGTCCTTTTAATGCTCAGTCCACTTCTTGAATGACTACACTGCCTGGCCACCATGACATAATCTCTAGACTTGTCATGCCTTGACATCCTTTGACATTCCCTATAACATGTGACTCACATATATGCATCTTACTTACAGACTGTAGGACACTGTGTTCTCTCTAATCCTGAAATTCTTGACTCAGTACATTCTGAAGTTAGCAGCTAATTCTGGTTCCCATTTCTGAGGGACACTGAGAAATGAAGAGCCAAAATACTGAGTACCTTACCGCAGCAAATCAAGGGGGTTCCCCTGACTGTAAATTTCTTAACAGAAAAATGTCTGTTGTTCTGGGCAGGCCATCAGGAAAGGAAAAGAAAAAACACCTCCTCCTCTTCTCGTCCCACTCACTTCTGTGAAGGGATTTGGTCTGTACTTTTTTGAGGTCCTGAGGGATTTAGAAACCTTTTTCTAAAGTTTTGGACTGAGACTTTCCCTTGATTCCTCTCTATTTGTTTCAACAGAATTCTTCCTGTTTACATAAATTAAGGATCTGGCCCCTGGTTTCCAACCCAACCAAGGACGGCTCAAGTACAATGAGACAGATTGTCCTCACAGGATTTCTAGCTGTGTAGAGAATCCAAAGTGCCAGAAATCTTGTGGGAAGAACTGTTTTCAGGGAAATTCCACCCCATAGTTTCCATATATGTCATATAAGTAATGTCACCCCAGACTATAAACCTTCTGAAACCAGCCTGCTGCATTCAACACTTCTGGCTATATAATAATATTATATAATTATATTTATCTAATTTTTTTTCCCTTCTGCTTTGAACTACCTCACTAAAAATTAAATTGTCACACCAGCACTCCTCATTCCCTCTGGAAGTGTGGAAGGACAGGATTCATCTGGAGGGTGCCATCCTTAGCTGGTGAAAAAAGTGCCACTGAAACCAGTTGTAGTTGTGGCCTGTGGTGTAGGTATAACCAAGTGACGTGTTAGGTGCTTAGAGGGCATCCTTTGGAGCTAAAGCTCTGACACATTAACTGATGCAGAGGAGCAGGAAGCTGAAGTCTGAGATTTGTTTCTGGATCCATCCTCTGAGCAGTCAGTGGTAATTTTGATCAGATGAATTCATCCTATCAGGAAGAAAGGCAACATATGCCGGTACTTTAATTTCATTTCAATTTGCTTTAGCAGAGATTTATAATTATTATCAGGAATGATTTTTTAATGTAATTCTGTGTTGTCAGAGTAAGTTAGCTTTATGACCTGCTTTAAAAAATAAATGCGGCTTTAATTAAAACAAAACCAAAGAGAGAAGTACAGTCTTGTACCAACATGTTGCTGTCAGCACCCTGCTAACTGTCTGAACTGAACTGTAAGCCTTCGCTCAAAGATACCAGTGCCAAAAACAAAGCTCATGGCACATTTAAAGGTACCGCTGGCTTATTTTTAATTTGTATCTCAACTTAGTATTTCTGGAGGTTTTCTAATAACAATTATGATGACTGTCAAAAACCCCAGCAACTTTTCGTAGGCTGTCAGCTTTTACAGAAGCCTAGCTGGATGCATCAATAAACCTGACTCTCTTTTTGCTTAGCAGCAGTGCATTTCCATTACCTGAAATGGAGTCACTTTTGGTTTAACCTAGTACGAGATCAGAATCAGACTCATTAAATTTAGCCTTCAAGCTGCCATCCTTCATGAGGTAAGATGATTTTGCTTCTACATAATGGATGTCACAGAGCTCATCTTCAGTACATGCTCACACTACTTGTAATTTTCTGTATTTGCATTACCTGACATGTGAGACAATATTAATGCTATATCACACTGAAGTCTCTCTGACATCAGCAAACAGAGCCACCACGCAAACCAGCGACTTTCTAGCATGCACACACCACACATAGCCCCATTTTTGCCCTTGTGTCTCCTTCACAAAGTCAGTAATATTAAGCTGACATATTACACTATTCTAGTATCACTTTATCAGAACTCTTCATGTCTTAGTGTTCATCATACATCAAGAGCCAAAGAGCTGTGGCACGGCTAATGCTACACGGCTTGGTTAGGTCAATATGTAATATTCTAGGGGGTAAAATCTGATCCCTAGAATTCAATGGAGATTTTGATTTTGATTTCACTAATGATAGTTTTAATATTAATAATTCTATTGATTTCCTTCTCGTTAACTTCAGAGTTAGAGAATTATCTAGTCCATAAACTACATTTTGGGATAGGTATTCATTTTTTAATTATTTTTACTCTGTCTTGTTAAAATGATTCGGTAAGTGGATGAAAATGCAATGACAGAATTAATTCTGGGTCCCTAGTAAACGGTATATACCCAGCACAAACAGATGGCAGTTTCTAGGTGAATAGCAACATGCAGAAACAAATGGGTAAGGGACAGATTGCATCCTTTCCCTCCAGCCCCTCTGTGCAATATATTTACCTGGGTGCTGAGACCCGTACAAGAGTCCACTACCGCTGAGTTTCCCGATGGGGAAACTCAAGGAAGGAGTCTGCAGTAGCTGTCAGTATTAAAGAACTGAGGCCATGTGTGGCAATGTAAAGCCAAATGTTTGAGGGATGATTTATAGAAAATTAAACCCCTTCTCTAGCATACATTTTAAAAAACAATTTTCTACAGAGTACATGGGTGAAAAGAGTGAAAAAAGAGCTAACAGTTTAGGATTTAATTCTTAAGTAGCTAACTTGGCGAAAAATTGTACTTTGCAGAAAAGGTATTTTTCCAGCTAAGATTGTCTGGTCTGACGTTAAGATAAGCAGCTTCAGATATTATAATACTTCCTTTAAAATTGCTATACTAAAACCTGAATTTCTTTCTTCCAAGATGGATGCACTAAAATCTTCTGTCTTGGTGTCAGATGGGTAACGTTCACTTCTGTGCCAGATCAGAGCTTGATTTGAAAAGTCTCCATCCTAAATGTTTTGTTCCATTAGAGAACTGGTAAATCACCCCTTCTAAACATTTTAATACGTTTCTAGTCTTGGCAATTTACGAGACATCAAATTGGTGAATACCCTAAGAATCTTTTCAAAAAATACATAGTCATTTAGAAAATGTATTCGTTATCATTTCTCTCTCTGATTAGTGCATACCTGGTCACAGGGCCAGGTTTAGAAAAGTATTCCTTTTTTTGAAGGCCGAATTTTCGAGAGAGCTCAGCGTACAGTGTTTGACTCTTGTGCTGCTCGTGGCTTTGGACACCTCTTGGACAGGGGCCATCTTTCTGTTCTGTTATTCTGTCAAGCACTGATTCACAACTATATTTCAGGCAGTATCATGCAGTAAATAATAACGATCATTAGCAACTGTACATATCACCTGAGGCACTAAAACTAGTCAGGAGAGATACAAAGTTAATTCTAATAACTCCCGAAACATTTCTCAAACACTTTTTTAATGCTACATGCCTATGATTGATAGCTTTGTAGTTGTGAAATCCTATCAGGATCCATTTGGGATGGCTTTGCACTGCAATTAGGGAGAAGTCTATGAGTACATGCTTGCACGGAGCACACGTCACATCTGACACAGCAGTGTGCCTGGTGTTCCTCCCACTCTCATTAGTTTATTAAAACATAAAAAAAAAAGACACAGTGTATCACAGGAGTCATTGTCTGGCAATAAGCTTTGCTCTGGAAGACGTGACAAGTGCCTAAGCCATAAGACATTAAACTTCCTCAAGCACCATGCTTGTTAATGTTATTTTGGCTAAAGGGAATATTGTGTATAGTCATGGATAAAGGGGAAGGGTCCTGATCCTGTTGTTTGAGTAACAGCTGAGACACAGTTCCCCAGATAAGACTATACTCCTTTTTCTCACTTCATATAAATAAGTTTTCCCTTCCTCTCTTCTCAGGTTTTAGTGTATGTAAGAGCTCAGTGAGTGGCCTTAATATAACTGCATGCATAAGAGGTGCATAGCTCTTTTCTCACTTGGTTCCTCCAGCAGAATAGCTCAAATAGCAATACAGTGGGTTAGCTTGGTCTCTCCCAGTTCCTTGGAAACTGTGGTCAGATGTTCAATTCTGGAGCTTCAAGTGATGCTGTTACTCTTGGGTCATGGACCTGTACAATTGTCCCAGTGGTTCTGAGATCAGACAGTAAAAACCAAAATAAACTCAGTTTGTTCTAGTCCTTGTAGAAACGTCTGACAGGTATACGGTAAAAGAAAATACCTATACCCCATATTAGAAGTAGTGCAAAAAAGCAGTTTGAAGCTCAGCCTCCATGTTGATTTATGCTGGATTCAATTTTCTGTAAACATACTAAAAAATGGTGGCATTATTTCCAAGGGAGCTGGGAGTCTTCCTCTCATTTCAGTCAGTCAGAGCTACATCGGCTCAGCGTTGGGAATGGTGTTGGGAGAAGGAGGAGGGAAGAGACTTCTGGTGTCCTATAAACATTGTTCCTCCATTTTGGGTTTGGGGAATTTTTTTTAAAAGCATAAGTAGTTGAAATGCCCACATTTAAACATCTCAGCCAGCTGAACTCCTTTCAGTTAAATAAAATCACTAACAATCTCCGCATTGGAAAGATAAAAGGAAGAAAACAAAGTACTTATATTTTCCCTGTTCAAATTTAAGTGAAACAAAATGTCTTCCTGTTATCCCATTGGACAAATCTAACCTGAGGTATTGAAGAAATTCCCCTCTCCGAGCTCAATGCTTCTGTCTATAATGAAATACAAAGGAAAACAACTGCTAACACAAGTAGACTTTGTACTGCGTGAACGACTTTCCCTGTATTAGCAAAGCAGACTACTAATATGATATGATGGGACATTACTAATGCAACAGAGTGTAGCTAATGCAAACAAAATATGTTGGAGTGCCTAGTTGAACTGAATAGAGAATTTGTTTGTCTGGGACCCAGATTCTGAAAATCAAAGTAAATCCCGCAGAAATAAATCTTACGGATAATTCAATAAACAAGCCAAGCCCATCAGATGCACCAAGCCACTGGTGGGCACTGGAGGTACAGACAGATCCAGGAACCTAATTCCCACACTGACTTTTGAAGGGAGTTGGGTGCTTGGCTGTCCTTGGCACTTTGGAAAATCTCTTCTTGTATAAATAATAAATGATGATAATTTACATTGACATAATAACTAAGTGTATGTGATTATCAGTAAAGGCTGTAAAACTGCTGTTCAAGTCTTTGAGGGTGTTGCTGTCATTGAATTCAAGGCTGTGTGTTCATAGCAAGTTCATCTCTGAGAAACACCTAGTTATAATGCTTTCTTAAATGAGCAGCAGTGATGGTTTTTTGCCTCCTTTCCCCTCCTCCCACTCTCGGCTCTAAATGACGATATTGCCTGCTGTAAATGGATAGGTCTGAGCAAATTAGAGAATCCTATCCCTAGTTTCAGCTGAGGGTAATATCTCCCACAGCAAAAGGTCTGCTTAGGCTTTGAAGCATTTCAGTCAAAAGACCGTCTATTAAACTGAATACTTGTGTACTCTCCCACAACCTCGAGGGCTGTGTGCTTCAGTGGGAGCTGCTTTGCAGCCAGTAGCAACTAGTCGCAATTTGTTATTAAAACTGCAGCTCCCCGCTGCTTGCTGCTGCTGACTACCATGAGGCTGGAGTCTGCTCGAGAAACGCAGAGAAAGCAGAAATTGAGAATATTCCCAAGCTCACCTTTTAATGAAGGCATATGGCATTCAGGATATTGTTATTCATGTAGTAATTGGCAATGGCGTACACATATTTATGGTACCGCTCATCATGCTTAGGAAATTTTGGAATTGCTCCATTTTAATGGGCCATAAACACTTACCTGAAGTAAAAGTATATAGCAAATACAAAGAAAAATGAATAATTCTTTATAATTACACACATATATTTATGTACGCACACATAGCCATCAGGCAAGGCAAATTTTTTTTTTAATAATTATTACTGAACTAGAGAGCAAACTGCGCCTAAATTGTTCTAAATCCTGATTAGTAAATTTGATTTGTAACTGTCAAGTGGAAAATCAAATGCAAGGTCCTGAGACTTTTCCTAGGTATTTGGAGCTGCATATGAACCGGAAAGAAACAAGATGAATTAGACTGTCTGCAATTAGCTGCAGAACTTGATTCAAACATTTGCAGTAAAATTGGGGCTTGTCAAAAAGCATCAACTCAGGGAGATAGGAAAAAACACCACTTTGTAGTTCTCTTCCTATTGAGATATCAGAAAAGGTTTTTTTGCGGGTTTTTTTTTTTAGTGCAATGAATACCTGAAGTTTTATCTGTCTACTGAACCTTACAGAGAGATGCGAATACATGGTTTATATCCTTACTAAGGAAAACTTTTGTTCTAATCTGTAATTGTAGAATTAAACTTCTGCTGCTATAGCTAGAGAGATACCCATATGGATATTCTAGTTCCATTTTTACTTCAGATTTTTTTTCAAATTCAGTTGACTTATTTAAGCCAGAAATAAGAGCTCTTATGCCAAAGTTAAAGTTTCACATGGAAAGATAAGGAACAGCAGTGGTTTAAACCCACAGATTTAGATTTCTGCTACTGAGAAGTTTCATCAGTTTGAGAGTAGACTTGCTGAAAAGAAAGGGCCTGCTTAGAGGAGGCCATAAAAATAAGTTTTATGTGCTAGCATTGGAGTCTGTGTCTATAAGGACTGAAAGGGTACGTATTTCAAACCATTAAAATAAAACAGTATATTTCTGTTTGTTCCAAATTCACCAAAACTCACCTAATTATTAACACACAGACATTTAGGATGTATTTTCAGGAGAGTGCTCAGCTGAGCACTCAGCAGTATGCTTGTTCTGAATAGAGGAGTTAAAGACCTCAGTAGTGATTTTAATAATGATCTGCAGATGCAGACCTTAGTGTTTAAAAACGGGTGTCTGAGACTCTTCTCCCTCTTCTCCCACAACCAGAAATTGCAGTACTTTTGCCCCAGCTTAACATTTGAAATATAATGCTTGCAAAGACCACCCGAGTGAGGCTGGATTTTGTATTTCTCTATTAGAACCACAGCTCCCCTTTATCTTTCTACTTCGACATCTGGTGTTGCAGGTAGGATACTCTGGCTCACAGCATCTGGGCTGAGAAATGTTTGCTCTCCTTGGAGTCCCAGGTACTTCAGAAAAATCCTTCAGAAACCATTTATCAGACTCAACACTGAAATGTTCAGTAAAATTTGCAGTGAACTGCCTTCTTTCCCTTCCTGCACAGTTGCCCCAGACTCACTCCAGCAGAGCAGTTGTTAACAAATTGGTTAATTGCTGGTGCTTTGCTGATGTTTGCTGTTCTGAAGCAGGGATAGTCAACTCCTTTCGTATCAATTTGAAAATGACCTTAACTGTTGTTCAAAACTAAAATGGGATTTGTTTTGAAGCTTAACAATCTCTCAGGCAATTATTTCTTCTGGTAACTGACTCTCAGCATCCATACTTGTGCCTCTTCACTGGCAAAAAGAGAAAATTAAGAGTTTTATCAATAATGTGCTGGCTGGCAGCTCAGGAGATCTGCTTCAGTCCCTGGCTCTGTCAGGAATCTCAGTCATGATCTCAGGCAAGTTCTGTCACCTCCCCGTGAGACTGGAGCAATGTTACTTCATTTCCTGCTTTTTAAGTTGTTGTATTAATCTAGATTGGAAGCTCTTTTCAAGAAGGGTTGCATTTGTAGGATTGGATAGAACCTGCCACAGTGTAGCCTCACTAATATCACGGAATTCTCAGATGACATGATAGTATTCATAGAAGTAGGTAATGGAGGTAACAAAGAGAGATCAAGCAAAGGGGTGATCTTGCAACATTTTTGTCCTCAGACTGAAACCATAAATTTCAGAAATCTTGTGAAACATCTTGCTTTCCAGAGTTTACTACTTGAATTTTTTGAAACGGTAGTATTTCAGTTGTTTGGCTAAAGCTGGAGAAATATCCAAACTTTTGGGTGCTGACTGGAAACCTCCAAGCTTTCTGAGGTTTCTCTATCTTTGACATAAACCATGGTCTGTGGCTTTCAACAATAACATTTGTGCTGATTTTAGCAATTCAAATCCAGATGCAACAACTGAACTTGGCAAAACAGATGAGCCACAGACCACTTCTATCTATCTGAATGTGCAGTCATTTTTGGTAACCAATTATCTACACCATCACTGACAACCAAATTCTCATATGGCTTCTCTGATGTGCAGGAGCAACGTCAGTACCGTGACAGTCTACAACAGATATAAAAAAATCTTGAAGTTTTTGCTTTGGAGTACCTTACTTGCATATCTAGCTGGACTGGCTTCAACATGTAGTTGAGTGTGCTTTTGCAGGTTTTATGGGCATAAATTATCTGCTCGGAAAGGGAGCCTCACTTAAAAATTAAACCTGCCAGAGGGGAAATGAGCATCTTCAAAAAATGCATGTAGGAAAGCAATTCATAGAGTGATGGCAAATGCAACGTTTTAAAGGTATGCAAGTATCTAGGGTCACCTAGATGTAACACTTGCTTCTCCAAGGTGAGACACTTACTACATCTGTGGGGATTATGTGTAGACCACTGTCAGCCTCTACTGGCAGGTGTCAGAGTTGCCCAGCAAAGCGGCAAAACCCTAATCCTCCTCTTGTCCAAGTGTCAGGAATCATGAGCAGGTCTGTTTGGAAGGGCCAAATAGACAGTATGTCTCATCGGCACATCTGTGATTGCCTCAGTCTTTGGATATGATGATATTGAGGCCTGCAAAAGAAAGTATAATAATAATAGACTTAACCGAAGCTTTGATTCAACTTCATGAGCAAGAGAGAGGCAATTCACACTGCTTACCCAGAAGCAAAGCTCATGCCAGGGAGTTGGAGGGAGATATTCAATTAGAAGTGTCACTTCACAAGGGAAAATTCTACCTGGAGTGAGATATGAAATGTGAAATTTCAGTGGGAGCTGCATTCTCTTTGGGGGAGTTCAATGGAGAGTTTGTTTTGGTAGTCAAGATCCTGATGGAAAGATAACTTCATCCTTATATCTCAAGTGATTTCTGCCAATTCATAACAATTTACACCTACGGGGCATCAGCAAATTAAGTCCAACTACATCACTGTCATGCAAAGAAATGTTGGGTACACTGGAGCATGGAAAGACTGACTTACAGAATGACATATGTTAAGGAAAAGAAATAAAATTCAAGAGTCCTAACTCCCAGTTGCCTGCTGTAATCACTGTACCTTGTTTTTTAATACTCTTCCACTGCTGGAAATAAATGAATTATTTAGGTTCTGCCGGACCATTTTTCTCTTTCCTTTTTTAGCGTTTTATGCCTCAGCTTTAATTCATTCCCAGTATTTTTTCCATTTTAGTTTCTAGCAATAACATTATTAAATTTCATGTCTGCTTCCGTTTTTATTTCCATCTTTCACCAAAAAGATATAAAGTGAAATGAATCCAAATGAGAGAGCTTCTCTCTTCAAACTGCTCTCGGTATCATCGTTTCCTTAATTAAGTAATTGAAGCTCTCCCAACACACACAACGTCATTCAATCTACTGCGGTCTCTCGTATATGCTGGCACTTAGATTTGTTCCTATAGGGGACTGTTTTTCCAGTCCATCAGTCTCTTCTGCATCTTGCTTCTAATAACCTCTCAGGCCTGTTCCTCCTGGTACCCCATGGCGCACATGCAACACGGCTTTAAAACAAGGAAACAACATAAAGACAAGATTACTTCAGTATTATTCATAAGGCGCTCTATCCTGGGGCTCATATGGGACCAATCTTGATAGATCTGACTTCCTCGCATTTCTGTCTGAACAGTGATATTCCCTGCTTTAGTTTTGTGTCTGTGCCCTTAGTTTCTTCCTTTGAAGTGAAAGATTTTACATTATTAATTACTAATTTCCTCCTTTTACACCTTAGGCTGTCCAAACCTCTTTTGCCACCTCTTAGCTGACCAGTTCCTCTCTTCCCTGGATTCTGGAATGACATTTTTCTATGCTGGAAATCCTAGCCAGAAGGGTTTCCAGACCAGAAATACATTTTCAAAGGATGCACAACACAAAGCCCATGCTAAAATTTGGCAAATTCTCATCCTTGTGACAAAATCACCAGGAAAACCTCATAATAGCTGTAGGCCCTACTAATTTAGATAGATCCTCAACACATCCAATGTTACATAGCAATGGCTGTACTGGTTGGGGGCTACAGAAAATTTTTTCCCGTTGAAAGTTTCTCAATGGAAAATTGAGATTCTGTTTCACTATATTGTTCAGGAAAAGGATCCCCTCGGGAGTCTAGATGATATTTTTCCTGGGGTTGGAAGGGAAGGAAGAGCAGCTAATGTTCTATGTTCCTTCTCTACTATGGACACTGGATCTCTTCCCTTCTCACTCCACTCCTATCCTTGCAATGCCAAATCTAATTAGGGGTGAGGGAGTTTATGTCAGTAATAGTTCTCTTCCCTGTGAATTTAGGATGATAAAGAAGGAGATCCTATTGAAACTCTGTTTCAAGCATGGGAAGAGCTGTAAAGAAGCCCAGGAGAAGGCAGAGAATGGGACTACACTGTGGATATGGTGATAGTAGAGCTAAGCAATGGCTGGAACTGATTTAAATTAGAGTTAACTGCATAGGTGGGAAGGTAGTAAATTAAATGAGTGAACTCAAACTTGAGGTTTGAGGAGAAACAGCTAGTAAGAGTTGTATTTGTATGGAGGAGATGTTATATACAAAAGCAATAAACAGGGTTTCAAGCTTAAAATCTCATGACACACCAAATGACACGGTATAATTTTTCAGACCTCTTAATCTCAGGGTCTTAGCATAAAGATCCTGAAGTCTAACATCCAAACTTATTTTTCTGTGATCGTCCTTACTACCTCTCACTGAAGTTTTCATTCTCCTGAATAGACCTAGCTCTGAATCTATATCGTCTGAATTATTTCTATTCCATAATTCTATCAGATTATAATTGTGACAACCTGATGGTGAGGAAAGGATCCAGATCCACTTGGAAGAACTAATTTTAAATGTAATTAATGAATTGGGGGGTTGTGACATTAGCAGGAATTCACTCCACTCTTGCTGAGAGTTTTGCAGAATGGATCTGTGTGACATCTTTTGTAGGCTGAGCATCCATAAGCCCAACCTGTGACAGTTCAGCTCATCACACATCTGGTGAATGAGCGGCCTCCCAGCTGACGGCCACTAAAGCAGAGGAATTTCACCATCGATCTGGAGAAGCACTTGAGACAATGGGAGTAACAAGGCCCTAAAGATTGTAATATATCACCAGACTCGGCTGCTGGCTTGTATAGATCAGAGCTGCATTAAGATCATTACAGCCTGCCTGCGACTGACCTAAAGAGAGTAAGCCAGCTCTAGGAAGGGAAAGAGCCACTGACAAAGAAACAAAACAAAACTAACTATTGAAAAAAAAAATATGTATCAATGTGACAAAATTTCTTTTGCCAGCCTGGGCAAAGGCCTTTGAATTCCTACTCTGCCATAAGTGTCTGTCAGTGAAACACATGCACTAGTTAAAGCAAATTATTAACCCCACCTTGCCCCCACAGAAACATCCAGCTTCTGAAATCATGAAGTACACTTAAAAGAAAGGGAAAGGCAACCAGAAAACAGGAAAGAAACAAAAAACAGGAACTCACCTCCTATGTAAACCCATACATCAGCAAGATGCTTATACTGGCCTCTTACTGGAAGCACAAAAGCAAGTGTCACTGTCTTCACCAGGCTCTCTTGTGCTCAGAGCTGGGAAGGTGCTTTCGCGTCCTGTTTGCTGGGTACAACCTGGTGAGAGCGTGCCGTATGTCGCAGGCTGGTTGGAACCTGTGGCAAGGCGTGAATAACTGCTGCCCTCACCACATGTGCTTCAACCAGAAGCCTGCCCAGGTGTATTTGAAATGCCCCGCAGGATCACAGCCCCGTGATCAGGGCTCTTGGGATCGATCCCCTGATGCAGAGTCAGGAAAAGGAAACCTTTGGTGCACTCTGAACTGAAAAAAGTAAGTAGAGGAGTAAATCCTACCAGCCTAAATCTGCCTATGTTTACTGCTGTAGAAATACAACCATTTCTACCAGCTGAGGATTGGCCCAGCAGGTATTTAGCTTTTCAGGGCACATGTTTGTCCCTGGGCATTTTCTTTCCATGTCCCTGCAGATCACCTGGATTGTCTGAAGATTTCCTGTGTAGCAGATCCACCGATAACCTGTAAAGGAGCCAAACTATGAGCAAGAGCGATTGCAAAAACCCAATCACACATGGTGACTCCTTGTCACTGCAGACAAATCTAAGAATAAATACCTTGTACTGGCCCCTGATCTTTCACTGCCTGTAAAGAAATTTGCTGTAATTGTCACCTTCTTATGGAAGCAAGAGGTGGAATTTGACACTTTGTGGAGAATGAAAAAATCCCCATTAATAGAGGAGGAAAAAGAAGAGGGCCTTTCATTCACGTGTCCCCATGCTCTCCCAAGTCACCTCCATTAGCTATGGGTTTGCCAGCACCCATAGGATGCTCTTAACCTGCATACACTTAAGCAGCTACTTACAGTGCACTGAGCCAGGTGTGCTAAGCTATGGAAATGCATTTTTATCAGCAAGCAAGAGCTTCTAGTCAAACTGGAGAAGCCTTAATCCTCCTAAATAGAGTGAAACCTCCCTGCAGATAAAAGACTTGCCTGGCTTGTTCCAGAGGGAGTTGGTGACATGGCTGCACCCTCGCCCCCTTCTCCCTTAGGAAAATATGGCCCTGCGGGAAGAGTGGAGAGGGACGATCAAAGGCAGCTGCAGTTTAGCTGCCTGCTTCCAGCAACAGAAAGGCTAACCCGTCATTACCAGGGAGCAGCGCTATTAGAGGTGAATTGTGAATGGAAGGGATGCACACTTAGGATCTTTGGCAGACGGAGGAATTGGGGCTATGCCACTGCGTAGGAGAGATTTGGGCTTGGGAGGGGACCTCGTTTCTTCCCACTCCTTTGGCAAGGTAAAACCCAGGTGTGTCCCTGGGAATCCCTAGCTTTTTAACTCACTTAGGAGTGTTAACGAGTGGATGGTGGTTTTCACCTGCACAACTCATAGGTAACTCTGGACTGGATTGCCCACTGCATTTTGCCTCTACAAAACCTCTCACTCTTTCTCCTTATCTCTTCTTCCCTAGAAAATAAAAAGCAAGTGTCCTCTTTGAAAGTTGCTGTCTTTTTTTTTTCCTCTGGCTTTGGAGTATAGGGAGGAAGGAGGGCAAAAGGGCAAACTTCCTTGAAGTTTTAAAGCAGGGCTAGGAAAGTAAAATGATTCTCCAAAAAATGCCTGTAACAGTGCTGGAGTGGGAGCAGGTTGGGCAAGTTCTGCACTTTCTCCTCTGAGTAAGTGTTGGCTGTCTTGGGATGGGGTCCAGCTAATTATCAACTTGCATGAGTTTTGGAGGTTGAGTAAATAGTCTCTTAGTGAGACATTGGAGGGTGTTGGTAAAAGCATATTTTTCAGCTGGCTTTTTAAGCCAGCTAAATGGAGGTTTATCTGTTTAACAGCTTGCCTGCATGAACTTGAAGCTTTCTCTTCAGTGTATCTGTGTTACCTGTTCTGGTACTGCAGAGTTGGCAACTTACAGGTTTCCAGCACAGTGACAACAGTGTTGTCAGTCTCAAGTATTGGACACAGGGAGCCAAAGACAAGCTGTGGAGCAAACAAGAGTTAATTAATTAGTGATCCTGCAGCCCATTGGGATGGGGAAGGCTGGGGGAAGGCTGGATGGACATGAAGAGGGTGCAGGGAGGGTGTTTACATTCACCCTGGGGATGAATCTGCCTCTGGGATACACATATCGAGGGTGGCCGGAGTTTGAAAATGTAGTTGTTGGGTAAAGACCATGCACAGCCCTGGGTGGCACTACCGTTCCCTTTAGAAAAGGGGCAGAGTGCAGTGCCCACTACTAAGTCCAATTGCTCCAGCAGCTACATGGAGCGGACAGCCCCCTGCCGTCCTGTCTAACAGGTTGTGTCATGCATTTCCCAAAGGGAAATCCAGTTCTTCTGGGTGCAACCAAGCAGGACATGGGGCCATGGTTTCTCTGACTCCTTTGGGTAGCCCAGCATTCCTGTTGCGTCCAGCCTGGAGCCAGTCTTGCATGTGAATACAAGGAAAGGGGTTGAGTAATGGCCTTTTGGGAAGCTTTCTGGTGTCTCTAGCCCTCCAGACCACAGTCAGAAACAACCAGGCTTTTGCTTTGCAAAAATTCATCATCTGCCCGTTAGCATTTTATCCATCCCATGGTTTGACTGACTTTTATCCACCTTGCTACACATGAAACGGTATAATTTTTGACTTTTAATCCCTCAGACTGGAAGTTCCAAACAGGGAATTTCCAAGCAGGCAAGTGGTTATTAATAATAAATAAAAACAACCTCTTATATTGATGGAGCACCTCTCATAGAAAGAAATAGATCCCAAGGTGTTACACAGACATGTTTCTGCTTTTAGGAATCACTCTCATATGGATTTACAGCACAGAGACATTTTGTCCTCTACCAAAGCAAAATCACATTATCCATCATTGAAAGCAGCTGTCTCAGGGGTTGAATGAAAGTGATATTTGCCGGAATTAGCAGGTAATAGTGACTATGACTTGTTTTGCATATTTTTATAAATATACTTTAATCTCACCTAATACTTAGAGACTCTGAGTTTCTGTTTGTCGTGATGAGCTCTTTGTCTAAAATTTGGTTTGAGCCTAGATTCCACTTTAATTGCAGCACTCCAGCATGGACAACCTTTTAGCCTTCTCTGGCGAGAACAGTATTTGCTTTCCGATAGGCTGAATTTACATACTTTTTCCTTTTTATGTGTGTGCAAGTGTGTTATGATGAGAAGTTTTAAAACAAATGGAGTTATCCCCAGCTGCTAAGTTCTGACATGCACTTTAAATAAGTAAATCCAGGGATGTGGCAGGCTATGAAGGAAGGGAGAGCAAAATTGGCTTACGTGTTGCACTGATCACAGAATTATCATCTGCTATCACACAGTTTACCATTAGACCCAGCTGCTGCCAACCTGACCGGTGCATTTCTTCAAGCTAAGCTAACAAAGCACTTATTTGTTATCCAGGGAACTACCTCTAATAGACTTCCAGTGAAATAATATTTGCTTTCCAACCCTACTTTGAATCCCACTCACTTTGTTAAAAAGATTGCCTCTGGCTGTCTCTGCTGGTCTAATCTAATAGTTTCTAGTTTGTACAAGCAAAGCGCTTTCAGCCAACTATATAAATAACTTAAAGAGAAGAAGACACTTTTACAGCGCTCTGTGCCGGGTGCTATAGAACATGACAGATTAGTAAATGACGCCTCAGTGGAGCTCATCTGGGAACCTCTGTCAGTTGAATATGAGCAATTACAATATTGTATTTGGGCTGAAAGGGTTGTCTGTCTTCTTACAAAAAGGCTAACAAGAAAAATAATTCCTGTCTTACTTCTCCTGTGCATGAAACTGATTTAAGTGGCTCTAGCCCCTTTTCTCTTCCCCTCCCATTGCCGTCGCAGCAGCAGGAGGGGAGAGGGGGGAAAAAGCAAGCAAGGAGAGAAAAGAGAGTTATTTTCTTTCTGTTTTCACTTTTGGTTTGAATTGAAAAAGAAGAAAGAATAATATTAGGAGACGGGGCTCCCTGAGGTTTGAGAGGGGACGTTATATCATTATATCAAAGAATACTTTCTGCCACCCACCTCTTCTACTCCAGCAGTCCAGTGTGCTTCTTAAAGAGCGAGTGCCCCATGCCTGTTGGAGCAGCTCGATTTATCTCAGCTCACCTGCTAAGATCACCAAGGGCCTAGAGTTTCAAAGAGCTGCCCAAAGCTTACCCGTGCTATTCCCACTGTTGGTTTTTTTAAAATAGAAATGTTGAGGCTGAGCATCATGTAACAGAAAATATACTATACAAGCTGTGATTTCCAAAGGAAAAATTTTCACATCCCGTTGAAATTTCCTTGAGGCTCTTTTGAAACCGCCTGTAGGACTAGAGGGCTGATACCACATGCGATCCTATAGGATCAGTGAAGTTACTCCAAGGAATCTGCCTTTGTGATAGCTTGATGTGGGATTTTGCAAACATCTACAGCCAAAGCCATTTCTTTTTTTTTCTGTTTCTCTTTTTTCTTTTTTTTTCCTTTTTTTTTTTTTCTGAAGAACCACCCCAGTAACAGGAATTTCTTTTGTTTTCACCCATTTTTTTCTCACCACAGCCAGTTATTGTGGCTCTTTTCAGGCCTGTGAGTAATTGCACGCAACTGCAAGCACATGAATGCACACCAGCAGAAAATTATGCTCCTGTTAAATGAGGTCCTCCTGCTACACAGAGGAAAACAGTGTCATTCCACCTCCAGCCTGCTATTAAAGCAGTGTGTGCCATGTCCTATGCCACCCTGAGGCTGACTAGAGGCTCAGATACACAGGCTGTATCTGCAGTTATATAGGGAGCTTTGGAACAAGATGAAGCCACAAAGGTCTGAGCATTAAACTGCGCACTGCTATGCCAAACAGGCCCTGGCATTCCTGGGGTGGAAATTACTTTCTGAGATCCAATAGGTACTCTGGAAGAACACAGAGACGTGATGAGAAATGATCAAGAAACTGTCATTCACTGAAAGTAAGTCATGATCCCTGGGGTGGTTATAGGGTCAAAACTTCACATTTCAGTTGGGATAATTGCCAGGAATAATATAGCCTAAAAACTGGACAAAAATCTCCATCTAGAACAAAACCAATACAAGCCTAATTCTGCCATTCAGATTTAAAGTCTGCCTTTGGTTATGCTCATCCTGCTACACCTGACAACAGTGTGGACTGTGTGCTGGCAGCACTGGGCAGAATTTGACCCACAGATTTCCCCCACATTAGATAACCATGCTGTACTAATGCTGAAAATATATCTGCAAACAGATGTATGAAACTGAGATCATTTCAACCAAATCAACCAGTTTTCATTCTAAAACATACGATGCATATCAGGGACATCACTGAGAGACTACCAAGCCTCATACAGCCCACTGACTATTATCCGCAGCCGTTTTTCACGTGGGCACCAGTGATACAGCCAGCAGTGGTCTGAGGAGTATGAAGAAGGATTACAGAGCCCTGGGAGCAGCTGTCAGAGAAGGGGAAGAGCCATCTTCATAGGCTTGCCAGGCTGGTGAAGAGGGCTTTAAGCTAAAGTTGACGGAGGAGGGGAACCTCAATCCATCCCACTCCTACCAGTTTGATGCCAGTGCCAGCAATAGATGCCCAGAGTCTGAAGAGGGATCACAGGTCAGCAGGAGAGCACCTGAAGAGCAGCACAAAGGAATTCCAGCCCCTCCAGCCAGTAAGTCAG
>JAVKLA010000010.1:20075113-20174612 GCA_034782735.1 Sagittarius serpentarius
CATATGCTAGTGCCAGCAATAGATGCCCAGAGCCTGGAGAGGGATCACAGGTCAGCAGGAGAGCACCTGAAGAGCAGAACAAAGGAATTCCAGCCCCTCCAGCCAGTAAGTCAGCTTCATCGGGGGCTCAGCTTAAATACCTCTATGCAAACGCATGTAGCATGGGGAATAAACAAGAGGAGTTAGAGACGTGCGTACGCCTGCAGGGCTATGATCTTATTGGCATCACGGAGACATGGTGGGATGGCTCCTATGACTGGAGTGTGGAAATGGTAGGACACAGGCTTTTTAGGAAGGACAGGCAGTGGAGACGAGGAGGGGATGTTGCCCTCTGTGTCAATGACCAGACGGAGTGGAGGCAGCTCCACCTGGGGATGGATGAGGAGCTGACCAAGAGCTCATGGGTCAGGACTAAAGGGAGGGAAGGGACAGGTGACATTATAGTGGAGGTCTGCTACAGACCACATGACCAGGAAGACTGAGCAGATAAGGCCCTCTATAGACAGATAGGAGCAGCCTCACGTTCACAAGCCCTGGTCCTCATGGGGATCTCTAACCACTGTGATATCTGTTGGAGGCACAATGCAGCAGGGCATAAGCAATCCAGGAGGTTCCTGGAATGTGTTGATGATAACTTCCTTCTTCAAGTGATAGAGAAGCCAACGAGGAGAGGTGCTATGGTGGGCCTTGTTCTCACCAACAAGGTGGGGCTGGTGGGGAATGTGAAACTCAAGGGCAGCCTTGGCTGCAGAGACTGTGAAATGGTGGAGTTCAAGACCCTTAGGGCAGCGAGGAGGGTGCGCAGCAAGCTCACTACCCTGAACTTCAGGAGAGCAGGCTTTGGCCTCTTCAGGTATCTGCTCGGTAGAGTGCCATGGGATACAGCCCTGGAGGGAAGAGGGGCCCAAGGAAGCTGGTCAGGCTTGAGACATGGGCCCATGTGAACCTCATGAAGTTCAATAAGGCCAAGTGCAAGGTCCTGCACATGGGTCAGGGCAATTCCAAGCACAAATACAGGCTGGATGGAGAATGGATTGAGAGCAGCCCTGTGGAGAAGGACTTTGGGGGTGTTGGTTGATGAGAAGCTCAACATGAGCCGTCAATGGGCATTTGCAGCCCAGAAAGCCAACCGTATCAAAAGAAACGTGACCAGCAGGTTGAGGGAGGAGATCCTCTACTCCACTCTCATAAGACCCCACCTGCAGTACTGTGTTCAGCTCTGGGGTCCCCAGCACAAGAAGGACACGGACCTATCGGAGTGAGTCCGGAGGAGGGCCACAAATATGATCGGAGGGCTGGAGCACCTCTTCTGTGAAGACGGGCTGAGAGAGTTGGGGTTGTCCAGCCTGGAGAAGAGAAGGCTCTGGGGAGACCTTATAGCAGCCTTCCAGTACCTAAAGGGGGCCTGCAAGAAAGCCAGAAAGGGACTTTTTACATGTAATGGGACAAGGGGCAATGGCTTTAAACTGAAAGAGGGTAGATTTAGATTAGATGTAAGGAAGAAATTCTTCCCTGTGCGGGCGGTGAGGCACTGGCACAGGTTGCCCAGTGAAGCTGTGGATGCCCCCTCCCTGGCAGTGTTCAAGGCCAGGCTGGATGGGGCTCTGAGCAACCTGGTCCAGTGGAAGGTGTCCCTGGCCATGGCCGGAGGGTTGGCACGAGATGGTCTTTAAGGTCCCTCCCAACTCAAACCATTCTATGATTCATTCTGTGATTCTGTGCTACAGGCCCCATTCACGGCTCATGGAACTGATTGCAGCCCCTGTGAGATCAGAGGTGCAGTCATCAGTTACAGATTGCCAGCTCCTGGCACTCGGGAGGTGTTTTACAGGATTTTGATATCTGATTTCCTCCTCATTTTGCTTTGTTTGATCCCAGTTGATTTAATCACACATTATCTTTTTTTCAGATAGAAAATATCTGTGTAATGAAACAGCAGTACTGAATGTAATGTTACCTCCTGAAAAAGAAGGCCTGGATGGAAAATTAAAGAACATATCAGGAGAGATGGCTAGAATGAATAGGCCAGCAGTTCTGAATCAAAGAGTCTGGGCTCCATTCACAAATTTGGCCACCAAGTTAGTGTTTGATCTTGGACATGATATTTCATCTCTCTTTGGACTGTTTATACTGTGAGATCTATGCAGCCGGGCTCATCACTCTGTGGCTGTGTGGTACGCAGAATGTGGAAAATATTTGTCTTTTGGATTGCATTTGGCTTTACATTTAAAAAAAAAGGAGTGCAACCTCTTTCTTTTATATGAAAAAGTACAAAATATCTTCCCCAGGTTTTCAGAACATGGTCACTCACATCTTCAGTTCTAAAATGCAGAGCTGGTAAGTCTGTGTTTTCAAAATGCTGATTTCAATCTTGACTACTTTTATTTCAGCCTTGGGCACCATATTCTCAATCGTATGTGACTGCAGTTTTTTAAAACTCTGAAAAACACATTTTAGAAAAGAAAGTTTGTGGGAAGTCTCCCTGTTCTTGTGGGAGGCAAAAAAGGCAGAATTTGACAGCCTTGGCAGATTTAGGATTGTGCTGAAAGGATCAATCTGTTTCAGACTGGATGCCTTAAACACTTTGCAGTTACTGGAGTGGAACACTGGTAGCAGGACAGAGACTTCCAGGGTTTAACAATGACAATGCAACGTCAGTTGAGTTCATGAGCATGGTGCCAGCAGCGCCACAAGAAAGGGCAGGGGCAGCTTCTGAGTATCCTGGGCATATTTTTCCCATGAAGCCTTCATAAAATGAGTGTTTAGATCCACAAACTGTTACAGGGTTGAGCAGATCCACATCTCATACTTATTATGCAGAAACTATCATTTAGCTGTATCTAGTCACAGGAACCACAGAGGTACACTGATGTCTGTGTCCACTCATTTGGGTTAGCGTAATGCTCTTGAATACATTTATGGATCTAGGCCTCTGACCACTGGCTTCTGTGCAATGACATAGTATCCTTTCTCCATCTTCTCTTTTCCTAGACTACAAAAATTAAGGAAAAGCATTCCACCATCATCCCCCAATTTTCCCAGTTCTCAGCAGGGAGAGGTGCCCCTCTGATTATCTACCATTGAAGTCAAGGTCAGCTGCTTCTCCGCCTGAAGTTCAGCCCATGTGCTGCTCCTTGGAGGACCAGCCATGGAACAATTCACCCTGTGAGACCTGTATTTCTCAAATTCAGGGTGGGATGAAAATAACTGTCTATATATCTTTCACATCCTTAATTGTAAAGTTGTTAACCTTGCATTTAGTGCTTGAATACTCCTGTGATGGGCACTAGAGATAAACCTCTGAGAGCCAGACATTGAAATAACATTGTGAACATTTTTTTTAACCCAGAGAACTATTATTGACAGGGTGGCAGCTGTTGATGAATGGCCCTGAAATATTTTATGGGATGTGACAGCTAATAAAACAGGTTGTTGTTTTTAATTGTTTGGCGGGTAGCAGTGAATTGTGAACAGATGTGAACTGGGTGCAGAGAAGTCTGTAGGTTTCCCTGAATCTCTTCCATGTTTCACTGCCACCGCCAACACTGAACATTAAAAACCTTAGTCTCCTAATTTTTACCCTGTGTCTTGCTGCTTTGGTCACGTTTAAAAATTGCACCATGCAACCAAAAGTGCTCTGCAAATTTCCTGGGTCCCAGTCAGCCAAGGCAGGGGAGGTTGATTTCAGTACAGGGGGTTCTTTATGAAACGGGCCATATTTTTCCACATAAAGTTTTGCAAGTGATCCTGTCGCAGCTGATCTGCCAATTGCACAGATGGTGTGCCTCTGCTGCACTGAAGACCACTCAAATATGTCCTGAGACCTATGTCCTTATGAGACTGCCCAAGCTAAAAAGCATCTATATTGCACCGTGGATGTGCATGCACACTGCATGGCAAGAAGGGAAATCTGAGTCTTTACATCCCGCTGTGCAAAGCTGTACTTTCTAGAGCTGCTTTGGGTACAAAACTTATTCTCGGTTTCAGCCCAGTGCCTTGGCTCCTTCAGCCTGCTGCATAATTAGCTCCTAACACTTTCCATAGCGCAACGTACTTTTGGGAGGCTCCAAAGAGCTTATTATCTCTGCTTAAGAGACCCAGAGGGACTGTGCAGGGTTTGCATTGTCTGAAATGAAAGATGTCTCATCAGGTTACACCTTTTAGCTCCTATCTGTATAAGCATGCTGATAAGTAGTGCTTTTTCTTCCTCCATCTCCCCACTCCCCTTCTCTCTAATATAATCTTTGCCAGATCTAGTCAAAGCAGAATAGCTGCAGGGGATTCATTAATCCTAGTCTGGAGCTAACCACCACCACCACCACCAAATCATAAAAATAAAATTTTAAAGCACCTCAGTTTATTATTCATATACTCTCTGTCCAGCCTTTTCTTCCTGCTCCCAGGGTACGTTCCCCCAGCGCTGGGACCCCTCCTGTCACTCCATCCTCTCCCTGGTCTTCTGTTAAACAGTTATCAATTCCCCAGGGAGACTTGGGATAAAATGACACTCCTCCCATGTGCCAAAAGCTGCCAGCGTTGCGTACACTGGCACAAGTACAACAGAAACTAAGCCTTGGCCTCAAGCGATGTAACACCCAGATAAACAAGTCTGCCAGAAAGAGGCCGGGCTGAGGCTCTGTGCTCGCAGCACTCCGGGAGAGGCTGATCCAAACACTCGTGAGCTGCAGATAGCTGCAAGACAGGGAGTATCCAGGAAACCCAGGCTGCTCCGTGGTGTTACATCCCTGGTGGCAGCAGTCCAGCGCATCCCCCACAGCCACCCTCCCCACGCCACACTTGCCAGCCAGAGAGGTCTTCCCAAATAATGCAGAGTGAAAGACACCGGCAGTGCCTCCGTGCAGACCCGGGCAGGGGAATCCTCCTGCTCTGTTGCCTTGATGTATTTGGCCGCGGGAACATGCTTGATGTGGGGAGAGGGGAATCATTAGCATGCCCAAAGCCTCATCTGCAGATTTGGCATGGCTGGGTGCACCCTGGGGATGGCGGAGGCAGACCCCAACTGTGCCCACAGTTCTTGTGCAAGATTGAAAGAACAGCAAAAAATCTTTTCTCTCCTCTACAACCTGGGAGTATTTCTGCCTTTCTTAGCATTGGGCTCCAGCAGCACTGCCTGCCTCCTGCCGCAAAGCCTCTCTCTTGCTCCTGAGCCCTGACACTACGCAGGAAAGCCTTTCCTGCAAGAGGAGCAAGCGGAAGAGGTCTGGGCTGGCAGAGCATCCTCCGGAGGAGGAATGAGCTCTTTGTGTTCAAATCAAGGAGATGGCCAGTCTGTGGGGGATTTGGCCGCTCCCCCAGTCGCTCTCCTGATTTACCTCCTGTAAAACAAACTGATTTTGAAAAGAATTGTGATCTCTAAATGCCTGAGCGCTGGACCTCTTCCTGCTTCTACCAAGGGGAGCAGACAGGGCCAGAAGAAGGTGCCCCCTTTTTCCCTCCATCCTTCACTGAGGTGTTCAAGCTGCTTTCCCTTTGGAAATACTTGCAAGGATGTTGTGCCCAAGGAATGAAGATCACAAGCCCTCCAGAAGTGATAGGCACTCTCCAACTCCAGTCCTCCCCCCGAGCCTGCCTGGGGAGTCTGCAGCCACCCATCAAGGGCAGTTTTGCTTGTTCAGGGAGAGGAGGCTGGTCTGGTCTGTGCCATAATCCCACCTTCCACCTGCACAGAGCAGTTATCGCAACTCGGGCCACAGAGCTGCTTGCATGTTACACGGCCCAAATGTGGCTGCTGCTGTCCGCTGTCAGGTTGTACTTCATTAGTTTAGATGGATTAGAGGTGTAATGAGGGCAGGCTGCTCTAGGCACCCACTCCTGCCTTTCGAGAGCTACAGAGAGTCAGGATGGGCCACGAGCTTCAGCAGTGCCATCACCCACCCCTCTTCAACCAAACCTGCCAACAGTGGGAAATGGTGAAGACAATACCCTAGAAGGTGGCTCCATTAGTATCGACGCACTCTTTGATATTGGGGTTATCCTCTCCTACCATCAGAACTGATCCACTTTATGGAAAGCCATGAGCAGTGATGAGCTTGCAAGGCTGTGTCTGCAGATAACCTCTGTGACTGAGGAATGCCCAGAGCAGAGGGTGTTTGCTAGCTAAACTGGACTGCCTTCAGTGAGGAGAGAAAGTGCATCCAATTAAAAGTACTCAGTGTAGAGGCATATGCAAAAAACCCGGCAAAGACCAGTCTTTTTGGCAGTGAAGAGACTGGCAATCTTAATGAGAAGTACAGGCCACGCGGTGACTTGTACACCACGTATGTTCAAGGGAATAATTTTGCAAAAGTGTGCAGGATCTCTGTTCGTAGCCCCCACTGCAGAAAAATGCAATTTCATTATGAAGCCTATCAGTAATGCATGGTAACTGGAAACCACCGAGCCAGTTTTTCTATGAAGTTTGTTCTTCTATCTGTAAACTGGAGAGGATGCCTAAGTGCTAAGCTGGAAAGGGCACTTTAAATAAGAAAGAATGGTACACACCAGCTTGGCTTCATTTTGGGGGGTTTAGGACTGATGACTGACTCAGGAAAAAAGTTGCCACAAAATTAGACTCTGATTTCTTCAGCTGAGGGACGGAACACCATCAGCTCTGCTGCAGACTCTGGCTGGAGCAATCTAATGCTACAGATATGAGACGGAGGCAAGCTGCTGTGAAACTGAGGGATAATTGATACATAATAAGTTTAAGTGCTATCAGTGGTATTGTTAAATATAGTTAAATGCAGTTTATCCACTTCTAATTCAGTATTGATCCACTTCTCCTGTGCACCAAGGAGGCTGAGTGTACTTGCTTTCTAGTGCATCACTACAGCATCACCAACTGCCCTGGAACCAGTGGGACCTTTTGGAAACTGTGGTTGACCTCAGCGATATCCACTCTGATTAGGTTAATGCAAGTCCTGTGATAACTGCAGTTTCATTAGTAAAGCTCCAGCTCCTTGAGTCATGCAACCATGTGAAGAACTCTTTTTCTCCTTGTTTCTTTAAACATTTATAATCTCCAGCATGACACTGAAAAAGGCTCAAAAATCTGAGCCCTAAAATCTCAGGACCTAAAATTCCAATCAAAAGGCTTCGACAATTATTATTCTCTAAACCTACAAAGCTTTCAGCGAAACTCATTGCCTTTTTGCAGCCTGACTCATGCTACCCGATCGCCCGAGGCTGGCAGTATTGCTTCCTCCTCCCTTCCCAGTGCGGCGGTCGGATTTAGACGTGGAGCAGAGAAGAGGCGTCGAAGCTGCGGAGGCTCGGCTGCACCGCTCACGGCTTGCCAGCCCCTGAGCACTGCCCGCAGCCCCGGCGCTGGTGATAGCGCAGTATAAAGCTGGACCAGGCAGCGCAGGTGATTACTCATTGCAATTCATTTGCAGTTTCCACTGCCAGGGCTTTTTATCTGTCAGTTAGCCACCGGAGCAGAGAAGAGCCGGCTTCACATTGGCAACGGACCGAGCCGTCCCTGTTCCTCCTCTGTGCACTTTGGAGCACCGGTCCTGCTACCCCCCCGATGCAGTCTCTGTTGGGGGGACGTGTCAGACCGGCCAGGCTGCGGGGACTTTCTCAAAGGACGGCGTCATGGTCGTGGCTTCATCATACACTTGCGCCTTCCTGGCTTCACTTTGGAAGCTGTGTACCAAACTGGGGCAGACCAAGAGCAGCAAATGTGCAAGGGATCAATCCTGCAGCATGCCAAGCAGCCTCCTTTTCCCACTGGCTCCCACTCTCAGCACCTTGCAGGATCAGGCCCTTTCTTATGAACTGTCAAGTCATTATCGTCTTTCCCTGTTTGGCATTTAACGTCTCTTGGCAAAAGATTAATGAATTGACTGGCTTTCAACAGGTTTTATGAAGCAAGACAAGAGCATGCCAGCACAGACAGAATATTAAATGCATTCAGCAGGGAAGCCTCGCATGCCTGTTGTGTGTCTGTGCAGCCAGTGTGTGTGTGTAGGCACGAAGGGCTCCGAGGGAACTGTTGGCTCGGAATGGCAAGCAAGGGGGAAAATTGCAATAAAAGCAACATGTGGCCTTTAGCTTACTGCCTTACCTCAGATGAACCTTCATTAAAACTGCTCTGAGCCTGCTGATTTCATGCTAACCTCCCCCCCACCCCAAAGATAATCGGTGTATATATTCACATGATGGAAACATATGATTTAGGGGTTGGGGGTTTAAAGCATCATTCATACTTCTGTGGTTATTTCACCCCAGTGTAAGTGCCCTCCCAGCCATGCCATCGGCATTTGGGTGCACAGGCTAACTTTGTCACCTGCTGCAGCGGGCAGCAGGCAGAGCTCTCTGCACAGGTGAGGGGAGAGAGAACAGTGTGAGGTGCCTGGGTGATTTATATAGGAATAATTCAGCCAAAGAGTTCTGGTGACTTCAGAAACCACCAGAGCAGAGACCTCTCCAAACCAGATTTCATGCCATGTAATGTGTCTTTTGGTGTTTGTTTTTTTTTTTTTAACTATATGGATTGAGTGTTGATTTAGGTCTTTAAAAGAAATGAACCATTTTATTCAAGTAATAGCTGCGTTAGCAGTGACTGAAACTATTGCAGTGCTTATTTGCACGCGAGGGGAAAGTAATGGAATTTCAGGCTTGATGAGATCAAGCCAAAATGCTCCTGAATGTTGCAAAATTTCAGTCCTGGACCTACTTTGAACGCTACAACTCACATCCCAGATCCAGATTTTTAATAATCTTTAGTAATTGGAAATATGGGGCACAGCACATCTGCTTTTGGAAGGTTCAAAGACAGAAAACCATAGCCCTTTGTTCTGACGTTAGAAGGTCCTGACACTGCGAAGTGCTGAGAGGTGCAAGGAATTTCTGATTCCCGTGAACATGAATGGGAAATAAAACTGGTCAGCATCTCACAGGTTTGGACTTATTAAGACAATCGGAATGATGTGATGGTTTACTAATTGTTGCCTCTGCCCATATAATATTGCACGGTTATTTTTTTAATAGAAGTTAACAGCGCCAGATCCTCAGCTGGAGTCAGCCGGACTAGATCCATGGGAAACTAAGGGTGAGACTTTATACCGTGTCTCTAAGGCCATGTGGGATTTGTAAACCTCTCTGGATCCTTGGCCTGGTCCTGAAATGTCTGCTTAAAGCAACCAAGAAAAGCAGTTCACAGTCAGGAGCTCCCTTGGAAAATACCTAGGGGAACCCACAGATCAGAAAAGGCGACAGCCACTGCTCTAAGAGGGGTACCAAAAGGCACAGGAGCTGTCCTGATGCTTGTGATAACCTGTATGACTCTGCTGTTGCAATGCTGGGACGGCTTGCTGTGGGTTCAAGGTGTGACACGCAGCCCTTCTCCTCGCACACCCTTTGCTCCAGGGCTTGCGCAGGCATTGCTGGCTGGCAGGGCAATGCTGCCTTTCTCCAGCTGCTGCGTGGACAGAGCCTTAGCAGCTAGGCAGAGAATCTGTGAACTTAGAATAACGTCAGGTCTCTTATCCAGCACAGACAGAGAAGAGAGAAACGGCAGAGATCTCATCCCATGTCCTTCCTTAACGGACTGTGTGGAGATTTATGACACATGGCGTGTTATGCAGGGAAACATTTCCACTCACGTTTACTGCACAGTGAAGTTATCACACACCACCACTCCTGCCAGCAACCCATACGACAGGCAGAGTAGAGGATGTCCTTTTCAGGTGACAACACTGTGTTAAAAATTAGAGGCATCTTATTTCTTTTGGTATTATTAATAAAGTGTGCCACTATGAATTGGAGCTAGACTTGCAGGAGTCATTCCTATCTGGCTGTGCTCCTGAGGCCAGCTGTATGGTATTGAATCCAGCATGAGTGCAGTTAGCACTGGGGATGCTCCTTGACAGTCTCGGGGATAGCTGTAAGGTGATGGAGAGGCTAAGAGACACTTTTTCCCTCCACATGGGTTTTCCTGGAATGAGAACGTACCATCATGTGAGGGTCCTCTCCCTCCCTTTTTGCAGACAGTTATGGGAATGCAGGCTGCCACATGGATATTCAAATGAGATATAAACATACAAAACCATTATGTTCCCTTGCGCAGGGTTCAGCTGACAGTCATTTTGCAAGCGGTTTTCTTTGATACGACATCATGATCAGCATGTTCTAACTGGAACGGTGACATCGTTCCGCACCTTGAACCACCCACATGTATATCACCACAGCCTCACCAGATGCAATATCCTTGTATAGGCAGGAGTTTCCCAGGAGAAAAAAAAACCCTGACAACCTACTTAGGGAGCTTGCAACACTGTGTTTTCTATTGTTTCTTTGATATTTTCTGCCATTACTGCTGTGGCCATGAAGTGAAGCCTTTAACGGCACAGAAGTAATGAATACAAGGCACGCCAGGCAGGCATTGCGACAAACTTCCACCAACGGGAAGTATGAATGACACGAGTTACAGCTTTTGTAATGTCCTGCTTTTCCAGGCACCAATTCCCCACAATTGTCCTAAACCTGTATTTTTGACATATATGCATTTAAGACTGCATTACTGCAGCAGTACTTTTCATGCTGATACCAGCGCTGGGGTACACTTACACATGTACAGTCTTTTAAGAATTTGGATTAAACTTTTGTCTTCTAGAGTTTTGAGTTCAGAGAGCTTTCCATGTTCAGAAATAGAAGACACTCACAATGCTTATTTAATTCTAGCTTGGATTTTTATTTATTTATTTATTTATTTATTTGTCTAGCTATTTATATATTTATTTTTCATCTTTGAAGAGCTTCCTTGAGGCTTTTTAGCAGAAAGGTGGGCACTCAGAGCTCGCACACTCCATTAGGTGGTGATGACCACACCACTCTAACATCAAAGCTCTCCTTCGATACCTCGGAAGACTGGGTTCTCTGTGCAGGGGGAAAATGTGCAGCTATTTATTTGCATGAAAAATCCTCTCTGCGCATTTTTTTGCCTGACCTCTGAAATAGCCGGGCTTCCTGGCGCTCACCGCCGCTGAGAACGCACAGAAGGTGTCAGTACGCAACAAGTGAAATGGGTGTTTATTTGCCAAGCAGAAGCAGAGGGGGAAGAGATGTAATTCCCCAGTTTACACACACACATACACACACACACACGTCTGCAGTGTGTCAATGTTTCAAAAGTACAGTTTAAGGGCACATGTGATTCCTGCTGCAAAATGAATGGTTGTTCTCAACCAAAAAGGCTAAGCAAACCTGCGCGAGTGACAGATTTATATGCCATTGCATTAATGGATAAACCAACAGTTGAAATATAGCTTACGTTCGTTGTGTGGAACAGTTCTATACCTGGGTTCATACCCATCCACGTGGGGTTAACTGACTCATAATAAATGAGATTGCTACAGTGCATGCATTCACAGTCTCATCTATAGCACACCAGCCTCACTTTTTTACCAAGCTGGGCTGTGAAACTCTTACTATCTGTAGGTTTCCATTCCTATCAACCCCCGCACCTGACAGAAGTACCCTGGGCATGCCCCACACCCCCATCTCCCCATCAGATCTTGTAGCATTAATGCTTATGAGATAACTGTCATCAGATATTGCCCCAACAGCCTATTTTGTCTTAGGAAGAGTCAGGGTCACCAGCTGCCCCAGGAAAGAGGCATGAAACTGTCTCAGGCAAGCGGAGTTTCTTCCTCCGCCATGCCAGCTCCACGTAGCATCCTCGATGAAAAAGGTTGCTTGCTGTTCAAGTATGCTGCTCAAAAAAGAGAGGATACTTGCAGCTGTGAAGTCTCCACACATTTGTATTGTCGACTCACTCTACTCCCTGCTGAAATGTAAATGATCATCCTGAATGATGCTGTAAAACCTTTGTGCAAAGCAAGATCTGAGACAATTTCTAAAGTTTCTGAGAAACCAAACTAACTCTAGGGTGGGGAGGGGATTGTAGCCAAAGGACTTGCTGGACTAATTTCAAGAGTATTCCTTGAAAACACAGAAAGGAGCAGGAGTGTATGAGTGTGTGTGTGTGTACACATACATATACATCTCTTTCCTTTACTTCCAACAGCTTTTCCTGCTCATCCTCTCCCTTAATTGAGATTTTTTAGCTCCAACAGTGGATCACAGCAGTAATTATTTTCTTGATCTCTTGCCACACACTCTCTTTCATCTAAACTATTTCACCCACTCACTTTTGTGCAACTAAATGAGACACAGCAAACACGTGAGCAGTGCATTCATGCAGCAGAGGGAATAGGCAAATTCAGACTGGGGCAGCAAGGCTGTCTCCAGGCTTGCAGGACTCCATGGAAAGTGCCTTTTGGGCCTTACACGGTTTCTTCTCCAATTGTAATTTATTTTTCCCCTGTTCAAAAGCCTGTGTTTCCAACCCTCATTGTGCCAGAACTTTTCATGGCACTTAGAAATGAACCCAGATACTCTGTTCAAATTACTGGGAGAAGATCAGAAGAACTCCTGACCTCTAGAGTTTGATATAGACATCTCCTGGCATTTTTCTTGCTGCTTTAACCTGAGTAATCTGTCCAAAATAACTGCCATTGATTCATTTCTGTTTCATCAAAACAGAGGTTTGGTTCTTTCTGGTGGAAAAATGTTTTGTCAGAAATATTTTGACTTTATTTCCAAACTGTGAAGCACTTGCTAGTTCCTTTCTGTAATTATTATGCATTTTTTACGTGTCAGGGAGAACACTGAAATGAAAGGGATGCACTGCTCTTGGCAAACCTGATCCTCTTTCCCCATTGTTTCTTTTCCATAGCTGAGGGAGGAATATATCATTTTGTTCAAGAAGGGAAAATTCCTGCTATTTTCAGTGCTGTGAATGCTGGGAGTTCGATGACATGCAATCACTGTTCTTGCCAATGCAACGGGACACCAGCTCAGCTGTATTTTTGGCTCAGTTCTGTGCTTTCTAGGAACCACTTCACAGCACCACCACTGATCAGGAGCACAAGGGGAGGGGGCAGAATCCTCCTGTTGTAACACCCTATCCCTTTTTTATACCTGCACTGAAGCTGACTATTGAAAAAGCAATGAAACAGCACGCAAAACTTCAGGGAGCGTATCACCAGCGCACACGGAGGAACTGCAAACCTCCTTCATATGGGGGATTGTTGCAGAGATCCTCTTCCTGCTGCACTCCAGCTCCCTGGCTTTGCTCGTGCATGCTGAAGTTGGCACTGCGGTTCTCCAGCTACTGACACCTGTGCGTGCTAACACTTGTGCTCGTTCTCGAAGCACTTTAACACCTGCAGCGTGCTCAGACATCACCGCTCACCCTTTCGAAACCCCTCTAGGGGTCAACTGCAGTTGTTAAATGTTTTTCTTCCTCCATTCCACTTTGTGTCCCCTGTGAGTGGTCATGACAGAAGCCAGAATTTAGTTCTAGCCTTTGATATTCATAGCATCTGCTTTTCAGCTGTGGCTGTCTTAAATGTGAATGATAGCAACCAAAATGTCCATTTCTACAAAGCTGCTACCAGACCTCACGAGCAGCAATGCTATGAAAATGGGGAAAGTTTTCACCAGCAGCGGTCCTTTAATGGCAGTCACCGAATTCTACCTGGACGGAGAAAGCTGCAGGTCTGAGTTGTGGTGTTAGGTTGACATCTATTAACATCCTTCTCTTTATCTGGATGTTTTTTTCCCTATCTGGGAAAAAAAAACCCTCATCCTGAATAAGTGCACATTAAAAAAAAAAAAAAAAAAGCCAGACAATTCAGAGGATGAAAATGTCTTCAACTTCATACAAATACGGTTAAAAGTGTCACTCATGGACTCAGGAGCTGTTACTCTTGACATTCTTCTGGATGATCTTTTAGTTTCCTTTATTTTATTCAATAATAGGCTTGTCCATATGGAGTCCACAGGAAAATTAAGCCTGGGAATTTAAGGATTCTCAGGGAATGCTGTGGGAGGGAATTTAAGGTAGGCTGCTTAAGCCACAATTGACTAGTGAACTCGGAATTAGAACATTTCAAATTTTCTTTAATATCATAAATTGACTTTTATAGAACCATAAACAGCAGATCAGACAGAACTGGCAGGCATGCCATGGGCAGCGCTGACAATCTGTGCCGTCATAAGAGCTTGCAGAAACTGCTGCCTGCAAAATGACTGAAGTTAGGATAGCAAAACCAGGGGAAGATCCGGACTCACAACCAGCATCGCCTTAGCGCTGGCATCCTGGCATGGTTAAAGTAACATAATTGCCCTTCAGTGGTGTTATTCTGCTACTAAACAGGTTATTAAGCAAAAAGGGAAATTAGCTCTACTATTAGAAATCTTTTTGTGTGATCTTAGAACTATTTTGTACATTAGTATTACCTTGCTGGGAAAGTAAACCACCTTCCTTAGCAATAGAAACCCACCAGTAGCACGACAGCAAAAATAAGAGCCGAGAGGCAATGGTTATTTCACACTGTGCGCTTCGCCCACTTCCAGATCCAGCTCCTTGACCCCAGACCAGGTGTCAAACTCCCCAGTACACATGCAGGAAGTCAGCAAAATAAGAGACTGTTTCTCAAGCTGCAGAAAAGATGTTTGCAGTGTTTCTAAAATAATATCTCTAAATATGGAGTATCTTGGGATGAACTAAACCGATCCAGTGCCACGATAGTGCAGGTGATCCTTTGCAAAACTGTTCACTGAAAAAAGTCAACATCTGCCCTACACACTGAGGTGTAAAAGCAGGCAGGAGGACTTACCCCACTGGAAAAAAAGTCATCTTTCCTGAGCGCATATGCTTAACCCAGGCTGAAGCCATCTGTTCAGAAGAGTGTGTCATCTTACAGCGGGCGAGCGAGTGTGTGTACATAGGAGTGTGTGTTTTTTGCTCCCTGACCTAGAATCATGCTGTTATATAAACCCTGGGATTATCAATAACCTCACATTACAAACCAGCTTCTGTTCAACTCATTAAAGGATTGTGTCTCTGCCTGTTCTGACTCATTTAGCCTCTTTGGCATTCTCTCTGTTAATGAAGATAGCAATTCATTACTCGGCACTAGCTGAAACACCCAGAGGTTAACTCAGTTTTCACTTTTGAAACAATTCTTTTACAACGGTATTGCAGCAGTTCCTTCTGCCCTGGCAAAAAAGGCGTCAGACAAGCCAGCAGCAAGATGTTCCAACCTCAAATACTTGCTTCTGAAATTACGGCTAGATGTATCTGAAGTACCCAGACCTGGATTAAACCAGCAAACTTCTACCACTCTCGGCCCAAGCTCAGTTCCCTCACTTTATCACTATGACATTACATCACCGCCTTGCAATGAAACATATAATAAAAAACCCAGAAGCTGACTCTCTCTAGGGCTTTTGGAAGTACCAGATTTTAGGGAGAAGCAGCTGAGATGTGACCTCGTTTCTTTAAGCTTTTACCATATTGAGCAAAACAATTTGTCTGTAAGTAGGTTCATAACACTGTCCTTTTTTTCTTTAACCAGCTCTACAATTTGACCGGGCCAATGCGATCAGCAAAAATTCAGCAAGCATTCTTCCTCGGAAATCCAGGAATTTGCTGTTCTGGTTCTTCTGGCTCTCATCTCTTGTACAACCTGCTGTCTTGCATAGAGCCATGCTCGCTTTCCCTCCCAGCAATGCATCCTACGCAATCCACTGTGAACACCAAAAGTCTGCTTTACAGACTGAAAGGCTCCTGTCATTTCTTACCTTTTTTTCTTAATGGTCTTAGTGGGCTTTGACTCTAAACCCAAGGAAATCAGCCAAACTTGAAGACATAAAATTCCTCAATGTTGGCCAGTGCCCCATGAGTTTAAATCCCAAGGTAGCAGGACAGATTTAAAGATGCTTCCAGTCAGAAAGTGATGTCGCTGTATGGCCAGTATCACCGGAAAACACACCGGAGACAGTTTTAAGGGAAAAGCATTTTACTGGCTGAATAATCATCACTCTAAACAGGTGAATTTCCAAGTCACTTTGTAAAGGAACAACCTGGACAAAACCAGCATAAAGAAACAAGAACTAAACGAAATCCTCCAGAAATCACCCAAGGTGAGAGAACACCTTGGCTGGAACTTAACCCAAAAAAGGCGAAGGGGGCAAAAAGGAAAAAGAGAAAATGAGAAGAAATGAAAAATAGGGGGCAGGGGTTTTTTTGCTTTTTTTTTTTTTTTAAACAAAGCTACAGGACTGCAGGCAAAACCAAGGAAAATTATGTTGCTCTTCCTGTGGAAAAATTATGAAATTCAGATTGAGAGAGTGTTCTGATCCGTCTGAGGTTGGCATTTTAATGGGGCTGGCTTCTCCAAGGCAGCCTATTACAGCCCCATTCAATAGTTCTAACCATTGTGGAAAAATGCCATGTGCCAACAGCTATTTTCCACAATTTTCTTCAGAAAATCTGAAAGAAATGCAGAAAATTGATTTGCAGCCCTGGCAGAGAGATAGAGAAACAGTAGCACAAGGCTGCAGGCCAGTAATTTATGTTTCGAATGTCACTGAGTGCTTTGCCTATAATTTCAAGGGAGAATGATAATAATTAAGAGAACAAACTCTCCAGCCGTTTCTTACGAGGGAAAAAGCTGAATGTAGTAAGTGTAGGGATTTCTTTAAGTGCTTAACTTTTCCAGTGGAGTTTCAAAATTTAAATATAGTAATAATATCTGTCATCCAAAATTATCCCAACGAGCTTTCCAATGTAGACAGGGGAAGCACTTCAGCCACCACTAAAATGCAGCCACTGCTTGGATGAAACGTGGCAGCTGTTTAACAACAGGCAGCCCTCCATGGCCCCTTCAGCCCACAGACGTGGACCAGTGGCCGAATGCTGCCCTGGGACAGGCAGAAGCTGCCAATGCTGTGGCTGGGAGGGCAGGGTCATTCCAGCATGTCCCTACCCAGCACTGTGAAGGGTGGCGAAGAGACACCTGAGCCAGAGATGAACGAAGGTCCTGCACCACAGATGGCCAAGTCGACATGACAAATTGTAGCAGGACTTGCTCATTTGGATTTGGCCTGGGATCCCTTGCGTGATGCTGTGTAGCACCATTAAATGAGTTTTCCATGAGGAAGCAGTCTGTAGTAAACCTGAACATACAGAGGCCAGCATGGAGCCAAGAATGTGAGGCAGAGTGTTATCAGAGCAACCAGCTCTATTTCTGGCTTAAAGTTCATGAGATGTAAAAGACGACCTCTATACACAACATTGGCTCCAACTTAATGGCAGCAGTGGCTGCTTGGAGTGTATATTCACTATGCAGTGCTTACATATGGGGCACTTATTTGGGTCTACACCAAGCCCAAGCCTCTCCTGGGCTGGTTCTGTAGCTAGCTGGGATACTGATTGAATACCAGGTTCCAATTCAACTCAAGTTGCAGGCTACTTGCTTAGCTGTAGAGAAACAGGGAAATAATCACTGCAGCTAAAACCAGTCCTCTAATATCCTTCCTATCTACAGGTTCTTTGGCAGGGGACACAGTAACAAACTGCGAACTATAGTTTGCCTTCGCTAGATTTCCACAGCAGTCTCCCATGGGAATCTCTGAATAAATGGCTGAATTCACCTCCATCCTGTGTTTGAATAAAACTGTGTGCACACTCCTGTGCGCACGGCCCAGAAGGATGACTGTTCACCCTGCAAATACAATGTACTTTCCTATCAGTGGGAGCAGAAACCCAAATAGCAATTGAAATTGCGAAGGACACGTAAGAGCCACACAGAATTTCCACTTACTTTTTGGTAAAGTTAGTAAGACTTAAGTGTATGCACCTAAAAGCAAACTCTCTAGTCTGCAAAGAGGGATCCTTTCCTCTACAAATTATTTCATCTGCCAATGGCTTTATTCTATACAGAAAAAAAGCACTTGTAACTTTCCACATCCATTCTGACAACCATAGGGACATTTCTCAAGGCATTTATTACATCAGCTAAGAAAAAAAAGGCTTACAAGTAGTGCTTTATATACATCAGAAAACTAAAGGAATGGTCATATTTCAGTAGGTGATCTTAAACGGAGAGCAAAACCTAAATACTGTACTTATGAAAACAATAAAATCAATAAAGAAGAGACATCAAAGAAAAAAATTTGGGCTGAGGAGGTATTTAAATTTTATTTTTTCAGCAGTGTGCCCACTATATTAAGACTATATTTTGTCTAGATTTTTTCAAAGTAAATCACAGAACCTTTATGGATACAGGCAATATAATTGCAGAGATAAATGTCTTTCAGATATTAGTTTCTGACTGGGTAAACACTGACCCTTTGACCATTGACCATTTGTCCACAGATCATAATATTTACTGAAATACAAATGAGATGTATGTATTGTTACATATATTCACCTTTTTGCAGCAGAAAATCCTCTTGACAGTGTCTCATATTGATTATGAACAGGACTTGAATTAAGACAGAGTATAGTAAATTTGTGTATCAGTGCTGCCCCCAAATGCTCTTTCTTCCTCCAGAATCTAAATCTTCATTAAAAATAAAAACAATTTATACCTCTTCTAATAGGTATTACTTTCACAGGAATAAAATTTTGGAAAAGTATTTGACTGTGAATGACAATCTATGCCTGCCTGAGTTCGAAGAGAGCCTGAAGAAAGGTATAAATAACTAAGTCCTGCATTCATCTCAGTTGGGTATTAACTCATTTCGCTTCTTAGCAACACATGTAAGAAAACAGAGGGTGATCTCACAAATTGCTGCGCTAACTTGTTAGATATTCCCACTGGAAATATTCAGAAGGAAAATTATCCCCAGGGATCACACTTTGAAGTTCCCAGCAGCTTCCCTGGATGCATTTAGCCTAGTGGAGGGGTAACAGCAGCACAAAAAACCCAGAGGAATGCAAAACCCTGGAAAAGGATATCTGAATCTCCCTTCTATGTGTTACTAGGGTGGAGGCGTGCTTTGCTGGACACAGTAATCCCTTCTCAAGTCAGAAATACTTAGTAAAAAGTAGGTGCTCTTACCTAGGGCAAGGCCTTTTGTTCACTTTTGGAACGGGTACACCGCTGAAGTGGCCTTTAGTAGTAGTTTTTGATTGCACCAGCACAATTGCACCAACACAATTGCACACATTGCTGATTTAACTGGGGGCAGAATTTGACCCTCAAGCCTCGTTAGCTCCACGCAATGTCAGAGATGCTTTGACCACTGGACCTGTGTTCCAAGCCCTATTATGGTATGTTATCATATAATGAATATGTGATTAACAATTACTAGGTATCACTTAATGAAAGGTTTTCTTGCTTTTTCTATTTATATTACTGCGTATAATTTGAACCCTGGATAATTAAATGCTACATAAAATATTCCAATACTAGCGGTCCTGGGAGCATCTTTCTGAACACTTGGCAACCTTGTAATGGTTTGTCATTAACAAGCATGCCCTAATGTGACATTCCACTTCAGCAGCCTCTCTGAGAAGGTCTTTTTTTTCCATTGCAGCAAGAAGATGAAGACTGAGTTATCCAGAAGAAGCAGGTGTTGCAGCGTTGCTCCCTGTGGAGGTTATTTCAATACCCAGACGTCATTAGCACTGAGATACAGTACGTTGTAGTACAGTAAATGCGTCACGTTGCACTGGCTTCCATGGTACTCTAGTGCATCCTGCCATGTATCATTGCAGGTTTCTGTCAGCAAAGGTTGTTTGAAAGGGAGGGACTAGTCACCGTAAGCAGGAACTGCAGAGCAAAGAGGAAGATTGTAAACTTCCCCCCGCCCCCACCTTTTATAGATGCTATCTTCTTTGTACACACTTGACGCTGAATTAAAAGAAAAATACTGCAAATTCAGGAATAGCTGAGTCCAGTTTAGTATGACTGTATAAACAGCAATATTAGCTGAAGAAAACTTTATAAGTAGTACTGAGTTACAACAATGTCTCTGATAGTGCGCCAGTGCTCCAGTCGTTTCACCAGGGAAGGATCTAGCCCTGTTGCCTCATTGCCCTGTGGTTGGCTAATGATACCAGTTCTGAAGAGGTAACAACTTACCAGGGAGGAGGTGGATGGGACATGGATGTAGGTGTCTGTGCAACCTCTTTCTTGCCATATGGGAGAGGCTATACTAATTCTGGGGACGTGCAAGACCCTTAGGCTCCTTGTCCCCAGAAAACCTGCCCCAGTTTTACAGCACAGGCGCCCACCTTAGGACGACAAGGTAATTCCGGTTCGAAAGGACCTCAGGAGGGTCCGCTAGATCAGACGACATTACTGAGGGCTTTATCCAGTCTTGCCTTGCAAACCTCCACAATGGAGAGAGCACAGCTTCTCTGGGCAGCTGGCTCCACTGCCAGTCTGTCCTCCTGGAGGATGGTGTCCGGGGGGCGGGGGTCTTGTTCTGGTGCCAGTAAGCGTGCAGAGCAAGTGGAAATTACACCCTGAGTGAGTACAAAGCGATGTAGCAAGGAAAGCAATTAGCACGAGTGTGCAAGATAAAACAGAGGTGGATTAGAGGGGTTTGTCTACACTGCTGTCTTGGATTACCCCTAACACAGAGAAAACCTGATCTAGCCTTAAACTTACAGCTAGTGCCCATGCTTGTAGCTTGGTAGACACGGATCTTTTTTGGCCACAGCCCCTGTTGCTTAAGATTGGACTGTTTTGGTTAGAACAACTGTTTTGTTATTTGACTCCCTCTGTCAAGCTGCCTCCTCCTTCATCACATAAGTTAATTCCACTCATTTTTACACCCCTGAATAGCATCATTTAATGCCTTAGCTGGAACAGTGAAGTCTCTCCACTGAATTAAGCCAAGTTTGTGTAGCTTTGCATGAAGTCTGGATTGATTTAGTAAAATCTGATGTCAGCAACGCATGAGGTACCGGATAGTCTTACCATGCATGATGGGGTAGGAAGGTATTGCTAATACAGCGAGGAGGAAAACACAAACCTCTGGTATGTGGAAGTAAAAACAGGTAGAAACAGGAACTCTAAAACAGTTCAGAACGAGATGCTGCTTCAGCTCTGTAACTGTAAATCCAAAGTAAGACAAGGCCCCTGCGGATACCCAGCAAACTGAAGGAGCAATCTGAAGTTACTCCAATCAACACCTGTTTTGGCGGGAGCAGAACTTGCCTTGGTGTTGTTAGTACAAGTCACAGTTTACACAGCATGAAGCGTTTCAATTTCATAATGAGGTCTGCATTTGAATGCGGGTCTCTGGGAATACAAGAGGATAATTTTATCTAAACTGATTTAACCATCCCCTAACAATTTTACCCAGCAGCTCTCAGATGCTAAGTGGAGACTGACTAGTGCCTCTGCCTGCGTATTCACAGGATATGCCTTTTTTAATTCCTTAGCAATTTCTTTGTTACTGGAGGACGAGAATGAAAGGCTGGCTGAATGAAGGGAGGCACGACCCCTGTGTCTTAATAAAATAAAATCCTCTGGGGCTGGCCCAAAGGTTATGCTTCCATTGCCATGGGAGAGACCTGGATTAATTCCTGCTCTGGTCCTTTGCTCTGAGGACCAGCAGCAGCAGTGCAGGGTGTTGCAGAGGTTTCAGACAGTGATACTCAGCCATGACCTTTCTGATTGATAGCGGGGCAGCGTGGATGAGCCCCGGGGGGACCCAGCCCTCCTCAGCTGGGCAGCATCGCTGGAGGGGAGCGGGGACAGATGACAGCCCAGGGGAAGGAAGAGGACTCAGGGCTCTTTCAGGGGTGTAGGAGTTGTCCTCAGGTTTAAAAAGCAAAAAGCATGTAAAGTGACACACCCCACTGCCATAGCTAGGAAAGATGTGGGAAATTCAACAACATATTATTTGCTGGAAAGAAAATGTACTTTTTTTTTTTTAAATGTGGCTCTCAGTGAAAACCACATTTATAAAATTTCAAACAATGTATGTTTTGTGGTTGTTGGGACTGAGCACAGCACTCCTCACGGAGCTTTAAGTCATTTCATATGAATGCAAAAGCCCTCTCTGCTTTGCTGAATCGAGAGATCTCCAAAAAAGCCTGAATGTGAAAAGAAAAGTAACAGCTGAAAATTCCAGCCAGCGGGTTCGAGTTTTCCAAGGCCTGTTTGCTTTGGCCTGCCTCTGCCATTCCTTTCTTTCTTTCTTTAGAAGTGTGAAACTGGTTGGTTGCTGGTATTTGTTCTGTGGTCTGCGCTAACTGTTCCATCTGTGTAAACTCCAACTTGCCAGCCTGGGAGTTTAACAACACTTTCCCTTCAGCTGGAAAGAAAACGAAAGTCCCGTTAAGTGGCACTTTGGAGCTTTGCAAAACACACCGCGTTGAGTTTGAACGTAGAGCGGGAAGGTTTGCTTCTGCCATCAGCACGGGATCAGCCCCGGGCTGGAGCCAGCAGTGGGGTTTGGGGGCTGCACGCTCACTCAGAGCACCTCGTGGCATGCTCGAAAGTGCATTAGCAAATTAAACAGCTGAAACCTGCAGAAACTTGAGAGCCACGTAGCCAAGTCACCTACGTTTTCACTAGGGGTATCTCTTTGTCCCTAGTTAACAAGACTCTGATCTATGAAAGTATTCAGGTTCCAAAAGGATCTCTTAGGCAGCCAAGTAGGAGTTAAATGCCTAAATATCTCAGTGGATCTGGTTTCTAGCTTGTGTCACACATTAGAATTGCTGCTTTTCTTGTCCTGGATGTCCAGCTTAGTCCTAAAGTAAGTCTGGTTCCCCTCTGATCAACCAGTTCAGCTGTGCCCAACATGATCAAATCTTTGATTGCCTCTGATTTTTACGATTGACGGTATTTCTATGTTGTTATTGTCATTCCAGGTCACTACTTGATTGATATTTTATGTCTGTGGATAGCCAAGCTGTGATTTAAATCTGAGTCCAGCTTCCAGACAACCTTCCTATCATTGACTTGTCTTGGGGAGCGTAGGCTGAGGAGCAACCAGCTCCAGCACCCCGTTGGTGTGACAGAGGATGGTCTCACTCTGCCATGTCAGGTTGACCTTGATGGAGGATTGATCCTATCCTGGCAGGGCATTGAGTCCAGCTCTGATGGCACATCTCTGTTATTGGGCCAGTTCTAATCTAGAGTTAAGTCTGGCCCAGTTCTTGTTTAAAGATAAAATAAAAAAAAAAATCCCTGATTAGCTCTGCCTCAATGAGAATGCTCTCAGCCTTTTATTTACACAGAAAAGATGACTGAAATGCTGTTTTGTGTCCCATTTTCACACTGCTGTTCTTCTGACCTGTGGTCTGTATTTGTCCCTCCTAAGGTTCTTCAGCCCTGCCTAGATCATACTCCAGAGTCCTGGGCATATGGCTGCTTTCTCCTCTTCCTCTTTTTTCATGCTGTTTTCTTTGGTTTCCTGACTGCATGCTTAGCGAGGGTATATTTTCAAAGCTACATATGGATTTTAGCTGCCTGAATCCTGTTATGGCTAACAGAGAAGCTGGGCTGCTAATACACAAGTAATACTTTGAAAATGTGTAGTAAAATTCAGGTTCAGTTAAAATCAGCATAGGAGAGGGGTACTTCGGCTCAGAAAAACTCATTGCTGCTGAGAAAGCAGAATTCATCAGATTCTTCTAAAATAATATTTCAGAACATTCATATGAACTCCCAACAGCTCTTGAGTTCAACCGTGTTTACTCTTAATCAAAAAATATACTGTTGTTTTTTCACAAAAAATTCAGCGGAGGGGAGAGGGGATTGCAAGTGTTTTAAAGAAAACTACAAGTAACACTGGAAGTAAATGTATTTTTGAAGATGGCTTTCAATAAATAACCAGCTTACTGAAAAATGCCTTTTCCTGAAATTCAAACAAACAAACAAAAAAATCACTAAATATTTTTCAGATTTGCCTTTCTCCTGCTGCCTTCTTCTGTTTGGAAACTGATTCTTTTCAAATACTTTTTATTTCAGCTGCAACATCTTATTTCTGCTGAAAATAAATTCCTATTGAAAAGTCCAATCAGCTTTGTTCTGTGAGGATTAAGGAGATCTCTTCAAGAAATGTTAGCAAAATGTTCTGTCATGTAGTCTCTGCTGTAGGTAACTGGAGATATTTGTTCTCTGAAGAAATCTTCATTGCATAACGCAGACGCCTTTCATTTTTTCTGCACTAGCGCTCAAAAGCCTGTACCTGCCAACTTACTTTGACCAAAGAAAGGTCAGTTGTACATTTGCATAAAATCAAATATATTTGCATAAATCAAGCTGCAACTTCCTATATTACATTGATCTTGAGTGCATATTCTGGTTTTTGTGGTGACAAGGGATGAGACAGCAACAACCAGTTGTAAGAGCACCTATCTTAAGCTCAGTCCTGCACTCAATAGAGATCAATCCCTCTGTCTACCTGAATGCTCACAGATGTCAATGACACCACAGTAGGACAGCGAGTTCTGCTTCTGCTCGGCTCACCAGAGGACGAGAGACTAATTTTCTCCCATTTTTCACCTATTCTACTGTGTAGAGTTCTACTGAAGTCACGGAAGCAAACCTACAGGTGTTCAGAGCTCCACATAGGCTGAGAATTCAGATTAAAATATCTAAAACTAGGCTTTGCCAAGATCATCAGTAAATTAATGCACCTGAGATTTTTCTACAATAAGTTTTAGTTCATTTCAGTTTACCCAAGGTGGGAGGGTCATGATATATTTGGATCCAATTTTTTTGTCTGATTTGACGAAAGTGGCAGAGAAAATCGAGATTCTCCTGACTTTAGGAACTTAAGCCTTCAAATTAATTTCAAATTCCAGGAAATATCTAATAAAACCACTGCATCTGGCACTGTTCAAATTGCCTATATATTCAAAAGCAATTTAGAAGTGCCAAAGCGATGACGTGCCAGGCCAGCCTCTGCTACTGCTCTGAACCCACAGTGGCACCAAGTCCTGTGCTGGAAAGCCAAGGGGCCAGGTCACCCGCTCTCCACGCTGACCTCTGGCAAAGCTTTTCCTTAAGAAACCACCTAAGCAGCTCCAGACTGGCCCTCTAGATAAGATGTGTCATTTCTTTCACCCTTAAATGCATCTAAATATGAGATTTACAAAAGGACAGATCTTAAAAACGGACTCCTGCAAGGAAACCCCCTTTTTTTTTGTCTGGAGAGGAATCATTTCATTTCTTATCACAACCAAAAATTGCTTTTGAACACTGCACCCGGGCTGTGCAAGTCAGGCAGGCAGGATTAGCTCTTTGTAGAAAACTCCTTTTTAAACTACACAGAGAACTGAAGTAGAGCCTGGGCCTTTCAGTGGCTTCCTCCCTGCAGCAGCTTTCAGTGTATGCCACCGTGGGGGGGGGGTAGCAGATGGCATGGCTAACAGTGTGAAACATTTTGATTTACCTGAATGCCGACCAGTTAGCTCCAAGAGAAATGACTGCTGTCAGCTCCACTGCTCTGAGTAAAAATTAGACTGCTTATCCAACCCTCTTTGCTTTGAGCTGCCCTTTTTGGGTATCGCTGCTGTCTATGCTCACAAGCAAAAGACGCAGCAGAGTAAACAGCATCAAACACCCCCAGCAGCACAGGTCACCAAATCTGTGCACTAAAACAAGACACAAAAAGACACCCAACTGAACCCCATACTAGCCCCCAACACACCACAAGTAAATACACTGCTTATATCTAATTAAGCATGCAAGGTGGGATCCCCAGGCAGGTGATCAGAATCAGGAGACACCAGAAAACAGTAAGAGGAATCATCTGGAAACCAGGAACCTTTTACTGAGGGAAGGGTTTGGTTTCTATCTCCCCCACCCACCCCACCCCACTTGCGCCTCTGCTCTCTTTTTAGACCCCTGTTTAGGTTAAAAACTAGCTGTTGTTCATTTTGGCACGTGCATGCCAAATCACGGGAGTTACCAGGGCAAAAGCCTTTCCTCTGAAGCCAGCAGCCAGATGCTTTAAGGCACCCTCTCAGACTCTGTGGCGGCGGCGAGCGTGGAGCTCTGCCTCGCTCCCCGGGTGCGGTGGGAGGTGGGAGGTGGGACAGCCCGGGCTGCCCTCTCTGCTGACGCTTTCTGGCTCTGCTTGAGCACACGCTGACTTGTAGGCTCTCTGCAGTGGAGCTGCTCTGTGGGCAGCTTTGCCAGGCACGGCTTGATGGAAGGTTTTGCGGAAGTGTAGGACCACGATGGTGCTGACATGACAAATGAAAGCAAAAGCAGCTCTTGGCCTGGGCACAGAAGCTGTTTATTACCTGCAACTGGGATGGGCTTCGGGGATGCTGTTCAGTGGCTAGCAGCTCAGCTCACAGAGCTGTAGAGCATGAGCTGCTCCACAGGAGGAGAGCAGATACTGTGTGTGCCAGGGTCTGAGCGTCCTCTCATTCTGGAGCAAATTGGGAGAAATCCTACCGGGTCCATGGAGAAGTTGGTTCCTAGTTTCTAGAAATGCTGGTCCAGCAGGAGCAAGCTGGTGTATCTGCACCTGCATGAAACACTCTTGAGATCTAACCCATCCACCGCAAATTAAGCAATAACACTCTAAGAAGGTGATAGGTCAAAAACTCAAACCTTTGATACTATCAGCCGGACTAATTTCTGCTCCAGTATTCAACAGGAGCTTTTGGATCGGTGAGATAATGACTTGGGAATTGCAGCTGGCCTGAGCATAGCACAGTGAAATCTCTATCAGTACTAGCTGAGAGCATGACACATTTAAACCAAATCAACAGTGTATTTATTTTATCAATCTTGTAATAGCAACAGTGACCTCAGTGGAGGGTCTTTTCTGAGCACTAGTAATTAGCTGGGCTTAACGGTCCCCAGGATGCTCATCTCTCCAAGGCAGCGATGAAGATGTGGAGCCTTCTAAAAAAATTCGTTACTGGCTGCTGAAGTCTCCATGTAACAGCCCCATAAGGTCTAGGCAGGGTTTTTAAAACGCCAGGTCTGGCCCTCTCACCCCATGCGTTGCCTCCTAGCCAAAACTGCTTTCTTCTGGCATTTTTAGCAGCGTGTCTGTTCTCATTGCAAGTTTGCTTCCTCTGCAGTTTCGTAGCATGTTGCCTTCCATGCTGGTAGGGCCAACATAAGGGGAAGTAGGGGGGGAAATGCCACTCCTGTTCCTCTGCCAAAAGCAGAGGAGAACTCTGCTTTCTATCTTTAGCTTGGGGGAAGCAGCATTCCCTCCTGCTTCCCTTTCCCGCACCGCTGTGCAGCGAGGGCTCCCCAGCGGTCCAGCCCGTTTCGGCTGGATGAAGGGAGGAGTTGGTGACTGTTAGTCAGCTTGGAGACGTGCAGCGCTGCTCCTTCTGCATGCCTGCCCTTGCCCTGCTGACTCTAAGGGCTTTTGCACCACAGTGCATGCAATAAGAATCAGGCCAGGGAAGGGCACATAAACTTAAGACTTAATTTAAAAAAAAAAATCTGCCTTTGCAGAATGATTAAAAATAAGAGGACATTTAGAAAGTGTTACCAGGATTTTGAAAGTATCAAGAACATTTTGGCACCTCTGCTGTCCATAGTACGCTGTCCCGGTGTATTTCTTGAGTCACTATGTGGTGTTTTAGCTCTTGGCTAGATAACTATCAGACAAATATCCCATAATGCAGAAACATCAAGTCATTATCAGACCCTGGAAGAAAAAAGTAAAACCAAACTAAATACAAAATAAAGCAATATTCTACAAACAAGTGATCTGTCTGGTACCATTCTTCTGCTGGAGGCATCTGCATTAAGTTCCAGTGACAGCAGATGAAAGGCAGGATGCAGAGAGGCCTCTAGGAAGACTTCTTTGAGCCTGTGCTAAAGTTGCTTTTAACTACAATTACAAAGTCAATTAGAAAGTCATTTCAGCACTAATGAAACAACGAATGATTGATACTTAATGGTCTTGGCAGGCAATCCAGCCCACTAAATACAGCTGAACAAAAAAAGGCAATTCAAAGTTACAAGACGTCAAAAGTTTAGGGGTTTTGTGTGGGTACATATATACATGTGTATGTGAGTGCATGTATGTTTTCCAAAATCAAAGCATTTCAGTTTGGGGTTGCAAATGAACATCTTTAATAAGAGCTGAGTTCATACTCCCAGCCATTCCTGTGTCGCCCATACTGTGCTCAGGCTGGCAAATCTGGTTCCAGGTCCCAGGCTGGATTCGGAGCGCTTCATTGTCCAGATCAGGTGTCAGGCAGTCATTTCACCACTTCTCCAGGTAGCAGCGTGCTTTGTGCAGAAGTAGGGGTGAAGAAAGCATAAAAATGGATATATATATATTATAGATAGATGTATTTCTCTATAAATATACACACATATAGATGTGTATATATTTCTAGATGCCTCTGCCTTGAAGAGGTGATAGGCCAATGCATTATCCTGTTCTCTTTCCTGTGGCTTCTATTGCTCTCTCTGGGTTTAAAAGCAATATTGATGTTGTGGTGTCTTGGCCTACAAATCTAATCCCAGATGAGATTAGAAATCCTCTCTGCAGGAGCAGGAGAGTCTTGGGGGGGGTTCAGTCTAAATCCAGCTGCTGAGATAGAGAGAGAGGTTTCTGAGCTTTGTCCAAATGGAAAATCTCAGATTTCAGTCCTCAGAGTAGACAAGTTTTTCCTTCACCATGGTACAGCAGCGCGGAGCTGGGTGACTGCAGGGCACTCCAGTGTGAAGAAAGGCAGATGCGCAAAGCTGATGCAAGGCAGAAGAATTAAAACAGCTGTAGGGGAAATGCTGCAGTACAAACTATTTGACCAAAACGTCTTTAATGTAGATAGGCTGTCCACACACAGATCCAGTTTAAAACTTAATACTAGAGCGGAGCTGCTTGTGTGTTATAATTCCATCATAGAGGTTTGATTAGTAAGAGGGATTTCCTTAGTTTTCCTGTAATCCTAGTGAAACCTGATTGCATCAAGGAAATACTTGTGCAAGGAAAATGAAAGTTCTGGGATCTCCTTTTCATTTCCAGTGAAGAATGCCAAAGGTCAGTTCATGGTGACAGTTACATCGCTGTAAATGCAGGATAACTCCACTGGACATGATAAAGCTCTTTCTTCTCATGCTCCCCGTGGTGTGCTCAACTTGGCTTTGGGGCTTCTTTAGTGTTTTTCTCTGCAACGATGGTATGAAGATGCCAGGATCAGAGGCTGTTACCTTTGGCCCTGGACACACACACAGACCCCGTCTGAAAGAGTCTGACCTACTCGTTTTAGCCATGCTTTATACTTCCCATCTGAGGATTTCAATGTGCTTTAAAGCTACACTCATGGTGTCTAATCCTCTCTGAGGCAACCACTTTCTTGAGGTCTTGGGTTCAGAAAAGCAACATATCTGTGATCTGTGTGGGTACCATCACTGCCCACCCTGTGCTCTTTACATCATTCCTGTGTCCTGTATCTCCTTTCTCTGTGCAATTAAGTGGAAAGGTGCAATTCAACTGCAAAGGAATAGCAGTGCACAGAGCAATTGGCCAGATTGAAACATTTACTTAACGCCATTTGCTTATAGCATCCTTTCACTCACTGCAAGACCTTTTTTTGGTTTAATCCAGGCATATGAGGGCTGCATCTTACAGATGTTACGGACTTAAGCTGACCTGAGAACACGCCACCTTCCTTACTCCGGGGACCCATGAGCTGGGTTTTTCTCATAATGCATTTGGTCTGCCTCTAGAGAGGCTGCTGTAAAATGATTGCTGAACCCATCTCCAGTTCACTCCTGCTAATTAAACACCTCTGGTTCAGTGCTCACTCGCTCATTTTTTTTTCTTTTTCTTTTTCTTTTCCTTTTTTTTTTTTTTTTTGTTTTTGGCTAGTTCCAAGAGGATATTATTTTTAGCTCTGGAGGGTTAAAGGGGAAGGGAATTGTGCCAGAATCAGGTTGTTAGGAGATGGGGAGAGAGGAAAAAATGCTGGGGGTGGGGGGAGATCTGCAATGATTAAAATTCCATCTAATAATAAGACAGAAAACTCTGGTGCATGGGCCCAGCCTAAATTAAGCTCCTGAATTAGAAGCGCTTTCCAAAATTCCTCTCTAGACAATTTAATTAGGCGACAGGTATTTCCGGAGTCACACGGTGGTTCCACTTGGCAGTAAATAAAGACTCCAAGAATTTTTACCCTAGAATCCAATGAAGAAAACAAAACAAAACCTTCAGCAGGAGACAGAGCGGCGTGTTGTGAAATTGGCCCGGCTCCGTGCACCGCGGGCATGCTCTGCCTGCAGCCGTCTGCCCCCTCCCTCCCCGTCTCACCCCCTGCCCAACTCTGGTAATAAATGGTGTACCAGCACAATCCCGATTAGGGGGCCAGGAGGTTAATCTCTAGGTCGCTATCTGATAAAGTCCATATCCAGGCACTGTACGCCACAGCCTATTCATAATCTTGGGGCTTACTATTATTTAGTGTCGGTGCTGGATTGAGGTGTACAGTCTGCAGTCCTGGCACAAACGATGCGATCCATCTAAGTCAGCTTTGCTCTTTTCTTATGCTGTTCACCCCCGTCACCCCCCGCCTCCCTCTCTGGTGCAGTGATTAAGGACGCAGGATCCCCAGCCCCTTGCTGACAGCGCTGAGCACTGAGGAGAGGTGATGCTGTCGTCAGTCTGGAGGAGGGGAGAAAGAGTCTCAAACCCAGAGAAAACCCTTTTGCTTCTCCAAGCCATCAAACCCTTTATTCCTCATTTATTATTATTATTATTATTATTATTATTATTAATAACAATAATAATAATAATAATAAAGTCAATTATTTCCTTTGATGGTGCAAATGATCTTTGTAACCCAAGAAAGCAAGACTTACACTCCTCCCTCCAAAAAATCTACCCAAACATTGCTATGCTGAAGAATTCATAGTGACACAACAAAGCAGATGCGTTACTTTTACCTGAAAAGTATCACTAGTTTTATTTCAGACACAAGGACAAATGTAACAATGTAGGCCAAGTACTGATAGGAAAAATGGGAATTTTCAGAATTCCCAGAAAATATTCCTTCCAGCCACGCTGATTTTCCCCTTATCTTCTTTCTATTGGCTGGTGTTGTACTAATTTTTCCTTAATTCTATTCCCAAACATTAGATGCTGCCTTAACATTGTCTTGGAAATACTACATGTGTGAAATGTTTTTTAGATTTCCTTGGGGTCAAAGAGAGAAATTAAAACTAGGAGTTATCAGCAGAGTGCCTGAGTCGTAGACACCCAGCTCCCATGGACTATCAGTCTGTGTGACATCATTAAGTGACTTCAGAACTCTCTGCTGGAGAGTAATGTCTTCGCCACTAGCCTTTCCAATATCAAGCACTGGATGGACAAACAGGCCGAGCAACCTAAATTCAAATTAAGCACCCTGAATGAGTGGAAATTTGGAAAATTCTTAAGGATTTTTAGCGTGTGAGAGTTGACTCAATGCTCATGGGAAGAGTCCTTTTTTCTCATGTGGGTGTTCTAACCTTTAGCAAACACGGTCTCTAGTAACTATCAGCTATTGCCAGGAAGAATTGCCTAATGCTTTGGGAAATGGCATAGCTTTGCATTCCTTGAGCCAGGCATCCTGGCCTCTGAGCAGTCCTTCGCCTTTCCTCCTGAGTGAGTGTCTGAGTGTCCAGGCTAGGAGGACATTGGGGATAAAGCATCAACTTTTGCACCAGGCTGGAAGAACAAAGAGTATTTCAATTCATCCTTGTTTGTAGAGAACTTTGAAATTATTCAAATGTACCTGTGTTCCCATTTAACATATAATAATGATTTCATTTAAATCTGAAGGGATTCTTCTAGTTGCAAGAGTTATTACCCCATGTTAATTAAATATCCATTGATTTCTAAAACAAAGGAAAACACTCGTGCTTATTGAGATTTTACTGGGATATTCAACGTAACGTGGATCTATTGTGCGGTTTAAGCCTCTGCAAATTTACATTTAATAAAGGACAGTTAATATCTAGCAAAAGACTAATTAAGAATATGTAATCAGATAGCGAAACAATAATTGGAAGTGGCAAAAAGGTGAATCGATGGTTAGTTGAAAATCAGACTGGACAAAGCGCTCGCCACTGAATTCAAAGGCATTTTCGTCGTTTAAGTCATGTGGAGCCGTTCCAGTTCCACACCTCTGTGCAGAAAACCACTTTGTGCTGCTAGTGGGATGTTGTGGGGAGCCTGATACATTGTGCTACTATGGAATGAAGCTTATTTCAGTTGCTTACAATGATATAGCAGCTCCTTTGTGCAACCTTCAGCCTGGCATCTAGCTCTCCCCGTGCTTTGTATGAGGCTAGCTCATCTGACTCATTAAGGAACCCTCTAGTCCAAGTCAGACAGCCAAGAACAAGTCACTGCCTTATTGAACTTGATTTTCTTCTGTAAGTCTACCCTGTAGACCTTAATGGTTGTGGACTTTCTCTGAGGCCTTTTTTTGTACCCAAAACTAATATCAAATTGGAGGTCAATTTAAAAATATCATAAGGAACATCAAGTCCTTTTCATGTGATAGACTTTTTTTTTTCTCTTTGGCCAATACATAATTGGAAATACTAAAAAAAATGAATTTCTTTTTAATCTAGCTTGTTTTTGGTTTAGTCCATAAGGGAAACATTGAGGTCTCATGTATTTGTACAGTTAAGACATTTTAAAGTACTATTTGGAACAGTTACTAAGTCTGAGAGTCAAGGCTGGAAAGCATTAGCCCAGAAACTCTGCTTAATACGGACTTGATGATATGTGCTATAAAATCATTGCCCGAAAAAAAAAATAAAAAGAAAAAAAAAGGAAGAAAGAAAAGAAGAAAAAAAACCCTCTCAGCTCTCACTTACCTGAATTACAGCTTCAGAATTCTTCTCCCATATTCACCATAGGCACTGCTCTTCATCCAAGTGTTGGGTTTCCCATGGTGCTGCCAATCTGGAAACTAAAATATTAAGGCATGTAAAAAACAATGAATCCTGCCCATTAGTCGTTTATTTTTTCATTTGGTTCCTGCCTAGCACGACATCTTCCATCTGAGAAAGCCATTAGCACTGGGAAGGCGGGCACTGAATAAGCGTTTTGCTGGAAATGGGACATGTTTGCTTTCTTTGGAAGGTGAAAGCAGTGGAAGAAATAGAATTTGACAATAGGGTGAAACTGCAAAAAAAATGGGGGTGAGAGGTGGATTTATAAAAGAGAAAGCATGTGTTTCTTACCATAAAGGCTTCTGCTTGGATTTTTATGCATATACACACCCCTACGTCTTAACAGCTGCTTTGAAATACCTGTGTCCTGTTAATAATGCTATGGAGTCACAGACTCTGAGTTTTTTTCCATATGACTCTATCATATTGTTTGTGTGGCTAAATTTGGCTTTAATGTAAAGTTGAGAAGAACAGTCCTGCAGTGAGCAGAAAGCCCCAGACGCTCTCCTGTGCAGGCAGGTGATGTGCAGCCTGTCCCGCACAGCTCTGCCAGAGCCCCTCAGCCTTGCTTTTCCGTGCTTTTCGCGATATTTCTATCTAATTCTAGTCCTATATTTCAAATTAGGCCAGAATCGCATCTGCTCAGACCTTGGTGATGCACAATTCTTGTGTTCATTTTTGGTTTTTTCCACTGGGAGGTAAAAAATTTACTGTTGGCTTATAGTAACAGCAAAGCAGAATCCTTTCTGCTGCGACTCAGAACATGCTGGTCAGACAGCGCAAAGGTAAATCCAAGATTTTGCCATGCCCTGTATGTTTCCGCTCTTACGCTCAGTTTCCATTCTGTGTTTGTTACAGATTCAGGACTAGTTAGGGCATACAAAGATAAAGGGGACTTTCTGCCCCTGTGCTGTAGGCCACTGTCTGAGATAGGCAAGGAAAGTAAGTTAAATATAACCTTTGCACCCAGCCAGCAAATCTCAGGAGGGCTGATTTTTCCTCTTGGATGCTCCAAATTTAAAACTCCCTTAACCTCTTTATCAGATCCTACTCCCTTAGTATCCATACCCCTGGTGAATTCTGATTTTCTTCCTGACTCGCAAGATTTATAGGTGTCACTTGTAGAGGAGAAATGATGCCATGTGACCCATGTGACCAAGTCATTAGCTAAATCAGACCGTATTTTGAATACTGAACAGCATATCCTCCCAGAGAATTGTTTGTAATCAGTCAATATTATTTATTTTTAAAAGGGCAAAAGATACCATTGAGTAAATTTGAATAAGAAATAAATTTGGAGAAATTGTAATCAGCCTGCAAACGTTTTGCAAGCAAAGAGAAAAAGAAACAGGCTAAATTAATTGATGAAAATATTTGAGGCAAGTGCCTCTCTCTGTTCTGATCCTCTTCTCAGTCCCTTCAGTATTTTAGTAGCATACCTCAAGGCTGACCTGAATCAAACTCTGCTATTCCAATCAGAGCTCTTTCTTTAGTGGAGATTGCCAGTCATACTCCATTAAGTGATGGTTTTGCATTGTCGGCAAATGATCATTAAGGGAGCAGGCTGATAACATAAATCTCATTTTCACTTGCAAACAAAGTCAGGTCTTTAGGTGCAATAGAGACTGATGTATTTGCTCTTTCCCTTGCTTTTCTTGGCTTCTCACCCCCCAAACAGCAATGCAGTTTTCGGTTTACCATACGCAGAAAGTCTGTTAAGTCTCTAGTTTTCTACCTACTGAAGAAGTGGGAGTAACATCTCATCAGCTGTAGCTTCACATCCAGGGATGACCCTGTTATGCAGGGAGATTCTTGAGGATAATAACAGATGGGGGCTTCCATCTGAACCAGAATAGCACTAAAGGTTGGAAGACTTGTTGATCTCAGCATGGAACCTCCCACACTGCAAAGCATTCACCAAGATGCTCACCAGACTGAAGTGTACGTGCCAGAGGCCTCATCCACTGAAATAGCTTCCTGATCTTCCCATGCTTTTGAGCTCAGCTTAACCGCCAGGAATCCCCAGGAAGGAAGGAAGGAAGGAAAGAACAATATCCTCTTGCTCCTCCAAACCCCCTCATATTACAACTCAGCACTCTGCTTTGATGCTTTGCTCTAAGAAATCCTTGGCCCACAGCTAGAAGACAGCAGGAGACAGCCTTGGCACTCATTCTCCTTTTCAGCTCTGCTTGACGAGGAGGCTCTGGAGCTTTCTGATTCCTGCCTCTTGCAACTGGAAACTGAAATTCGCAGTATAAGAGTGCCTGGCCGCTGCAGCAAGGAGCTGTACTGTGCAAATGCCTGTGCTAGCGCAGCAGTCTGTACTTGTGCCGCTCTCTTTGGTCCATAGACCCTGAGGACTCAGCATGTGTGTGAATGGAGTCTATTGGATGGGGGAGATATGAGGGAAAAGATAAAAACAGAATGTTGAGAGGAGCATGATGCTGGCATTTCTGACCCCAAGATCTGCACACAGAGGGCAGCACCAATATTGCTATAAAGTAAAGGAACAAAGCAACATCTGGCATGCCTTTTACCCAGCCGGGAGGGAAGCTGGCGGGGAAAGCAAAGAGAAGAGGGTGAATCTGGAATTTCAAATACAAAATGAGGAAGGAGGCCGGTTCACGGAGATCGGGTGCATTGCAAGTGCCTTTCTGCTTACCTCCTGCTGGCTGCGGTGAGCGGGGAAGAGGGCAGCAGTAAGCCTGCTGCAATCTGCAGGGGTGGTTTGATTTGGTTCGTTGAGCTAGTGAACCTCAGAAAGAGTGAATTATGGGCAGTTCTGCGTAAACCACTTCAGGTGAAGAAGGAGGCGGTTGTGATTGATGCCAAGAATTTACTGAGCTGAGGCAAAAAATGTTTGCGTATTTCAATGTAGCGTGACATATAAGCCCTTCCAGTTACAAGGTGCTACCTAGCATAACCCTAGCACAAGGGTTGCCTTTTCATAATGCTAACCTGTGATGGTGAAGGCTTCAGCCTGATATAAAGTCTCTTACTTGGATTTTTCATTCTCTTTCCCAGCAGGGCTTTGTTCCTCATTCTTGGAATGCAAAAATGGTGGTAAAAAGCCATCATCTGCCTTCACCTTGATATAGGCTTGGCATTTACTGCAAAAGACTGTTCAGCATGGCTTTTCCAAATCATGCTTCTTCCAATACTACCTGCACCTACCTCTAAGCACATTAGCAGTCCTACTGACTTGTAAAGCCTTGCTCCCCAGGGCCTTCCCCAGCTGCTGGGCTACCGGCAGAGGTAGGTCACTCTTCAGCCAGGACAACGCTCAGGCGTTCCCAATAGTACTCTTCCACTGGGAAGGAAACTAACAGAGCTTACTGGAAAAACAACACGGCCAGAAAAGGAACCTGCCCTTTTTCTTATTGTGAAAACAAGCAAGCTGTGGATTTGTTTCATCAGCATAACACAAAAACAGCTGACGTTGAGACTTTGAATACCCGGACCAAGGGGCAGCACAAAGGAGGAACGGCTCACAGCGGCAGAGCTGTAAACCAGATTAGCAGAGCATACTACAACATATACTTTTTTACTATCAGCTTACTATTTCCCAAATAGTAAGTTTTCCTTCTGGCATGTCATTTGAAGGCTAAAGACTGTAAGATGGAAGGTTACAAAACAGCAAAGAGAAAAATATAGAATTACCTCTGGATGTCCCTACACAAGGCATTCTGGTTAACTGTGATTAGATAATGAATCCAGGGTGATATATGCTAAATTCTCACATTTACAGACTCCTATTAACCCACAGGAGAGACAAATGTTTCAACATGCTTTAGCAAGGAGTCTGAAAGATGAAATTCATCTCCAGCCTGGAGTGCAGAAGTCAAATTCCCTTGGATGCCAAGCCTCTGCTGCAGCTGCAGCTCCTAGCACCACTTTTAGATACACCTTAAAAAAAAAAAATTTTAGACAATTAGGTATTTCTCCTCCTTGAACAAAAACTGCTTTGTCTTTGATGCAAACAGAGATTCACTTCCTCAAACGTGCTGTGTTTACACTCTTTATGACAATAACTCAACTTTCACAAGACACTGATTCACAAGCCTTGGTTAGTGGTCTCCTGAATACTTGCTTTATACATCTAAGAATTATAATTCTTCTGTCAGCTTCCCAGTATAAACTAGGAGAAGCACAGGTTATAAAAAAAAGCAACCTGTCATCATGCTATTTTCTGACAGGAAACATTTCTTATGACAACTTGTAGATATTTTAGTCTTTCTTTGAACTATTATTAAAATATTAGTATCCGACCAATGATACTGCATATCACTTATTGCTCTGAAAGTATTGGTGTTTCAGAGACATACTGAACTATATTTGCCTATGTAGCAGTGATAGGCAACATAAAGACTTGTTTTTCTGTAAGTCTTTTTGTTCAAACTCCTCCCACTTTCATTTTGTCAATTTTTTTTTTGTTTGTTTCGTAGCTCTAAATGCACTCGGCATTGGCCAAGCTCTGCTTATGGTGATGTACAGAACAATAGAGTCATGTTTGCTGAGAGGACTGGATTAGTAGGCAGAAAGAAGCTTCATCATTGCTCACTTGAGGGTGTTATCCCAGGGAGGGAAGTTCTAGTTTGCTGCAAAATTTGCTTCAGGATAAGTAAATGGATAAATACAAATTGAGTTCCATTGTATCTCCAGACCTTTTGTCCCTTGTGCCTGTCCCACTGATACTCAAATATTAATTGTCACTGTGTTGATGGCCAGGGCGTCTGCTGCTCCTATCAGTCACGAAGACTTGTGTGCCTGTACAAGCAATACTCTAACAATGAACAAAGCCTTTGAGCACAAAATTAAACATGTCATAAATTAAGACAGCTATTGGATGTCAATTCCTCTCTTAAAAGTATATCTGTCCGCAAAAGGGGAAAAATCTACTTATTTGATCTCATATGGTATTTCCATTTACTCTGTAGAGCAGCATTGGTGGAACTCATGCATGTGATTAAAACAAGCTTCACTGGCAAAGTATTTAATATAAATACAGTGTTTCTAAAACCAGAATTATCCTTAAGAAAAGAAAAAAAAAAAGTATTCTATCGTAACAATCAAGGTGAAAGAACTTTTTCTTCATGTTTGATCTAGAGATTTTTGAATACATGAATGTGTGAATGGAGGACAAGAGCCCCTCACAGACTAATCGGAGCTAGAGGTCATGCCATAAGTTATTGGAAAGGTAATTTTTTCTAGAGATGTAATATGGCTTTGAATTTGACCTATGACTTCTCAGTTGTTACCCATGACCCCAAATAATCCAACTTCAGCTTCTTGAAGGCTATTAGGAGTTGAAGGTCATGCCATATGCTTCCACATTTTCAAGGTAAAGTGTTAGGCCAAATTACAGGCCACTCAGAAAATCTGTAGAAAATAACCTGGTGAGCAAAGTATTTCTTTCTGTTTCCCATCTAATAGGATGTGATTTCAGATTAACCTGTGGTTGAACAAGCTTCTAGCAGATTCTACTTCCTTATTTTTTGCTGAAGAGAAGGAAGAGATGATAATTAGCTACTAAATGTTATTATAATTTTAAAAAGTCAGATATTTGTTTGTTAAGGAAAACCTGTTACTGTGATCTGTGCTCATACAAAAACCCAGATTTTTTTATTTTTCAGGTTCTTTAGGAAAAAGGTGTGAGATTCACTTTTTACAGACTTTCACTGTAGATGCCTAAACACCTCCATATGAGCTAGTCGTGTAAGTTCTCCTACACACTATGGAGAACAGTCAGCAGTTCCGAAGCACAATTCATTTCATCTTGATGTGCTTGACAAAAATTGGTCATTAATCACAATTTAGAAATCCTTACTTCTCTCCATTGACTCGACCATAAATGAATCATGGATGACTGGATCACACACAGTTGTCCACACTAGAGTTGTCTGGAGTTAGGTGAGATGAATCCCTCCCTAGGTTTCTAAAGAGATCCATGCCAAAGACAGATCTCTCCTCCAGAGGAAGCTAATTCAAAGCTTGATGAAATTCTTGTTTCCCTCAACTTCCAAGGGAAGTCTGGGACAGGAAGATTGTTAAATGCTCACTTTCTTTCTCTCCTCTGTTAATTGTATATATTGTGGTTCTCTTCAGCAATTTATTTGTAAAGATATGTTAGCCTCTTCTCAGCATTTGCTATCTTGGTCATCTAATAATTTACACAGTAATTTCCTTCCTAAAGAACACTGAAGAATATCTCCCTTGAATGCTCATGGTAAATTGCAGTAGTTGGCAAAGGGACTTTTAAGACTGTAGTTCTGAAGCCAATTGTTGCAGATCTGCATACAGTAAAGCTGAGTTCAGGCCATCAGTTGAGTCAGGTAAGAGCGGTACAGTGTCAGACTCCAGTTCCTTGCTGCTGTTGTGAACCCAGAGTGATTCCACAAGCAGAACATCTACCAGCAGTTACACTGGTGTGCCTGAGGGCCCAATTTTGCATCTATGCAAACTTAAGTATTCACTGTTTTTCAAGTAAGTTTCAGCTAGATGAGACTGAACCATATTATTGGGAGTGACTGAAGAACAGAAAAAATAACCAGGACCTTCAAAACAGACTTAACGTTTTGTTATAGTGTTAAATGAAAAGTTGGAAAACTAAAATGTCTTTTCTAAAACCAAAGTTTTCCTAAAGGTCTCAGAAATATACGCATTCAAAATTGCTGTTTTCAAAATCTTAAACATCATAGCCTTTGAATGCTGTTTTCTGTTCAGTGGGATTTATCAAACTTATTTTGTTTCTTCAACATTTTCCATTCATTTAACTTCTCTTATCCCACTTCCCAAAAGCCCAAATACTTAGTTTAACAAAAGCAATGATTACTTCCACCTATTTCTCCTCCAGGCAAGACCCTTCAAATATGCCACTTTTTGTGAAACTCCACTGTCTAGTAAATAAAAATGCATGTGAGATGAAACTGTGCCTATCCCTCCATGTGACTTCTGATGAACAGAGATGGGTGAACAGAGATGTGAAACTCTGAGGAAAGGGGGAAAAGGGAGGCGGTTTAAATGTTGAATGAGTGGGTCATGTTGCCTCATTCTTGCTCATTTGTTACGATCTGATGACTCAGCATCACAAGGGGAATAGTGACTCTGCAATTCTTGTAAACCCTGTCTAGTAATTCCTTCCACATATCAAGGATGTGGGGGGATGTGTGTGTGTCTCCTAAACCAGCTAAAACTGGTTTAACATTTAACTTTGAATCCTGGGTATGTGCTGTCCACAGTTTGTGTTTTTCTCCTACAATGTGGAATGATAGAATATACCAAAATGTGGACATCTTTTTTCTGGATGCTCTGCAAAAAAAAAAACAACAACAAAAAAACCCCTGCAAAAATTAATTCTTTACCTCAAAGATTTTGCAGACGAATGCCACAAGCTGTACCATGCTGAGGAATAGCTTTGTGTTGTGTTGCTGGAAGCTTTTTTTCATAGAGAAAAAAATGAACACTCCTGGGGAAGTCAAGCCAGTTTAAATACATGGTGCAGATCTCACACGATGACTGCTATGGTTTCTTGTAACTCTTGCTAGTGCAGAAAGCACAGTCAGCAGAAATGGTGTACAACCAGAATACCCTTGCCCTCAGCTTCAAAGCTGAACAACCTCTGAAGTGCATTACTCAAGTGTGCCTTACGAAATTTTTTTATTGTAATATTAGTTTTGATCATTGCCAGCAATATGATCTGTAGGATGTGTCTGATCCAGAGCCTGGAAGTGTTGCAGGCTTCCATCGCGAGGTAGCTTGGAGAATGTGCTTCTGCACATGCATTGTGGTCAACACTGCTGTCTAAGAAAATATTTCTGCAGAGATGTTTTCAAGCCATTTGAAGTCAAAACATTCAATAACAGGACATCCCCTAAGGCAGAGCCAAGTAATGTGCTGTAAGCTGTTCCATCAGCTCCTGATACTATTCTTATATTTTCTTACAGCCTGCCTCTCTCTGAAGAACTTGGCATTTTTCTGTGCAAAACTCCTTCTTTCACACCCACCATATGAACTCCTTCAGGGAGATAAGTCTGTTCTCTTGTAAGACATGTTCTTCTCCTGTGGGCTGCTGACCCACCAAACCAGGAAACTACAGGTGTTCCTTTCATAGAAGGAGAATACATCTGAGCTAATATGTTTTTTGAGCAAAAAGAGCTTAAGTGGGAACTTCTATTTCTGAGGAAAAAGAAAAAAGAGCTCCCTCAAGCAGCATTGCACTAAAATAGGAAGAGGAGATTCTTCTGCCCTGATCTCTTAGGTGCTTTTGAAGTTAGTCTCCATTCACTACCAGATTTCCCTTCATAAGGTGTCCTATCTTGCCTTGCCTGTAAGATAAAATAGGATGTCTAGCAGTTGTTTCCTCTTTCTGCAGATGTGCCTTCGGTATTCAAGGGCTCATTTTTAATTTAAGTCCAGATCTCTGAGTGGTAAGAACAAGGCTGGAAGCTCATAGGAAGTTATTTTGCATAACTAGTCTTGTGCTTCTTAGTTACGCCAACGGCTATGAGTAGATGGACAGCACTAAGAGAGTAAGGACTTTCAGCTGTGCCAGGCTGCAATACTTCTAACCAAAATCCAGCTTCTATTAGTACTGCAACAGTGGGACACACAGGCATGAACCCAGTGGGCTGTCTGTGGCTGTGATGGTGCCATTCTAGCCAACACTGGGGATTCAGAGCCACACATAGACCAAAACCGACCTATCTGCTGTGTAGTGGGATCCAGTTGTTAAAACCTTAAACAAGCAGAGGAATCTGAGGGCTCTGTTGGAGAACAAAGAGAATAGTGGGAAAAAGCCAAGAGATTATTAGCTTAGCCAAAGATTACACATTTGCACTAGTAATTAAAGTATTTTGCATTGGATGCAGGCTTTGGCAAGTACCACTGACAATAGGTTTCACACATGCATGCATGCCTGCAAGTACACAAGATCTTTCTCACACACACACACAGAGGCAAACAGAAAGAATGAAATAAGCCATTAAGAAATATTTCCGCATAATGCAATTATTACAGCTGTATAATTGAATGGGGAAACCATTGATCTGTAGTAGAAAGGAAATTGCTCTTTTCATTGTGTTCCTATGAATATGTGAACATTAATCTCAATCTATAATCAACGTTCATTTCAAATCTGATTGCGTGCCACTAAACACCCGTAGCTATGCTAACATTATGTTAATACGGTTCAACATCATAGCTCCTAGCTTCACAGCACAAATATTTTTCTTTGGCAATCAATAGTAATTTCAGCTGAGTGGATGGAAGTCACGTTTTAATGGTAATCTTTCCTCCAAGCCTCCAAGTGGAAACTCGACTGGTACCTTAACACGGCTGCAGTGCATTGCATGTAATCAGATAAATTAACCTAAAAGAGAGAGAGAAAACACAGATCAGAAATAAAAAGCGGCGCCAAGAAGCTCTACATTTTCCTGATAGATTAAAGTGCTCATTACCATGAGAGAGAGAGTGGATTTCAAGAGGGGGAACTGAATTCCCTTGGCTTTGAGCCGTGGCTGTAGAGGCAGCAGGTCACAGTACGCACGGTGCTTGGCGCAGTCGGGGGATGCCTCCGAGGAGGGGGAAGCAAGGCAATTCAGCAAGGGCTGACCTGGACTCTGCTTCCGAGAGCCTGCCTGGCCTCAGGGCACTGGTGCTCGTTCAAGAATAAGGAGTCTCACTTTTAACGCTGCGGTGCACTGCAGGCTTCCTGCAGGACCTTGGGCAAATCACTTATTCTACTTGTGCTTCGCTTCCCTGGTTTTGTGAAAAGGACATAATAGTGCTTTGCTGTCCCCTGGGCATGCTGTGAAGATTTTGGGGTGATCACTTCCTGGGAATGGGAGCTACAGAGCTGTGTTGCGTTAGTTAGATCTCTCTTGGCTTTGCTGTCTCATAGAGGTAAAGCGCAGGAACGTTCATGCTGCTACTATGTTATATCAAACTGCTTTATTTCCTTAATGGCATCTATTTTTAGGTATTTCCAAAGCCTTTTTTTTTTTCCTCCACATTGGAGGGGCCAAACTGCTGGACTGAGTTCCTTAAAATCTTTCTTCTTTCTAAAGTAGAAAAAAAGTGGTCATTGTAAAATCTAGACAAAGATTACTAGGTACAGACCAGTGTCATCTTCACAGTTACCAGGAACTTCACAAATTATTACCTCTATAAAAGTATTCAGACGTAAGAACATAAGGATAGGAAAACATCTGCAGTGATTCCGACCAAGGCCTGCTTAGCCAGATATCATCTCCTTTAAAGTGGCCGGATAGCAGGAGCCTAGGGGAGCACGGGAGAATGATCAGGCATACAGAGATACTTCCCCCATAGCACTCTCCCAGGATCTGGTGGCTCAGGCACTTCTTGAGCTGTAAATGTTATCTTTACCCACAATAAAGTGTTTTGTTTGTTTGGGTAATTTTTTTAAATTCTTTTTTCTTTTTTTTCTTTCTTTTTTAATTGGTGAATATGTATTTCTAAGAAACCCCAAGGGGTGTTTTTTGTCCAAGAGGTTTTCCAACCCCTTTTTGAACACATTCAAGCCTTTTGCACCTTCAGCTTCCTCTAGCAAGAACTTCCTCATCTCTGCCATGTGCAGGAGTGAATTGCTTTAAATTCTACTGATCTTAAACAAGATTTTTCAATAGCAAATATAGACTGTGGGTTGCCGTGGTAGTACTTATTTTGTTTCACATTATTTTTATTCCCTACCTTGAGGCAGCATTTAAAGAACCTGATCTGTAAATCTGTTATCTGTAAATCTACTTTTCCTTTGAAGTCTGGTCCCTCCTAGGTTCCTTAACAGATTTAGGTGTCTTGACTTGTGTACCCCAAAAGACTCTCCAAACAGTGAGTCACTTAAAAAAACCTTATCTGTCTTATTTTGCTTAGTGCTGGATAAATTCCCAGCATCCCATTAAGCCAGGGTTACCTACAAAGGTATTCTCTATGGGAAGCAATCTTCTCTGTCGTTACTCCAGGGTCCTGACCAGGGTCTAGCAGAGGTCCTTGGGACTTTGCTCCAACCCAGAAAACCTCCCTGCTTTAGTGGACATGTTTGAGGGGAACAGGGTCCTCGTGAATGGCTGCCATATCTAATTTTGCAGATCTGCATAGGAGTTTTTTCTCTTTTCTAGTTCCCCCAAAGGCATTGGCTTCCAGCAACCTGCTTAGACTTAGCAGTGAGGAAACCAGAAGCAGAAAGATAAGCTCTGAAATGTGTACAGATTCCACATGAACAGGCTCCTTTTGTGAGAGTACCAGTTTTCCCTTCTTTGGGCCAAATCAGAAATCCCTCAAACTATTTCATCCTTGCAACAACCATTTTGACTTTTCACTCGGTGAAAAACCAAGAATTCTGAGTAGTGTGAACTTTGCTGTCACTATTGATTCAAAGTTTTCTCAGTTCCATTTCATGTGCATTCTTGGGTCCCTCCTTTTATACCCCTCGGTTTTCTACATAAGAAATGTTTAACCACTTGGTAAACTTGTGTTACTAAAGGTGTCCAGCCAGACCCCATTTGGTTCAATAGTGCTTTTCCACTGCCTGGGTGCGAAGTGTGTTGGAATATGGGACTTAAATACATCTTGGCTAACTTGGATATATCTAAGGTAGGTCCTTAAAAACAATGTTATTTCAAAAGTAACAGAACATACTTGCATGTGCGTAAAGAGTGAGGTTACAGCAAAAAGCAGTCCCTTCCCTCCTCTAAGCTGAGCCAGAGTTTCAGCTGGCCTCTGGCTTTCCCCAAGATCAGGAAGCTGCAAATGTGACTGAGAGCAAACTTTCTCCCTTCTCCTATTTGATTTCTGTGCCCAAGCCACTGTGGACCTGACCCCAGGACCTCCTGGCTCTAAAAATGGATATTGTACTGCCCAAGTGGCTCCGGTAAAGTGCAGAATTGGAAACGCAGTGTTTGTAGCTGTAATGATTTGCAGAACAGGTGGGTCTTTGGAAAGAGGGAAAATTGGCTGCCATCACCTTAGTGGCTTCTCTATGTGGTCCAAAGAAAAGAAGAACCAATATTTCCTACTTGCTGCAGATTATTCAGGTCTTCTAGCTAATGGGCTAAATTCCCACTGATGTAAACTGGATTAGCTCTGCTGAAGTCAATGGAGCTGAGCTATTTCACATGCTGGGTTAGGATTTCTTCTGTTATCTTTGAGCATGGGTACAATAAAAATTGTAGCGTTACGATTAAAGTCCCTCATATGTTGTGGGTGATAATCCATGCCATTTGTTGCCCCTTTGGAGCCGAGTAAAGTTGTCTCAAGCTTATGAGCCTTAGATGTTTAGAGCAATTTTGACTGGATCAGAGGTTATAGCCTCTGCTTTTTAACATTCTGCTTTTATTTGCAGGCTATGAAGTGTAATAGTTCACCATTTTGGTTTAAGTATCACAATAAAAGTCAGTGAGATGGAACAAGCAATAAGCAGCCGTTTTACATCAGTGCTGCTGAGACGGAGTGCTTAAGTCTTCATTAACCTACGGAGGAAGGAGTTACAGAAAAGACACTTGAAATAAAATACCAGGGATGAGACTCGGATCTCTTCTGGATCTGCACAGGCAGGCACATCGGAAGGCTGGTCGTCGGTGTGAATGTCTTTTCATGTCTGTGCTGTCATGCAAAAAGTGGGAGGGTGAGGCCACCCTGCACTGGTGTGGCAGGGGCAGGGGTGGCTGGCTGTGTCACCGCTGGCGGACACCAGGAGCTGAAGTGGGTGTATGCCAGACAGGCTGTAATGGAGGGGTTTAGTAACTCAGGGATGGCTTTTCTGTAGGGTGCATTTGCAGCATCGCTTTGTTCTTCATTAGACCCCTTTATTAGAATTAGGAGACTGCTGGGTCTCCTTCTGACACGTGGCATTCTGTTAATGGTCCACGTATTTCTACATGTAGTCCAGGAGAAGGCAAGGAATACCGTAGTAGGTGGACAAATTTCAGATTTCCAGGTGCCAAAACAGCACAAAAGCATGGCGATCTCAGTTAGCTCAAGGCATGCTGCTAATACTTCTGAAATATGTACTGTTTCACTACTTGCCAAATATTTAGAGCTTTCATAACATATGTTCAGTAAACTTACAAAATCCTGCTTTAAAAAGTCACAGAAAATAATGCTTAGTAAGAGGTAGACAACTGGGGAACTGAATATGAATCTGCAATATTTGTTGGAGGTTCAGGTGACATTGTCTCTTATATTCAGCAACAGAACAGCTTGTCAGTGCTGGAAACATGGCCATGTTTTGACTGCACTTGATGGTGGAAGAGGTAGGCCAGCTGTGAAATAGTAATAAATAAATAAAAGTCTCCCTCCCATCCCCTGGGCAAGTTCCACCGCCAAGAACAGAGTGTAACGCTCCTGACCCTAGGCTGCAATCTGGCCTGAAATCCTTTTTCTTGTCCTTCAGACTGAGGTGGAAAAAACCTGTGGCCCAGGTTTCTGGGCTAGCGTGTGGATAACTGGCACAGAAAGCTACTGCAGGGCTGTGGCTGGTCATCGCGTAGGGCCGTTGGATGGCACGTGCCCAGGTGTGTCCCTGGAGGAGCCTTGCTTCCCTCCCAAGCCTCTTGGCTCAGGGGGTTGTGCCCGTACCACTGGTCCTAACTGGTGATGGAGGAAAGGAGCGTCTTGTATGTTGCCCTGGCTAATGCAATCAGTGGCAGTGAATTGTCTGTCCTGTGAGCACGTACAGGGGAGACAAAGGCAAAATGTAGCTCAAAGACTAAATTTTGAAGGCAGGAGGACCTGTGTCACAGGAGAGGAAACAGGCGTCACAAGCTCCTGGAATTGTCAACAAATACATTTTTAGAATTCTAGAATCACAGAATGGCCTGGGTTGGAAGGGACCTTTAAAGGCCATCGAGTCCAACCCCCCTGCAATGAGCAGGGACATCTTCAACTACAGCAGGTTGCTCAGAGCCTCGTCCAGCCTGACCTTGAACATTTCTAGGGATGGGGCACCTACCACCTCTCTGGGCAACCTCTGCCAGTGTTTCACCGCTCTCATCATAAAAAATTTCTCCCTTCTATCGAGTCTGAATCTACCCTCCTTTAGTTCAAAACCATTACCCCTTGTCCTATTGTTACAGGCCTTGCTAAAAAGTCTGTCCCTGTCTTTCTTAGAAGCCCCCTTTAAGTACTGAAAGGCCTCGATAAGGTCTCCCTGGAGCCTTCTTTTCTCCAGGCTGAACAACCCCAACTCTCTCAGCCTTTCCTCATAGGAGAGGTGTTCCAGCCCTCTGATCATCTTTGTGCCGTCCTCTGGACCCACTCTAACAGAACCATGTCTTTCTTGTACTTTACCTGCTCTCCGCTGGGGCATAGTTGATGGTGCCCTATGTTAGATTTCAGACGCATTTGATGAAGGAGAAATCACACTTTCCCTACATCCCAAATCAGGAGAGCCCAGCTTAGATGAAGGTATTGCTGCTTTCCTTCCTCATGAACCAAGCTGCCTCCCCGGTCCCGAAAGTGCAGCATCCCAGCCCTGGGCCTTATGCAACATACTTTTTGCTGCTTCTATAAAAGATCTCCTTAAGATTGCCTCTATTTACTTTTCAGAGTAATGAAGATTGTTTCCCTTGGCTGGGAGAAACACAAAGTAGAAGTGCTGAAAATTTACTGTTCTGGCTTATTGCTTAAAAGAGATTTTGCTGTTCAGGGGGCAGAGCTTACTGTGCCGTGTGTGTCTCCTCCTTGTCCTGGGTTTTGCAATGTATGAGTACTTCCAACATCTTTTGCAATCTCTGCAGGATCTCTCTGTCTGCTGGGCTTCTGTTTGAAACCCAGTACAACTATTACAAACTTTCCAAAACACAGTCTCTGCCTGTGTTTGTGATTCATTTTCCCCCCGTTCTCATCCTAAATTTGCTCTTTTTCCAGGCAAGTTAAACACCTCCTCCTGAATGCTGAACAGAGAATGATAATGTGTGTTTTTGTTTCCTAAGATAAAACTGGGAAGACACAATACACAAGGAAAACATCTCTCTTGAAATAGATGGATATACCTGTCTACTTCATTTATTTTACTGCAGGAAAACACAAAAAAATTAACTGGCTGTAGGGTGAAAGACAGGGTTTAGAGTTTGTTCAGCTTTCAGCTTTGTCACAGGCTGTTTAAGTCACTTGTTTATGTGGAGAAATTCAAAGATATCTACCTGTTACTTAAAGTCCTCATTTTCTGTGGTGTTACAGAGAAAAAGGCTGGTTGCAAGTAATGTTGTTTTCAATTTAAATTAGACATAGTAGTCTTCTGGAGTACATCTGCTTTGTCAGTCTGCATTGCCAAGTGGGGATTCGCAGCTAGGTGTAAATGAAGTGGAAGCAATATATTCACATCAGTGTACATGAACCTGGGCTACTTACCTATACAGGCTGGCCACACTGTATGGATATTCAAATCATGGCTTCAAGTCCCTCATCTTATGCAAGGCCAGAAAAGTACTTTATTTGCATGACAAAAGCAATATATTAAGGATAAGGAAGATTCAGGATAAATACTTTAAAGACTATGAAGTATTTTGATGCTACCGCAGCAAATATAAGTAACTAAGATAAATGGATGGTTAAGAATAAGTAATAAGGTTAGGAATAAGTAATAAAGTAAATAAAAGTAGATAAGTAAGTGCTTCATAAAGCTCTGCTGTTTCTTCAGAGAACAATGAGCTTTCCTGGTGTCCTAAGGGTAGTAGGTTTTGTGTGATTTTAGTGGCTACCAAAATTCAGGTGAGAAACTGAACAACTCACAAAGGCCTTACCTAATTTTGTATTTGTATTTTTAGGCCTCTGGATTCCTGTGTGTGTCCTTGCCCTGAGAGGCAAAGACGTGCTAAAGCTGTGCTGAAGTCTGCGTGGTTTTGAGCATAGACTAGATGAAGCACTTTCATCTATCCAGCTAGTGACTCAGTGTAAACCTTATACACTACTTGGAGATAACATCTAAAATAAAAGCACCTTTTTTCCTCTCTTTTTCTCCATGGCCACTGTTGTCCTATAAGAAAGGGCTCTCTGTGTATTTAAACGTTGATGAACTCTTAAGTAAAGAATCAAAACAAAGGGGAAAAAAAAGTAGTCCCCAGGAGTGTGTGAACAGTGAGGGCTTCTCTGCCTTTGCCCTGAATTTTTTTTCTCTGTCAAACAGCTGTAAATCTTCATGATCTCTCTCCCTGTCCACCGACTCTGCTACAGGCAAGTGAGCAGGAACATGCACAAATATTCAACCCTAGAGAGAGAGAAAAAATGCTGAAATAATCCCTATCTACACCCCACCCCCCATTTACTCTCTCCCTTCTCCATGCAGCCATGCCAGTGCCAAGACGTGTCAGTGCGTGCAGGGGTTTTATCTGATGCCTTTTTAGATCCCTGCTATTTGCTTGCAGGACTTAAGCAAGTGAGAATTTTATAACGGGCTGATCAAGGATGAATACAAACCTCCTGTTATTCCCATCTCTGTTTTCTGAATAGCAGTATCTATTTCTGTCCCTCAGGCCTTGGAAAGGGGACACTGCCTCTCAGAATCCTTCCCCCCCCCCCCCATTTTTTTCTCTAAGTAAAAAAAAGGATAAAATCCATAAGAAGTGTGTAGCAACACCAGATTGGCATGATCCAGTTTGTGCCTGGGAGTTCTCCTGTAGATGTGATGGCACATCGCATTTACTGGGATTCCGGGTAGCATCACTGGGACATTGCATTGATCCCACCCAGGGATGTGGCTGAGATATCCACATGCTCCTCTCTGCTCTCAGGAGCATTGGCACAAGTCTGAGGCAAACACAGTGAAGGAATGATGTATCTGGTACAAACCACATCTATAACTACAAGAATTAGAATGTAAATAGAAACAAACAGCGACTGAATGAACATTTAAAATCTTAAAGAACTGAGACTCTAGAGGACTGGGTCTATGTTGCTTTGTTTTTTGGTTTTCTGACAAGGTTACTCTTTCTCTCTCTATGTCAAAGGGATTTTTATCATTGCCTTTTAAAGAAGTGTAAGTTCAAACAATATTAGGATGTTCTTCTCTTTAGCCCTATTTGATTTTTCTGTATGAAGTGCAATGAGAGGCAGTATGTCATACAGAGACTTTCCATCATATTAGATATCTGCAGGCTGTCAAGACCTCACCTAAATATGTATTTAGCCAGAAATCCTAAAGCTGCTTCAATTTGGGGCATTTAGCACCTAGGGACCTGGTGGATGAGTCTCAGTGGTGGATGTGAACATGCAGCAGGATTGATACAGGGGTGACTCCATATGGTCTCTAACGTAGTGATATAGAAATGAAAAATCCCATATGAGTTGCTGAGTGCATCATGTATATTTTAATCACCAGTTAGATGGTCTGTGCAGTGAGCACAGCCAGAATATCCTTATTATTTCTCTATGAGAGTGCTCCTGTGCCTTTAACGGTGTGTGACAGTTCCTTAGCTGCCGTGCCCCTCACCAGAGGTTCATTTTCATCCCCTGGGACATCACTCAGAGTAATTGTCCCCAGTAATAATCAATAAATCCAAATTATCTTGAATAAAGCCAGATTTATTTAACACAGTGTAACAAATAGAAAACCAGAAAGAAAATCCATGTAAATACAATTTAAAGAGAACAGACTTGTCTGAGACTATGGACTACGTAGTAAGCACTCCAGCTGGCCAAGATACTTTACAATACTGTGTAGAGACCAGCTCATTAACTCTTTATATTTAGGAAAGTAGATTTCTGACCCTGGAAGACTGCAGGCTGCATAGGACCTTCTTTTCTAAAAGACCCTCTCTTAAAAACAGTTATGTAGGTCTCTGTCTTATTAACCTGCCTGGTAAATAAGAAGTACTAAAGATGGATGCAGTTCTTTAACTGGAAAGTCTTTTTGGATAATGCCACTCTGGAACTTCTCATGGAAATGCGTTAAAGGTTTTTTCTTTTTCTTCCCTCAGATGGGAGGCCAGCAGAATATTCTCTGAAATCATCTATTGGCCCTTCAGCATTTGGACTTCAATGACACTAGGATCAAATTCATGCAAAACAATTTTTTACATCAGATTTCCTTCCCATAGCTTAGAAAATAAAATGCCGTTCTTGTTTTTCCATCAGCTCTTTTTTATTTCCCTGTTCCTAGAAGACAGGTTCTCAGAGGCTGTGATTGCAAAATGCCATTTTCCTGGGACCACTGACTTCCAGTGCTGCTTCTCTGTTTCTCTGGTGACAGCAGTTCCTCGCAGAGCAACACTTCTGCGGCTCTTTCTCCAGCTGATTGAAAGTTTACACCTACCATTTATCTATACTGTTTGGTCTTTGCCTCCGTCACTGAACACACGTTCATAGCAGTGCAAGCGGGATTGCTCTACCCCTGGACCACTCCTTCAGTTTCTCTTCCCCTTGAACGTCCCTTTATTTAGCTTTATTTGATTCTTCTCTATTAAGTGCAGTGAGAGCCTGCATCATTCAGAAACTGAAAAGGGATTTCAGTGGGAGGTTTTAGTGCATTTATACTTTCTTTCATTCTTTTATGGATTGGGTATTTAGAGGCTAATTTTCAAAGCTTTCCATGTAAGATGATAGTGCTGTGATGCCATCTTCCAAGTAACCTCTGTTGGAGTCCCAGAGATCAATTGCTATATAGAGGGCTTTGAAATTTCGATGGGTACTTCGTTAAAAAGGAGGCTTCCAACTTTGGTGGTTTAAATGTGATTTTTGTTGTTGTTGTTGTTGTTACAGCTTACTGTAGTGTTCAAGCAAGTCATTTCAGGAACTCTGGGAAAATTATTTTATTTTATGTGCTTGTGCCTCCAAGTTGAGTTCCCATGTGGATTCCGCACTAAGGTATCAGTGCATGCTGCAGCCTTTCTCTTTCCTCTGAATACTTTTAGGACCTTAATAACTTTGAGAATCATGCCTCTGCCGAATACAGCTAAAATTAGCCAACTGTTTCAAAAGTTTAGTGTGCTTATGCACATACCCAGAGTATGAGTGTGTAAACCTTATTCCCTCAGAGAATGGCGCTAAAAGGAAATTGGCCACTATAATTGAAATTGATAAAAACATTCAACATTTTTTAACAGAGCAAATCAAGACCATTCTTATCATGTTCTTGCTTTTTTGCAAAAAATTGTAGTGACCCACATCCTCATATTTCTTTATGTCACTGAATGCAAGATTGCGATAAGTGAAAAAGTATGCAGTGATGAAGTATACCCCAAAAGAGCTGTGGATGCAGATAATTCCCCCTCTGAAAACCTTGTTTGACCAGATTATAGTGCAGTTCTCAATGTGTGTATTTACAATTTGTGGGCAACTTTTAGCATGCACACAATTCTCTACAGACACATTCCTTCTCACGCCTGACCTCCATTTTACATGATTTTAAGCTGTTTTCCTCTTAACGTGAAGCTATTCCCAGTGCATTTCAACAACATATTTAGCATGCCATTAATTTTTTTCCCTTCAAATCTCATTCCATCTGATAGCCTGGCAGCTCTGACTATAACCAGTTTCCTTCTCATTACCAGTCCTTCAAAAGAGAGGAAAAAGACATCTTCAGGATTTCATTACCTTTCTTCTTTTCCATTGTGAATTTCCTACTTTGTAAAAAAACCTTGGAGATTGTTGTTCACAGTATGCATCCCACTGACAGAGAGAGAAATAACAAAACCATAATGCTCAAATTGAATCAAATGCTGTCATTGTATTGCAGATAATTGAGCATATTTTTAGAGTCCTCCTCTGTGGAGTTATTTTGTTTTTCTGTTGAGTCATCCTCTGTGCAGCTTTTTTTTTTTTTGGGGGGGGGGGGGAGCTGGGGGCGCAGTTGGCCACAACAGTGGTCCTAAAGCCAGGGCAAATGACTGGACCCAAAGATATGGAGAACATGACAATATTCTCAAAAAAGTGATCTTCCCTCACTATACACATAAGTCCCATAGATCCAGCAGAAAGACAGTTGAGGGTATGGCTCAAAGACCATTAGCTTCTCAGAGACGGGGCTTCAGCAAGTGCTTCGCTTCCAAGACCGTGTGGTTCTGCACCACGAATGTGCACAAAGCTCTGCTTAGCAGGACTGGACTTCAGACTGGGCCTCGGATTTTCACAGTCTGCATTATTTCCACATTTTCTTTTCAGTCTGCGCATCTCTCATACATCAGTCTTGCACATGCAGTTCCCTGATGGCCTGTAACAGCTCCGTTTCTGAGGCATCAAGCACACCAGTGTTACCGGAAGTCTAACACAGCCTTTGCTGCTTTTCTTAGGTTTTAACGAGTTGTTGCAAGCAAGGTCTGGTCCTGTCTCTACCCCCATATTCTGGTAAGTGTTAGTATCAGCAGAGACTGTAACAATCAGTCAGGTTTGTTTCTTGTTTTCCTTCCGCAAGAGGAGGTGCAGTTTGGCTTGTTGGCTCCCTTCCCATCTTTTAATAGAGTGGCCCTTGGAAGTGGAGTCAGAAATGAAGTCTCATCATACTAGGCACAGCTGAGATCTGTTCAGTTATACATCTTCCACAGAAGTTGATTCATTGAAATCAAACTTGTCCGAGTGAAAGGGTGAAGTTTAGTTTAAATTTTTCATTTTTAGGTGTTTCACAAGGATTTGCTTTAATTGCCCAAACCTCCCTTCTGTCTTATTTTTATAAACGAAAAGATTCTGACTTTTGTTCCAAAGTGATTCTTTGCATTTTTAAAATTGCCTTTCACTTTTAGCAGAAGATTTTACATGTTCATCGGCCAGATCCTGCATTAGGGGAGACTTCTGTTTGTAAAAGTACTTGAAGTGAGTTGTTTTTATATTGTCGTCCTAGTTTTGGGTAGGAAAATATTTCAAAGCTCAAAATCTGATGGCATGGAAAATGCTTTACTTCCACTTCACTTTTTTGAATAACTGCCTCTGTTGAAATACTGTTTTGCTTCTTTTTCCTAGTACCCATCAATAATTCATTACATTATTAGGAAATGGATAAAGCTGGAATAAATCATTTAATATAGTATTTTCCAAATTCATATCAATGTGAGCTTGACTGTGTGGGATACAGAAGGTGATTATCATTTTTATCAAGTAGAAGAAACAGATGAACTGTACAAAATACTCAGTTACTGCTATAACCTTGGAAATGCAGCTTTCTGTCTCCCTGGACATGGCACAACCCAGATCACTAAACACCGTAGACGTACAGACCCAAACATTGTTCGATGTGGCTGTGTATGACTGGGCTCAGAATTGCTAAAGGATTTAAAGGTTGTCCGGGAGTGATAGATACTTTTTTCCTGAAATATTAAGTGCAGCCTCTGACATTGTACATCATCATCTAAAGCAAAACAGTTTCTGCCCCTCACACCTTTCAACTTGCAAATATGGAACAGGTTTTTTAATAGAGCTTCTGGCTGGATCCCCAATGTGGAACTGCACCTCTTTAAGTCCCATAGTCAGCAGTGTTAATCAGCTAAGTAAAAGCTGTGCACGTGCTGAAATGCTTTGCTGACGGGGAAATGCAGGCTTAAACAGTTTACAACCTGCGGAGACTTAAACTGGGACCTGAACATGAAAACCACTATAATATCCCTTCTCGCAGTTAATTTCCCCACCTATCAGTCTTTATGAAGGAAGACTGCAAAATCTCCCAAACATGCAGACTCTGCCCACAAAGCCGATCAGAGCACAGCCAGCGCTCACGGACATCACCAGGGGCAGGTGCCTTCATGAGCATTTAGGCATTGCAGAGGGAGCTAAGCTGAGACTGGCCAGTTAACTTGAGGTCAAGGTTGATTGTTATAAAGTAGGGCTAAGGAGAGAAGGGGTTTAGTTAGTTTCTCTACTGCAGCCACCAGAAGAGCAGCCACTGACTCAGCTTATTTAAAACTGCCTTAGAAACCTGTGGGCTGTAGGGCAGACGTGCCCACTTTATAACATTTTGGCCATGAAAGTCCATTCCTGCTTGATTTATAGGAATGTGGAACAGGTAGTTGTGCGACAAACCAAATTGTATTCCTTCCATCCTCTTTCCCCAGCTCATACATTATGCTAATGGTATTAATAAGGATTAATGTAGGCTTGAAAGAATTAGGAAGGCATCCCGTATGTCAGCCCTTCAGCAAAGCCATGTCTTACATTTATCACGTTTACAAACCTTCCTCGCCAAAAAAAAAGAAAAAGAAATCCGAAAAAGCCTCCTGCATGCTCAGAGCTGGTGGCAGAAGAGTTCTGAAGCTGAAGAGAGGCGGAGGACCCCAAAGACAAGCAGAGAAGAGAGGGGCAGCTCAGCCCCGCTCCAGGGGCTAACGCTGTTTGAGCAGAGGAGCTGGCAGGGCTGGCTCAGCCCCGGTGCCAGCGCCGTGCTCCGACGTGTGATCCAGCTGGCAATGGGAGCTGCAGAAACACTGCCTTCTTGCTCAGCAGATCTGCTCTTAATTACCTGCCTGTAAATCAGGATTCATTTCATAAGTCTGTGGAGATGGATGGCATGTAGGCTACCATACCTGCAAGCTGAATTTCTCCTCTGTGTGTATGTGCACGTTTCAGCTGCTATTACGATCACCTTTTCTCACAAATTCTACATTTTGCTTCACGATCCAGAACTAAAATAGTCTTAGACAATAAGATGGGTTCAAATATGATTCGTACCACAAACAAGTTTTTCAGCTGTAGCAGTAGGGCAAAGACACCAGCTCCCAGCTGCAGCACAGGGCCGGAGGCTGCTCTGCGGTCCCCAGTGCTGAGGTACCACAATGAGCAGGAATGCAATGGTGTGGTAGTCTGCATATATAAGAAATATGAATGAGGAGAGTTTTTCTGAATAGAAGAAAAAATAAACCCCAAACCTGACAAACACACATTTTAAAAGGCCCTTGAAAAGGTTGAGCTCCAGGTGTTACAAGTCCCTGGCAAATTCGGCTTAGATGAGACAAGTCAGAGGTGCTCATTCTAGCCAAAAACTCAAGCGCTGACTCCTTTAGGTACCTTAGGTTCTCTTTATATTTTTTCCAGGGTTGTAGGATGTCATATTTTATTTCAGAAGAGCTGAATGTGAGGGCCCTGTTTTGGTGCTTATAGAAATGTGTTCGGATCAGAAAATTACTTTCTTCTCCGTTACCTTCTGAACCCTCTCAAAAGCAACCCATGCAACTTTTCACCCATGCAACTTTTCACTCCAGAGTTTATCCAACTTTAGACGACTGTATGCCTCCAGCAGCAGCCCTTTGGCTTCCGTAAGGGATGAGTGACCGGCTGTCTATCACAAAAAAAGCAAGCCTCTCCCATCACTGTCTTGATTTCTAATTTACATCCACTGGCACCTCCAGTTATATTCCTAATTTTTGGCTCCTAAGAGGGAAGCTTTTCATACATTCATCGTTAAGCAGAATGAGCCAGTCCATCAAACACAGGATAGCTCAGGGTAGGGAGAAGCAAGGTCTAAGTCCACATCTTTGGGTTCTAGTTTTAGTTCAATGGTGTTAAAAAAGATCGTCTGCTGTGAAACAAGGTCAAGGCAACAGTAGCAGCCTGGCTGCAGAGCACTCCCATATGCCCAGCTATTAATCATCCCATTTCTCAAGTTGTACCAACCAGCTTCACTCTGGAAATATCATTAAGAAGCAGCTAAGTGTTAAATTGCCAGGAATTTCCAGAATAAGGAGGGAAAGGGAAGAAGAATGAAAAGAGCAACCATCCTTTTTTAAAAAAGTCTTTTTTTTTTACTCCAGCCAGATGGAATTAGGGCAGTTGTTCACTTGCAAATACTATGGAGATTAACGAGGTCCAGAGGCAGAGCCATGAGAAAATAGAAAGGTAAAAAAGTGAAGTTTCCAAAAATACAGCCACCATGATACCATAGGGATGGATCAGTTTGAATGTTTCATCTCACAGCCTGACTGGGCAGGCTGCCTCACGTTCTTAGCTTATTAAAACCCTGAACCCTTTTTTTCACCCTCCTAGGCCAACCCCTGTGCAAATGGAGCTCAGGCTCACAGACTTGCATGTCTCTACCCAAAGAGTCACAGGCCCTAACTCTGCCAAATGTTTAAGAATACACTTAAACTCATCTAAATGTTTTAGGCTGTTCTATTTGCATTTCTTTGGTGAGCTCACTTTGAATTAACTTGCGTAGCACTGACAAAGTGTTTTCTCAGTTTTATGAGAGAGGGAGGGAGGGAGCACAGGGAGGCTGCGTTCATTAAACTGGGGACTGAGACGGAGATCTGGGCTTCCTGACTTGGAGCACTTAACTGAGCTATACTGTGAACCCAGCAGAATATACAGGGACCCTTAACTCATCCTACTGTGAACACACGCCCTTCGGTTAGATGCTTACGATTAATGACATGTCTGAAACTCCAAAGGGTAAAGTCCTTCTCATCTTTTTCTCCGAGGTCAAAAAGAAATTTCCACTTGATTGTAACTTGCAAATGCCGAGATTGCAACCTCAAACATTATGTCTGCCTGTGTCGGGTAGCGTAGAAACTGTTCAGCTCCACGTCACATCTCAGCGTCCCAAGGAGTGACGTGAGGGTAAAAAGCTGTCTTGCAAATGGCTTGTGCTACACTCCTGCTAGCAAAGTGCTTTCACAGCAGCACAGGTGATGTGCAACAGAAAACAGTAGTGATACACCTGCTCATCATCACCTCTCTGGAAAGGTGTGAGAGATCTTTAACCTGTATCCTTATACACCCAAGACAGCCCTGATGTGAAATGTTAGATGGCAATTGCTGCCCACTTGAGGTTGCCAGTTATTCTAAGAGGCTGTTACATCAAGCCATTGGTACAAGAATATCTGCAAGAGTTACACAGGTCGTGGGTCCAGCTTTCTTACATACTCATGGTTAATATAGCTTCTTAGTCTTAAAGTTGTTTGTGGAGAAGGAATAGGGAGAGGGGCTGAGAAAAGAATACATTTATTTTTATGCCTTATATCTTTTGGATGTTGCTTTAAACAGTTCTTGATTTTGATGACAAACCCAAGACAGGCTTTATTAGAGCCGGAAATACTGTTTAAAAGCATTGCTTTAAACCATTAGATGTGGTCTGAACCTTGCTGTGTTAACAAAGCATAGAGAGGAAAACTCGTGAGGCAGCTACTGAAAAATTTCAGTACTCAATGCATGGGACAGTTAAATTTAAAGCAGCTTAAATGACTCTTGTGTTTTACCTGCTGTTGCTGCCACACACAGATCTTGTCACTTTAAATCTTCATTTGGCAATTTTCTTTTCCGTAACTGTAGGGTATATACTTGGATCCACAGTAGTATAATATTCTGACAGCTGTTTCCTTTGCTAGCAGTTTATTTAAGCACATTATTTGGTGCAATTTAGACCTCATTCAGAACTCCTTCAAAAAACTTAAAAAGACTCATTTCTCCCCCCGCTTGTCTGTCTGTCTGATACCACTCCAGTCTTCAGAGCTTCCAGATCACAGTATCTTTTCAGCCATAGTTAATCAAACTCAAAGAGGAAAGGCATATGCTTTCAGGCTAGATTTAACCTTTATATGGCTGCCAGAAAATCTTTGGACATAGAAAGAAATAAGAAGAAAATGCTTCTGTTGAGAATAGCAGGAGTGTATCGCTTTCATTTATAGGGCTGCTCCAGAACTTGGATTATATGGAGCAAATTAACTGTTTTGAGTGAAATATGGTTTTGGTTTAAAATTCTATGGGAAATTCTTTTTCTTTATGCACTAACCCCTGGAGCTCAGACACTTGCTCTCAGAGCTGCAGACATCCTCAGGTACCTGACTCCTGTTGAAAACAGTGGGAACTCAACTCCTCAGCACAATGAGCAAGGAGGGTTTTTTTGGAGTGAAATGATTTTACAGGAGCAGACGGAAAGAGAGGGGTTATCTACAAGGCACTGCAGAGGTCTACATGGTGGGAGAGATGGCAGAGGTGTCCCCTGCCACGCTGTATTTGCTGCCCAAGTACTGGGAGGCAGCAGTGTGCCTCATGCTGGCTCCTGAGATGATACAGCACCCAAAAATGGGGAAGGCAAAGCTGGCTTCAGGTAGGTATCCTAGATACACGTGCTATTTGATGGCTCCCACTGGAGTTAGGTCAAACAAAGAGCCAACTCAGTCTGGACTCATGCCCAAAGTATACGGAGGCCTGAATAAGCATCATGTCTCGTTTGCTGTTTGAGACTCTGCTGTGCTGGGAGCCGACAGGAGCTTTTGCAGGCAGCGGCAGACAGGGAACCGTGGCATTGAAATCATTTTGCAAACAGTGCTGAAGGAGGGTCATGCCACATTTCCACCCCACAGCACTAAATGAGACAGAGAAGTTCAGGTCTGTGCCTTGAGATCAGAGTTTCTGACCTGGTTCCTGCACCCTGACAAAAGGCAGAAGCCGTGCATCTCGCCACGCATCCCTCCTGCACCCGCTGACCCAGCTGGCTGCACCGCCTGCGCCGGCCCTCCTGCCCCAACCTGCGTGTGCCGCAGGAGGGGCTGACATCAGTCTTACTAATGTGGCTCAGCAGCCAGAGATATCAATCTCCCAGAAGTAATTAAATTAACCAGATTTACGCAGGCATTCACCACATACTTTGGATTTTCCAGAGGGTTGCCAAGATGTGGGGCTAAGCCGCGCGGCGGGAGGGATGGGAAGGGGGACGGGAGGCTGGAGGTGGCCATCCCGAGCAGAGCACAGAGGAGATGTCTCTGCCCGCTGCCTCAAAGCCTTGTCTGCCTCTTCCCAGCGGCTGGAAAAGGGCTGCGGCATTTCGGGAGGGGCCCTGCCCTGCTGCAAATCTCTAGACAATCTTTGACTGGCGAACAGGTCTTTCCAGGTTAGGGCTGCTCCTACCCTCCCTGTGCTATCAAGCTGCATCTGATGTGGGAACTCTTCCTGAGTTATAAACTAATTTGTAGCGGGCAGCAGAGTGTTTGGTGGTTAGAGGAGGGAGGGTAGGGAGGCATCCCTGCATCCACCAGCTGATCCAGAATCCAGACATTTCAGCCGGCCGTCGCAGCTCAGCCGGCAGATTAAACCAGCTGATCTGCTGCTAATATCTGAACTAGCTCATTTTAAAGTGAGTTTAAGTAGATCTAATCTACAGCTCAGTCACAACGCACTGTGTGCGCTCAGTCATTTATTCAGTGCCACATCTTTCTTTTCGTAGCAATTTAACTAGACCCACTCGACCTAAGGAGACTAATTGCCTGGATGAGGTGCGTGAGATTTAGCCAATGCTTCAAGTATCTGGGCAAGTCATTTTAAAAGCCCAATGACTCAGTTTATCCATCTGTGTAATGGGGCTTTCCCTTTGTCTTGGTGCTGTTGAAAGGCATAATGAGATCTAGCAGAGACGTTGGGCTGCAGGTATTCAGCGTCTCTCAGGGCTTGGTCATTAGGTCTTGATGAAGCCAACCTTGCTCATGAAAGGAGAGGCAGGGACTTTCAAGAGTCCAGCAGGACTGCTCAGATGAGGAAGTGCTTTCAGCTGGAGAATTTGCTTTGTGAAGCGCTTTGATGCTCTTTGGAGACAAGCAGCTATAACATGAAAATTCTTGCCCTTGCCTATTTTAATGAAATACAACCAAGTTTGTTTTAGTGGGTTTTACTTCAGAACGTCCTTTTGGGTCTGAAGAAAACAAAGTGGCTTTGTCAGCTTTGCTTGTGAGGCAACAGAAGCGTTATATTTGAAATGGACCTGCAAAGGAGCAGTCTTTTAATTTAGTAGCATTTGGTATCATTCAATAAATGTTTCACCAGACTAGCAGCAGCTAGTGTTTGTCTCGGCATGAATTTTTGGGGCAGATTTCTCCAAACTTGGAGAAAAAAGGCAGTGAAGAATAAAGTTCATGAAAATCAAGGCCAAAAAATCCCCTTATGTGTCTCTGCTGTCACAACTGTACAAATACAAAGCAAGCGGGCAGCGGATGCTTGCCCTGGAGATGTGAGTTACTGCTCTCAGTTCTCTCATGACATGGGCAACTCTGGTCTAACTCTCTGTGCATATGTTTCTTCAGTCTGTTTCTGTTTTGCCTGCTTCTATGACAAGCACTACAGCGAAGGTCTGCTTTGTCTTTCTTACGTTACATAGCTTTCCGTAATGCCTGGCCCAGTTAGCCCTGGCCTTGTTCGGAAGTGCTTGTCCAACTGCGGCACTAATTTTCACCACGGTGTTGGAAGATCAGATGGTTTCAAATGGCTGGAGGGTGCTGTCAAACAAGTGGGCACCAGCTTGGTCCCTCAGCCAGAAGTTTTGGGATCACTGAACACCTTTGCTTCTAGTGCCCTTACGGGATAACATTTCTACCCTTAATAATTGCCAGGTATGAGACAAGGGCAATTTTCACAGGCAAAAAAAATGTAACACTAGCCTGGCACAGCTCCTGAACATTGCAGCTTAATAAGGGCAAGGAAAACTCATCTGCCTTGAATCTTTGTCCATTCAACCAGTTCCCCACCTGGCAGGAGACATGTTCAGTTTGCACATGTCACTTTGTCATAACACTTTGTCTTTTGCTGTCTACTAAGTTTTAGGCAATGACAGTCATTGTGGACCAAAGTTTCAAAGTCCTGAGGTCCAGTTCCAATCTCACATGAGACGCTACCCAGTCTTTCCTGAATATTTCAATTCAGTTCCACATCTTGAAAAATTCAGCACATGTTGGCTTGCAAAATCTCAGGTTTTATACTAGGAAGGGGAAGAAAACAAGTAGCACTTTACATGGTTCACACTCACCTACTAACTGTGATGAGAAAGTTTGTTCTTTCAGCATCCAAAAGGATATGATAGAGCCTGGACCCACCTGTCGGATTGTCTCTTTCCCTATTGCATGTCCACATATTGTGAAAGCAAGTAAGCATGCATGTCCAGCTTCCTTTCCCCGTTAGCCTCTTCATGTCTTTTGATCTTCCAATCTCTTCAGTTCAGGTGTACCAGCAGGTTAGCATGCAGTGACTTGATGACAAATGAGTCCCCTTCTTCACCTAAGCTGTCTCCATATCCCCTGTGCTTCTGCGGTTGCTGGAACACAGTTCAGGATGCATCGCGAATTGTTTATTTTATGTTGGTCTATCAGGCACCATTTTGTATGGTCAGGATTAATCTGCTGCCCAGGCAGAGCACTGGAAAGGAAAACAAATACTCAGCTTCTGAATAGAAAGGTGACTGGGAAAGAGATTGTGCGCGTTCACTGAGCGTTACTGTTATGAAACATCTGTGCTGTTCTGCAGTATTGTGCAGATAACCAGAAAGAAATGACTCTCCCAGAATGACGAGAGGCAATATACAAGATATTTCTATCTCTCTCAGACTCAGGATGTTGTATCTCAACCACTGATATATCTTTGGGGATTTCCCTTTCTGACCATAATATCAAAGTTAAAAATAGATCAGAAAAATGCCTCTTTTAAAATGAGATCTATTTTGCGGGTTGAGAGAAAACCATTGAAAAATCCCAGATCATTCTGCCAAGCCTATGAATTACAAATAACAGACATGCTGGCTCAAGAAAATCCTTATTTGCCAAATGCTCACTGTTATCTTCTTTGCGATGTTTCTTGCAGGTGTCAAGCTGCAGTGAGCTTAGCAGACACCACTGATTTCAGACACCACTGATTTTCTTGGGCAGGCTAATACCTTTCCTGAGAGACATTTTTACTCAAGAGACAGCTGGAAACAAAAGCGTCCTGTGTCTTCTCTCTCATAACTCATCTTTCCAGGAAGGCTCATGGAAGGACTCCATGCTATGACTATTTCCTTCTTTAAGGCAGGAGTAAGTACCATCCAGTGCTAGACCCTGGCTTGTAGCATGCAGGAGTCCTCTTCTGAGGGGCTATTTCCCTCTGCATGCTGAATGCAGAGAGTCTCTCCTTCTCTCAGGCTGCCCGTTGGCTGTGCCCTGGTGCTGAAGGGGACTTGTTCCTTATTTCAGAAGGACCACGGTTAGACCTCTGCCCTGTCTTCTGCAATATGTGACTACCACAAGCATTAGACTTTGTTCACTCATGGTAGATTGAGGATAGTTATGGGCAGTGGGGGTTCTGCAGGTAAAGAGTAGCTTTCAGCAGTTGCTATTTTTACATTTGTACCTGAGTGTCTTTCAAGATCACATCCTTCCACAAGTGACTGAACTGCGTCCTGGTTACTGTGCTTCTCTTTTCTCCTACTCCGGCCTTCTTTTGCCCAAGCTTTCTGCCCTGGGATATGCTGATGGACGTAGTTACCTGGCTTACACATCCCCTCTGTTCTGCTGCATTACGTTCTCCTGCAGGGACTGCTGATGCAAGCAATTTCAGAGTGGGACCCTCTACAAGAAGAAATCTTGCACTTAAAAATCCCCTGTTAACAACACTCAAAATATGATCCGTTAATCAAAAGCATATTGCTAAAAATACTCCCAGTGCTTCTTGTGTTAATGCCAATAAAGAATAAACTTTCATGGCAATCTGTAAGTCGAGTGAGTTTTCAATAAAAATATACACAAAGAAAAGAAAATCTATAACTTTTAAGTAATTTAATCGAAAGGATACATTTACAACTTGCCAAGTATATTTTGGGAATGTTGTTAAACTAATGAATTCTGAGGAATGACACCATTTAGATTCAACATGATAATAAGCACAGAGACATCCCTTGTTGATCTCAATTTCTTCCCACTGGGAGCCTTATTAAGCCTGGTAGTGAGTCTTAGAAAGTTTTTGCTAGGAATGGGCTGTTAAGACCAAAGGAATACTATGCCATTAGAGGTGGAAACAGGCAAAGTATTGGTGATAAGCATGAACATTTTAAGTAAGTTGGGAAACCTTGAAAAGACAAAGTTCCTTTTGAAGGGCAAAACAGAGGAAATCTTAGCATTAAAATAGGCTTTGTTTCATGTTTTGTTCAGCCAGTCTAATAAATAGAGAAATCTTGTAACTTTAGTGACCAACACACAGTTCAGTGGAGAGCTCTTGAGCAGAATCCTGCTGTGATCATGTCACAACCAACTGTGCATAATTTGTTTGCACCATTTCCTTACTGGAGAAATACTCAAGAAAGGAGAAATCATTAAGAAAAAAAAAAATCATGATATGTTCATGTAAAATCTGTGAGTAGGAAAAAAAAGAAGATACATTCCTCCATAAGAAAAAGTTCATAATGAATAATTCAACTTGCTATACTAGTTACTGCAAGTCCTGCCCTAGTTAGCCAGGCTGCAGAATGCTGAGTTAATGAAGGCTACTGCTCTGACAGAGGAGAGGAGAAAGAGTATTATTTCAGTAGACTTACATCTTACATATATATCTCTCTACATTTTAAACTTCATTAAGTGCAGTTAATAAAACTGAAAAAGCACATCCTTAGTATGCAGTACATGAGTGCTCCCGTTAATTCAACTGTTGTTTCTTATGTTTAAAGTTAAGCAAATGCTTTTAATGATTTGCTAAATCTAGTCTTTGCTCCTCGGACTGAAAGTTACCTTTGCATCCATACTGCCCAAACAGTCAAGAAATGATAAAGGAAAAACCCCTGAAATTAGTAAGAGCTTGACCTGAGTCTCTGCATAATACTCATAATAATAACCCTTTCGCCATCAAAGAGATTCTCGCTGAAGCCTGGGAGGGTGTAATTTTCTCGGGGGCCATTGTGTGTGTGATCCACAACGCTGTCTCATCAAATAATCAAGTGCTATGCTGCCGCTGGAATATGTGTCAAGTTACACAAAGAAAATTATGCTTTTTGTGTGTCCATAAAATGAGAGTTCGGGGGCGCCTTTTTAGCATGGGAAGCATTAAAAAAAAAAAAAAGGAAGAAATATTTTCCGTCTCCAAATGTACAACTAAAGAAGAAAAAATCCTCTTCCTTTCTCCTTAAGTAACAAAGATCACAAGCAGAAGGAGAGCTGTGAAAAGAGCAGAAAAGAGAACTTAAATGCACAACTCCAAAATAGACAAAGGGTAATTACAAGTTAGACATGACATAGGTGAAATGGCTTCTGCTTTTAAGGAAAACAAGACAGGAAAGCAGTATGGTTATTTCTTTCACCCACTCAATCTCATCATAACTCCAAGCAAGGAGTGGCACAGAGGCATCACAGTTTGGCAGTGTGACCTCAGTTGAGCAAATTGCCAGAGCAAGTGCTTGTGTCCCACCAGTGTGGCATGCTAAATGTTCAATATAAGCTTCAAATGCTTTGCTGAACTTGAGGATTTTGACTATTTTAAGTAGTGTTTGTTTAGAGCTGGATATTTCTAATACTGTTAGTTATTTACAGTTAGAAAGAGGTTTGCACCAGTAAAATGTGGTCATAGCTGTATGCACGCTAATCTGGTCCTTACTACTGTCACTCTCAATTTATTCTGCTTTTCACTTTAATATGAACAATATTTCATTTGTGGCTTTCATCTTCAGTTAGACTTTAAGCTCTTGGGTTAGGGAACTTGTATGTCATATCTGCAGTTATTTGCATGTTATAAGCGTTTAGGTGGAATTCAAGAAGTGTTCAGCTCCAGACCAGCTCTACTCTGCCAGAGTCAATGGGAGTTTAACCACCGGTAGGGTGGGTAGGAGAAGTAAGGTAGATCTTTGTGCTTCAGAAAATCTCCTCCACCAGTGCAAATAACTCAGTAACTCACTTTGGCAATGGCCAAGTATGTTTTACTTTTGCCCTTGTTAAGGTAATGGGAGTTTTGCTGTTGACTGAATCCGGTATTAAATGTTTGCAATTTTAGAGATCTCAGCTCTTGTTCTCAGTGCACAGGGAGAGTGTCCTTACAGTAAAATCGGTAACTTTGCTGTGTGTCAGATCATCTTAATTTGCTGAGAAGCAGAGTTTGCTGCAGCCTGTGGCTTGAGAACCTGTCTCTTAAGGTCAAATCAGAGGTCACTTTTCCAACCGCTAGTTGAAAAATCACTACAGCTGGGCAAACATTGCAAAAAGCATTTATCTAAGAGAGGCCACGTGTTTGCTTCAGTGATAGTTGCTTTCTGCAAACATTCGTGTAAGCAACCTTTTGTTTGCACAGTAAAACAAAGTATTGCAAAGACCATACGCTAACTATGTTCACTTGGCTGTTTTGAAAGGTCCTTGAAAGGTCTGGACTGTGAAGCTTACATATGGACTAACAGAACAAAATCATTTGATTATCATGAAACTTCCTTAACCATCAGAAATGGAAAAGAAAATCTAGAAGTACTGCAGGATTTGTGATATAATTATGACAGCTGATAATTAGATTTAATATCTTTATGCTTTTTGATCTTTGCAAAATGGAGATAATACTTCCTTAATGCAAAAAGAATGAATACAAGGATGAAATAATTTAAAACTTCGAGGTTCTCGACTTTTGAACTGGCGAGGGCTACATAATAGGTAGACAGATTAAAATATTGATCAGTTAATGGACATATCAGTTAATGGATAAGTTGTTCACAGAATAAGAGAGAAATTTTGAAAGAAATTGTGTTCACCACTAATAGATTGCAGTGCTAGTGTCCAGAAGAGCAGACACGCCCACTCACTATACGACACTCACAATCACACCTTCATCCTGCCCCCAGAAACCTATATCCCCCTCTGCTTGTGGGGGATTTTTCTGCTATCACCTCACATCCTATTCTTCATCACCGTTTTACAGAAAAGAAACAATCCCTCCGGTCCTTTCCCCACCTCTTTCATTTTGAATCGTTCTTGCATTTTCTACAATTTGCATTGTGCAGGGATGAGTGTCCAGTAGCCTGCCTATCTTTAACTCTGTCTCCACACATGTGATCTCCCTCTTCTTCTCTTATGGTTTCATGTCCTCTGGTGACGTGCACACTTCACTTCCCATGCACCTCTCCGGTGGGTCACTGATGCATGAACAAGCCCCCACCTCTGCTCCCTGCAGTACTCCACTTCTCACCTCTCACCGATACCCCATCTGTATCCATTTATCACCACTTTCCAACTTGTCTAACCTCAGTTACCAAGTCATTCTTTTTTGTAGCCAATTGAGAATTTCACTATCAATGCCAGACTTATTAACCCGAAGTCTTTTATGCAGTATTGTATGGAGAAAAAAAAAAAAAAAAAGCCTTGTGGAAGTCCAAGTCAATTATGTCTGCTGCTTCAGCCCTGTCAGCTCTCATCGTCACCTCCGCTCCAAGGAGTTAATCATATTTGCTGAGGATGACCTACTCTTCGTAAATGGATTCTGCTGACTGCCCTTGCTTAGCTTACCATTGCAAGAGCCTGTGCAGCATCTATAATCTTTCCCAATACTAGCGGGTATAGTATAATAATTCTCTATTTTTGTCATTCCTCCAGCCAACTGCCCCCTTATACCATTACTTTTGTCACCAACAGGAATTTGAGAGTGATTTTTTCCCCTAAAGGCCTCTACCAAAATGACAGTCCCTATAATAGGCACAAACACACAGAGCGAGGTGACGGCTGATGAGCTGCTTAACTCCAGAGAGAAAGAGTGGAGAGAATTTGCAGGCACCCAGGGTGAGCGAGAAGATGCTCGGCCGTGTCCCTGCTGCAGGTCAGGAGCAGAGCTGGGAACAGAGCTGGGTTTTCTGATGTCCTTGGGCCTTGCTATGGCTCTGACTATTTTTATCTGGGAAAAAGCCCCGGCAGTCTCTTTGCAATGGTGTCCTCCAATACACGAGCAAAAGGTACACAGCTACATGTATATCATTCGGGTATTTCTGTTAACAAAGGCTAATCAAGCAGCAGATTGGAAAAGCAGAACTGACACATGTGATGAATGTACGGTAGGGCAGAGGGTGATCGTATGTAATGAAATATGTCAATTCAAGTCATAATAAAAACAATGAACTGAAGACCTGACAGGGAGGGTGGAATCCATCTCAGCTCGCGTGAGCTGTCTGTGCTAGTGCCCCCAGGCTGGGCTGCGCCTGGCATCAGGGGAAGGAGACACGCATCCCCAGAGGATGACCCACCACCCGTCACAGGCACCGAGCTTGAGGTGACCTGTCCTCCAAAGGGGGTTGTCTTTCTCTTTTGACGAAGAAGCAGCTTTGGTGGTGGTTTTTTAGACATCTAATGTTAGGAGATTGTAGAGAGGCTTTTCTAATTATGACATTTGATGTAGTTAAATGCTCCTTTGGCTTTCTCAGAATAGCTAAAGTACCCCTTCTCCTCTCTACCCCATAGCACCATGCAGGACATGATCTGATCCTTAAGGCTCCTCGAGAGAAGAAGAAAACAGTGTCACCTATGGATTATGATAATAGCATCGGGGAAGCTGCTAGACTGAGCCTTGTATTCTTATTCCAAGGTTACCCATAGTCCCAGACTGTGGACTGAGGACACGGCCTCAGGGAGCAGGGAATCCCTGCACCTACTCACCTACAGCATCCAGCAAACACCACAATCAACCTGCACCACAACACTTACAATCAGCGTCTCTTAAGTATAAGTTAGTCTTTTCAGTTATTATCTATGGCTATTTTTTAGAGCTGTCGTCAAACCCAGGTTACAGTACAGTCAGCAGTAACAGAAGTTTGAAAAGTCCTGCACATCAAGGGAAACTGAAATTAACCTCCACCTCCCCCCGCCAAAAAAAAAAAGCAGTCCTAAACATAATCCCTGCAAAGTAGGTTTGCACATCTTTGTCTTCGATGGGAAGCAGTTTTATATCAAAACAGTCATTTTGACAAAAAGAACTGTTAAGTGTCACTTCTCTCTAGTTATCCATGAAATTGTCCTTAATACGTGCAGATATTTCAAGTACCACATAAATGTCACTCCACGAGCACAACTTCTCTTGTATATCTGGACCTGAATCTAATTGTTGCATTATGTGAGCAGCAGCATAATAATTAGATTCTCATTGTAAAATGAGGAAAGGTTCACTGTAATTCACGGGATCTGATCCAAATGAGAAGTACTCTAATTTTATTGAAAATGGCATGGATCCACCTGTTCCATGTTAACTGAGAACCTGAGACTTCAACAGATCTTCACAGGGTATGTGAAATTTGGGCTTCACAGCTTCTCTGTATCTATTTATACAAATTAAGAGGGTTTGTGTGAAAAAACTTTGTATTGGTTTTGGTGTATACTCAAATACATCTCCTCTTCCCCACTCCTAGTAACTGACTTCTAAGTAAAACTTTTCTTTTTCTTCTCCCCCCCCCTCATTTCTCCATCTGTGAGTAGTTAAATGTAGAAGCCATATGAAGTCTGTGTTGCCTTCCTCGTGTTTTCACAGCAGACTGTTATTGTAAGGGAAGCTTCCATGAAGAGCCAGAGACCACGCACTGCATTAGCGTCTGAGCAGGCAGTGTAAAAAATCAGATCTGATTCTGCCTGTGGAAGATAAATGAGCCAGAGTCCCCAATGCCCAAGATTTGGTCATCTCTTTATGAGTTCTGAAGTACCTATTAGCAGCTTTGATGAGTGCTAGGGGAGATGAAGTCTACCTTGAACAATGTTAGAAAGCTGAATCAAATCACTCGAAATCTCCCAGAGGGAGAAACAGCCTGAACTGGTTACAGACACTGTATCCTTTTCCTCTCTTGCCTATAAGGTTTATATGAACACTCTGATGGTGGGGGAAAAAGTAAGCATTTTTTCCAGCAAAATCCCCCAAGAATTTATGCATATCTATAATAGCTACTTCTCCAGCAATTTTATGTATGTAGTTAGTTTTTCTGGAGCTTTTATCCTGCTCTGTGTCTTTTCTTCCACAAAGAGATGCCACCTGCTAAGATGAAGCAGGTAAAAATGAACTTTCCACTGTACGTGCTCCTTGGCTCTGCCAAGGCCTGTTCAAGGTGCCCCTGAGGAAATATTCTGGGACAGCGGTATGTATTTCCAGAGCACTACATGATCAAGGAATGTGGATCCTGGGCTAGCGTGTGGGTTGCCCGACACAGAAGAGTATGGCCACACAGTTAAAACTGAGTTAATGTGATTTAGCAAGTCACCGTGTGTCAGTGGAGCCACAGTAACTGCTTTTGGATTTGTTTATAGCAAATCAGGAATGCTTGAAATACCTTCAAGACTTCAGCTGGGTGCCTGCTTATTCCTAGTTAGAAATGGGCTTGTCTTCCTTGATAACAGACCCTAGAAGCTGTTTGCATAACTATACCCCAAATTTCTCTGTGCCAGGCACTTTAGAATTGGAGTCCAGCACTCCTAAAGTTTATTGGGGTTTTGGTATCTGTGTTTGGGATCAGAAACCAATATCAGAGCTCCCAGACATTTTTGCCAGGTGTTGGCAGTGGTGGCTGTGGCAGAGAAGTGACAACACGGAGGCAGGGACAGTTGCCCCGCATCCTGCCTTAGGCTGCGTATGGTCTTGGTAGGGCTGACACCTCTCCAGCAGTTGGTGCTGGGGAAGTCCTTGCTTAGACTGCTCGTCTCTTCCTTGCGGCACTGGGAGGCTGTAGGGAGTAACAAGGTCCCCTGGGCTTGAGCCCACAGACTGTGTGGGAGACAGGAAGAACTGCTGCATCCTTTTCTGGGGGGGAAATGAAGGCACGGTGGTCCTACGGCCTGACCACTGTCACAGGGGAAGCCTATGGTGCAGCCAGGATTTTACAATCCCAGAAATTAAAGTGGGACCAGAGGAAAGGGATTCCTTCCTTCTGCAAGCAGTTGTTGCCAAGGCTGTCCCCATGCTTAGTGTGACAGAAAGGCCAAAATGAGTGAGCCAGGAGGAGCTGATGTGTTTACAGTTGCTGAAGATGTGGAGCACACTGATACCCGTGCCCTAACTCTCTGTTTGCATCAGGGTGCTCCAAATCCAGCCAATTTGCTGGCAGATAATAACCCTCTCATCCCCTGGTATTACAACTTGCATAGTCACTCAAGGCCTTTCTTTAAAATCTTGGTCTGGGAGGATGAACTGAGATCCAGTTGAATGCAGTTCATTTTCTTTTTAATGCATTCAGTGGATGCTCTGAAGCAGATTTTGATGCCAGACATCTGTGCTGCTTGCACGCACCCAGGAAAGGCTTGTTATGCCATGGCAGAGCTTAGAGCAGGATTATTTGTGCCCGACGCTGATGGTTGGTAGCAACTCCTGAAGCCTTGAACATTGCATAGCATCAGAGGCTGTCACTGACAGTGCTTTCTTCACTGCAGGGAGCTATGTAAGTAATATTCAGCCTAATTTAGAAGAAAAATTAGTTGGATTTGCAGCAAAAGTGACTTAGCCAGTGAAGTGGTGCTCCAGGCAGCGGTGAGACGATCCCACTGGGGCTGTGTGTGATGACTGTGGGGCTTGGGGGGAAAACTGTTGTACCTAACGGGCAGTCGCAGAGTTGGTGATGGCAACGCCGTGCGGCGGATCACTTGCCAGCAGATCAGATCCTGCTTTATGCCTCTGTAGTCAGGACTCTGCATCTGGGGAATTTTTGTGTTTTTTTTTTTCTTTTTGCCAGGTGCAGGATAGTCCTTTGTCTAAAAGCTATCACACTAAATCCTTTAGAGTGTCTTTGGGCTTCTCCATTGCTCAATGTTTTCGTAACAGGTGCTTGCTTGTGCTCTCCCTCTGGGCCAGTGTAGGACGTGTGACAAGTAAGTGCTGACACTGTAATACTGTGAGTCTATTTCGATCTGAAAAAAAGAATCAGCCGATATAAAGAGATTTCAGCATCAGAAGATATCAGCTTTGCCCTCTGTCCTTTTTCCCTAATTGTGTGGAGCAAATGGCCAGTGCTGAGTCGAACTTCAAGACCAGACCAAGAATTTCAGGGACATAAAATGATTTGATTTGAAAGCTTGGGATCCTTACAGCTCCACTTCCACTGTGGGAACAAAAGAATTTCAGAAGCACAAGGGGAAGCCAGAAAAGCTTAGTTAAGCCCTAATGGTTGCTGAAGGAAACCAGTAAAACTAAAAGAGGAAACAAGTCCCAATATAAACCTACCCACCCACTCCCACCTGATGAGGCTACTTTGTGGGCTGTGGTTTTGAATGCCTATGATTCGCAAAGACCCCCTCCTGCCCTCACCCCCAAGGGGGACATGGTGGCAGAGGTTTTGCTGTCTTTTGCAGGGCAGAGGGGCTGCTCAGCAGGAAATGAATTTTCCCACTAGGCATTAGCCAGGGAGAAAAACTGATCACAGAGTTTCCCACAACTGGGGCAATGCAAAACAAATAATGCAAACATCCAAAAACATTCAAAATCACCGTCCTTTCGTGGCACCTGCTGACTGCACAGGATGTCACTCTCAACTGGTGCCTCAGCTCTTTACCCCCATGACAGGAGTTTCGAGGCTGTGTCAGATAGCCACTGGTGAAACTCAGAACAGGGATGTAGCAATGGAGAGCAGAAGTAACTCTGCCACTGTGAAAGGAAATACAGACTGACGGGAGTCAGCTACACAAGCAGAAGGTAGTAGGTCCTACCCAGTCGGCGTAGATCTATCCAGCTGGAGAAGTGTGACTCCTTTTCTAGAGTGTATTGCTAGCTAACAGCTATAGCAGGCAAGGATTGTTGTACTCACCCCAGGACCAGATGGCCCTATCATGATGCAAAGAAACCTGAAGGCAATTAATTGTGCACTGTTACCTGCCCCAATGCTCTCCCATCCACGGCTCAGTAGACACCACAGGCTGGAATCTCACTTGTCCTGGGGAGCTGATGGATAGCGTGCTATAGGTTTCTCTTATTTTTCTTTCTCTGTCTGCATATGACTGAAGAGTGATGAAGGCAAGGAAGCCCTGTAGAGGCTAGTCTAAACTTGTACTACATAGGAGAGTGAGAGAGGGAAAAGGTTTATGGGCTGCAGTGGCAGATACCTAATCCTCTACAGCATTTTTCCATAGAAAAGCCACATGGGGTCCCTAAATTTTTGAGCTGCCTCAGACAGATTTTACTGGACCTCCTTTGCCTGCTTGGCTCATGTGTATTCCAGATGTTGGTGGCTTGAAGGATAGAAGGAGGTTCCTAATCCTCAAGCCTGGTGTTGTGGGGTCCCACCATCCACCGCTTTTGCATACTTCACTGTTGCCTTGGGTTTCTCAGCACTGCTGCTGGGATTTTCATTAAACTACGTGCTCTACATGTCTCATCCCAAAGTATCCTTCTTTTTCAAAGAGGAAGTTGTTTAGAAGACATCTTCCGTACCTTCTTCATGAAAGCACATTGCATTTGCCTGTCTTTTCCATACCGTGGTTACCACAGCATTTAGGGTCCCTGCAGGACAGGGCAGTGATAAGCAGAAGTTGCTCAACATCTAGCAGCCAACCTTCCTGAGATCAGAGTGTAATAACATGTTCAGATAGATCCCATTCATCCTGTGTTATTGTAACTCTTCACAGTGTTCTCCAGGTTTTGTTATCAGTAAGATAATGCTGCAGATTTTGCAGGTAGACGATGCCTCAGGCATGATGCCAGCAGCAAGGGGATTTTAGTAAAGTAAAGAAGTAAGGATCAAATACTGTTATCAGCTGCTCTAAATAAGAGTTGCAGTCCTTTGGGCTCCTCAGACACAGGCAACTGAATGCCCCATCAGGCGTTTACACCTGGGTCTCCCTGAGAAAGGAGAATTAGTGGGAAAAATGCAACTTCTTTGACATACGGAGAGGGAGCTTTAGGGAAATTATTTCTTTGCTACTTTATTAAGGGTACAAGTGCTTGTACTTGAAGCTTACTAATATTAACAAAAGCCCTGAACAACAGGTCTTTTTTCTTGCATTAAAAATCTTGCTTTCCTGTTTTTTTCCCCCTTCCATCTCTCACTCTTTCTCTCCTCTCTCTTTCCTTCTTTGTCTTTTATTTTTGGTCCGCTCTCTCTCATTTTCGTTGATAAACAGAAAAGGCAACAGCGCTAGAACAGTCAGTGCGTTGTCAAGGGGCCTGCCTTAATCCCTTGAAGTCCCTGAGGAATAGTAGGGCTGTGTTAAGTGGGCTTCAAAAGCAGAAGGTGAAATGAGGTGTGATAGGAAACCAGCTCTTACTAACTGGTTCACTTCAGGCTAGCTTTAAATAAATTGCAGCTCTGAGCTGCTTGGACGTTGACAAGAGGGCTGTGATATTTGTGGCTGTACTACAGAGAATTTCAGCCTTTTAAAGCAGGAATGGGGAGAACCTGAAAGGTCTTAAAGCTATGACATTGTAAAGCAAAAACAAAACAAGCCTCTCAGTGTGGAGGCTCCCTGGGTTTGTTTCTGGATTGCTTCTCTCATAGACAAACTTTACCTGGCTCTTAGGAAAACATATGCTGCATTCCTTGTTATTTCGGCTTGGGTTTGGGAGCAGCTGAGCTCTCTGGCAGCAGCTTTGGGAAGTGCCATAGATGGGCTTTTCGGAAGAACTCAGGGTAATGGGAACTGAGTTCTGGAAAAAATGCTGGTTAGCACCGATTTGGGAGTCACCAGCAGCTGAATCTCTGGGGAAAAAAAAAATAATCTGAACCCCACATTAGGTGCTGTAAAGTGAAAATCTAAGTCCTGAAGTGCAAATTCAGCGCTGCCAAAGCAGTATGTGGACAAGTTAAGGGTTCACTTAGGTCTCCTCATCACTATCATTACCACCATGGATGCTTATTGGTACAAAACTGTGCACAGTTCGTCTGAGTCACTAATTGTGGAAGTGGGTGGAGACCTGATGAGAGTTGTGGCCTGATTTTTTTGTCCATTCAGACTAAGTCAAATCATAAGTGCAGCTTATTCCCAGCGGACTCCTAACAGCATTGATCAGGCTCCTACTTTTCAGGTTTTTAGTCACAGTTTGAGTATTATAGTCTCTTTTGCTCCCAGCTGTTTTTCCACTCTTAATCACCACCAATAGAGATGCAGATTGCTATTGATGTTGGTATAATAGCTGGTCCACTGATATAAATCAACATAGAGAGCAATGGGATAATGAAGATTTATATCAGATGAGGCTATAGGATGCTTTTAAAGGCAAAGTCTTCAAAAGCTGAGGTGACTGTTCAGAGTCTTAATTCATCAACGGCTGCTACATGTGAGGAGGCCTAGCATGGAGAACATAGTTTTATTTGGTTAAATAATGTTTAAGGTTACAGGTCTGGCAGCTGGAATACCTTCATATTTAATAAATTTGACTTAGAGAGATGCTGATGGAGGTGAAGAGCTGTCCTCCACTTAGGTAAAGATGGCTGGCTTGCCATTCAGCTGGGTGAGAAGTGTCCTACATTGCATTTTCCTGGCTCCGCTTGGAGGAATATGGATGGTGGGGAATCCTTCAGAGCAACTACACCCTAATCTGCTCCAACAAGATCAGCAGGAGCAGGTCTTTCTGCACCTTTCATACAAATGAAATCTGACCCTCAGTCTCCATCAGCATGTGTTCAGGATGAAGTAATGTAATCCCCAAAGGAGGGGCAGCAACAATCAATGTGAGCGATGGTGGAAATAACCTAAATTGCTACCACAGCTTGGAAGGGGGGAATATGATTTTAGCTGTAAGACTGCTTTTCATTGCTCTGATAGCATAAAGGGGCCTTAAAGTGAATACAGTCATAACTTATGCCTGCTCAAAGACTGATTTGCATTCAAAATCATGTAAATAAACTGGTTTGGGTGATTGACAATCCAGTTTCTACATAGTGAAGAGCACTGTGTCATTTGTATACACTCATTTCTCCAACCACAACCATTCTTCAGTCTGGCTGTCCCTTTAGAGAGGAGAAGAGGCCACTCTAAGCCAGCAATGGTCAGACTAAACCCCAGCAAACACAGAGCCTGGGCACGAGGGGAAGGCCAAGGAGTAGAGCAGTGAGCTAAGTAAACACCACGGAAAAAAACGCAAACCTCACAGTGGGCATTCCTACTGGATTTTCACTAGAAGTGGTGCTGCGTACAGTACATCCGCTGCACTTCCCATCATGGCTCGCCTCTCTCACATACAGGCCTTTGTTAACAAGGCCATGACTCAAAGTGAGGTAAAGCCACAAGAGGTTTCAATCAGAGAGCAGCAGGAATTAGTGAAAACAGGAGGAACCGGCAAACCGAGCACCAGCAGGCAAGCAAAGCATGCCTGCTGCATGGTCAGACACCATGGAAAGCTCAGGAGTCTTGGGCAGGTCTCCTTTGTCCTGCAAGGCTGGCCTTTTTCCACAGCCGCTCTTCACACATCCCTGCTTTACCGCCCAGCTGTGCTGTGGGAAGGTTGCTGGGAGGTGTGAGTAAAGCTTGTTCAGCAGCACCCGCTCGTACCATTCCTGAGCAAGATGGGGCAGGCAGGTACCCGGCCGGCAGAGCTGGCTGAAGGGACAAAGCCAAGTTTCGTCATGTGCCACTTGCGGTTCCTCAGAGGCCTGTGAGCTTTAGGGAGCACAGGCAGCAGCAGCCAGCTCCTGGCCACCATCCTTTCCATGAGGCCCTGTCCTAAGGAAAGGGCAAGTCGCCAGTAAAGTCAGCACAGTCGGTCTGGCATGCCTGGGAGGTGCTGCACGTACCGTGCGTGAGCAGACTGCGTGTCAGTGACGCACTGAACTAGGCCGTAGGAGAGACGTGCAGAAAAGCCAAGCTGGTGGGCTAGCAGGGCCCAGGTCCTCTAACCCAGGCTTTGCAACCAAGGTGGCCACCACAACAGGGAAAGAGGTTTGTGCTACCAGAAGCTCTCTTGTATGCACTGACTGATGTCTGTCAGTGCCTTAGTTGTGTTGAGAGAGGGCACCCAGGTGACAGCTATCACTCCCCACTCGTAGATAGGGAGACTTCATGACTTGACTCCATCTCTCAGATTTCGGCTTAATTTATGGGGAAAAAAAGTCATTCTGCTTTCAAGCATTTTTGACAGAAAAATAAAAAACCAGAACAGGTTACCCTCCAAGACTGGGAGACATCCCCAAAAATATCCTAATTAAAAAGTAACTTCAAATGGCAAAGAAAAGTTTCAGCTTTGATTCTTTTTTTGTGGGAGAGAGGAAGGGAATATATATCTGTATCTATCTATCTATATACCTCCATGGATAAAAATAGATAGATATAGATATAGATACATATGTATAGACGTATTTGGTGAACGTGTCAAAGATTCAACTAAACAACTGTTGCTGAATCTGCAGCTTCAAGGAAAAGTGTGGGCTGCAGTAATGTTGCCCAGTTCAGACCCACCACTCCGCCCTGCTGGGATGAGCAAACCAAGAGAGAAGGTCAGAGCTACAGGCAAACGCTGGCAGGGGAGGGGGCAGCTAAGGGATGGTCCATGATTCTGCAAGTCATAGTCTATGCCCTGCTCTGTTCCTGGGTAAATGCAGCTGCATGTCATCCCATTCAGGTCAAATTGCAAGGTACAACCAATCCCAAAGACTGTCCATGTCTCAAGCTGTGCCCTGCTCATTGTCTGCCTTTAAAATACTGAGTAAATCCTGCTGCCCCAAGAGTGTGAATGTTAATGACAAAGAAAAGCAAAGTCAGAGAGCTGTTAGACCACACAGTGTTATCAATGTGGATGTATCCTTCCTGCCTGCATGCTGCCAGGTGTCCTCCCTGCCAGCTGGCAGAACTCCATCCACCAGGGACGGCCTTGCAATTATGCAATAGGTGTATCTGCCTGCCGGCCCAGCTGAAAGCTCCTAAGACAGGGGTTGACCAAGACAGGAATAGCAAAACTGTGTCTTTCAGGTAGAGCCCTTGGTGAAATTCCCGTTGATTTTGTGCTAACGGTTCCAAGTTTTCAATATTTTATTAAAAAATGAAGCAAGAAAGGGCTCTCAAGACGGATGGATGGAGATCTAGTATGTCAAATGCCCCATTGACATTTAAAATGCTACTTAATCTAACCCATATCTTCATACTTAGGGGTGAAAAATGTACATATGATGACAGTTGCAATGCAAGGGACAGTGACCAACACTGGAGGTCTAAAATACATCCAGACCAATTCCAGTTCAGGCCAATTGCAAGTAGATAATAGAGTTTGCTCTTTTCAGCCCTTTCTAAGACTCCTTGTCTCCTGAAATCAAGTCACTGAAAGATTCTGAAATCCATAGAAGTATTTATCCCCTTGAGAATGCAACTTGAAATTTGACTTTGGATACAGGCTGACCCAGTTCACTGCCTAGCTTTCTCCCCTGCAGGAGGAGGCTGCCTGGCTCCCATTGCCTTGACCAACTAGAGCTGTGGAGGGCTTTCTACCTAAGAAGGTCCATGCTTTGGTCCTTCTAGCTTACACTGGTAATGCAGGATGGATAGCATCCAGCTGTGGGTTAATGATCAAGCCTTTGTGCCTGCAGTTAAGTGCTTGGTGCTAGATCTTAGGCAAGTTGTTGATGTCTCTCTACAGTTCAAATTGGGCAGGCACCCACACCAATTGGTAGCATTAGTAGATTCCAAACAGAGAACTGCCTTGGAGGTTAATGGTGAGGCATGCTGTGGTCAGAGAAGGCGGCCTTTCTATCATTTGTCTGTTGAGCAATTACTGTATTTCATTGTCCAAGGTTTTAATCTTGCACTGAGAGGCTGATCCTTCTGCTATTGAAGTCAACGGCAGTTTTGTCATCTCTTGAACGAAGCCTGAGTCAGGACCAGAATTAACTTTAAATCAAAGGTCATATAATGTTATAAGAGAAAAAGAACATGAATGAGAAGGAGAAAAATTGGTGTGTTGGCTGGACGTTTCCTAAACAGGTTTGTTTCATGCTTCTGAAATTGCACAATTTTTACTTTGTGTAAACCACTAGTAATTTCCCATTTGGATGTACAAAATTTATTAGACAGTCCCTAAAAACAGATTCAAAATTGACCACAGAGGTCTCCCTCCATTCATAATAAATCCATCTTTATTAAAATTAAAGTGTTGGGGAAGACAATCTTCCAGTGTCCATTTCCAGTTGTTTAGTTACTAGCCCAATCAGTGACAACTTCAGAGTTTAAAATTTATAACCTAACAAAAATTAAACATTTCCTTTTCTCAGAAGATTGTTCTGGAGAGGGTAATTACACAAATACAGTCTAAGCTTATTATCTTTCTCTTTCTTTTTCTTGTGCTATCTTCCCTCCTCCTTTTCCTTTTTACACTACTACATTTCCTACATGTGTTCAGTGAAGCTGAAAATGATATTTTGATAATGGGCACACAATGAACGTTTAAGAGGGCTGGCTGACAATGTGAGACTTTGTTAAGGAAAAGAGGATACAATGAATAGCTATAATGGGAGTCATTAATGAAGGCGCTGCTTTTTTTTTCCTGAGGAAGGCTACATCTTAATGCTTCTCAGGTTTCCTTCTCTATTTATACAACACTGTGGAGGTCAAACCTAAAGTTAGGTCTTTCCTAGTGATGTGTAATGAAACTTAGGTCACTAAAGAATTTGTTGAGCATTTTTTTAGCCTACATGTATTCTGTCTGCAAGAGATTCCGCCTTCCTTTTTGTGGGTGTTCTCCTCCATACTGCCTCTTATAAATAATTTGCAAATGAAAAATGAAATGAAACTATCAAAAATGTCCTCATAACCCTGGTTGATATGATTTGTATTCCAGTAATACCTAGGAGTCTTGGTCTGGGACAGCACTGTGCGAGGAGCTGTATAAATGCATAAATACAGATAATTCCCATCTGCAGAAGTTTACAATCTATTTTTTATAAAACTTTCTTTTTTAATTTTAAAATGGCACTAAGGCTGTTTATCCTCATGATGTCAAGAGAGCTATTCTCATGAAAACTCATCTGAAAATTTAGAGCACCATTTCAGTTAAGAGAAAATCCGGGGGGTTTGATTGCAATAGTTTGTCAGAGCTGGCTGCTCCCAGAGGTGATATGTCTGTTGCTTTCCCCTTTGTTATCACAGGTTTCCCCAAGGGTAACAGGAGCAGCAAAACCACCTTTTCATTGCTCCCTGTTCCCGTCTCAGCCCCTCTTATGACAGGGTCATCCTGCCACCAGCTTGGTCTTGGGGACCTTCACTATTGGGCTGGCAAAACCCAGTTCCAGACACGTTTCTGAGAAACCTTGAAGCTGCTGGGAAACTTAGTACCTAGATTTGCTTTACTCTCCCCTTCCATGTTTAGTAGTTGTATTAACTATTGCCCAAGTGGCCATGCAGTTGATAGTGTGTTTCTGTGTCTGTGATGAAGGAGCATACCACGAAGTAAGTAAGTATTAATGTTCCTGCTGAGTGCTGGTGAATTGTGAGCCTGACGAGCAGGTGCAGGGCAAAGAGAGGAAGAGAGGGAAAATTTTCTCCTTTAGCAGCAGCAAAGTGTTAGTAACATTTTGCCTTATTGCTGAATTGCTTTTCACTAGAATAGCATGCAAAGGAAACCCACGCTTTGATATCTCCATTTCCTTAATGGCGGAGAAATCCTGAGATGATTTATTCAGTGTCCACATCCTTCCTGTTGTGTGCATCCTGTCCGCAGCAAAGAAGGCTTCATAATGAAATAAGTCTTTTTTCCTTCTCTTTTTTTTTTTTGTCCCCCTTTCCCTCTACCCTGCATGTTGTAACTCACCTCTTCTGTCTGCCCAGAGAGGAAGAGGAGGAGGCACACCTTGCTCCACAGCCCATTAAGCTCAGAAATGCTATTCCTGAGCACCAGCACCCTATGCCTTAGAGTTTAACGTCTGGATTGCCAGTGTGGGACATTACAGATGAGTCTGATATGGTCTTCAGGTCAGGGTCACTGAAGCTGACGTGATTCCTTTACTGCCATTGCTGTTGAGAAGAATGAACCAAATTCCATCCTCAGTTTCCCCTGAGTAAGTCAAGACTCAAATCCACTGACTTCAGAAGAGCAGGTCTGTTGCTGTAGTGAAGTGCTGTGCTATCTGTTCTCTTCTAGCAGTTTTTTTCCCCTGTTTCTTTTCCCATATTGATTTAACATCACCCATATTGTGATAGAAACTGTCCATGTTGTCCCAATAGGAGTAAGGCCAGCATGTACACTATAGGGAGGGAAAAGGGATTTTTTTTTTTTAATTATTTTTTTAAAGATGCTAGATTTGAGATGGTTTCCACACTCAGACGTAAGGTCATGGCTATCTAAAGAGCAGAGCAGTCAAGACCTTTTAATAAATCCACCCATTGCATCTAATTAAATATCTTCAAAAGATGAGAATAGTTACAAGAGCCAATAACCACAAGAACAGAGAAGGGATGCTGAAAAAAAAGTTGCTGATCTTCAATAAGCAGGCTTTTTTTTATTTTTAATGTAATGCTATATTACCACATATGGTTACACATGCAATGTCGGGGAGCTAGCTCTGAAAACAGTTCTTTTACTAGCTTCTAATAACACCAGATGTCTATGTGGCGAGAGGGAGGAAAGGACTGCAATTGAACTGGGAATTGGACCCTGTGGACTAGTTGAGCCCCAAAGCTGTAGCAAAGTCTCTTCCCTTCATGCAGCACCACCTGTATTATTAACTGGCATCTAGAAATGGAAGATGCTCTGGGTTTTCAGATATCATAATTCCCTAGCCATCTGTTTGATGTGAGGCTAACATTGTGATACTGCTGCTTATGCCACATTGAGTATTAAGCCATTACACAAATAATGTAACAAAACCACTCTGCTTTCTGTTGTTGTTGGTCTTTTTCTCTGAAATAGCCAAACACAAGTATTTTGTTGTTCCATCTCAGCAAAAGACACCAGATGGGCTTGAGAGCCGGAGTGAAGGCTTATTCTCATGATCTCACCAGACTGGGGGCAGAAACCACGTTAATGTGATTTTCCACCTGTAGGGATATTGTCGCACAAGTCAGTGATGGGATACAGGAGATTTCTGTACTTCAGTGTAGTAGAAATTCATCCATACATCTTCATAATAACACAATATTATGTACTCGCAGTATAATTATGTATTCATAGTACAATTCGACTCCAAAGTGAAATTATTCTGTGAATAACCCTGGCTTCCTACCTGCTGTGGAAGTTGATGCTAATGATTACTGTAGTCAGAAACAGCATAATGTATGAAGCACAATCACAAAATAGCTGTCATAGCCACATCACTCTCCTCATTCGTTGTGCCTGTTCCAGGAGGACTGGTAACATCCAAACGTGCCTGTGCAGGGGCTTCCACTCTACTCAGGAGCCCATCTTTCCCCTGGCCAAGCATGGGAGCTGGGATGTAGCCTGTTGCAGAGAAATAGCTTACCAGGAGATCCTCATTTTGACAATGTTGCTGAGCTTGGTTTCCCAAAGCGAGGAACAGGAGTGTGCTGGCCTGGGGGATCTGCTGCTGGAGGACACTGTTTCCACAGAAAATTGAGTAATCTTGCAGATTTCACAGCTTCTGATGTGGGGTTTTTAAAGACATCTTTGAGAGTTACACCTTCTACTTTGCATGACCGTTGAAGGGAACTAGGGACCACCCCCTTTTCAGACGTATTCTAAAATCTCAGTCTCTGTGTTCAACAACAGGTACCAATTTACTAATTCACTCACCGCTATGGCTTTTATATGACAGAAACAAAACTCTAGACAACCCTAATGGTGTTCTGGTGTAAAGGCAATAATACTTAAGTCTTTTTAACTGCATCCTAAAAGCCAATGCAAGGCGGGATCCCGGCCATACCACCGAGGCAGCTGAGCTGGGATCCTAGTGACGGGGAGTGTGACTCGGAGCATCTGCCCCCTGAACCATCCCGGTGAGAGCCAGTCTCCCTCCATCCACTCTGCCGGGAGCCCACAACCCTCATAACTGAGGCACCTCGACAAGTTGTATGGAGTTAAATGTAAATCCTCCAGCACCTACTCCCTTCCCCAGTGGCACCTGGCTAGTGGCGAGTGTTTGACAGCAGGAAAAAATGTCTTCCAGACTGGGAGTGCTCTGGAGCAGCTCAGCTTTGTCAGACCTGTTCTCCAGAAAGATGCTAGTACTGATCAGTAAGTTGATTTTAGTGCTAGAAGACTGTGAGAGTGGTTGAATTCTCTTTATATTTTCCTTTGCTTTCTACTGAAGGTTGCGTTCCTGACAACCTGGTGCCCATGAGAGGGGAAAATGGGTAGACACAGCTGTGGTCAGAATGGTGGGACAGGTTGTGACTGCACCATGTGGTGCACCACAGCAAAGGGATTCCGCTCACCTCTCCTGGTAAAATCCATCTGTGTAAGAAGGAAGGGTTTCTGTGCACCTCACGCTTTTCTCGCTCATGCTTTGGAGCAGGATGTGGCCTAGAAGCCTCTGGTACACGCTACGTGTGAAAGGGTGTGCACCGGTGCCACTGTGTGAGTCACAGGATAAAATGGTGCCGACAGTTGTGCACAACAGATGCTGCACTGTTTAGCTGTGGTCCATCAGAGGGTGAAAGGTGAACAAGTACCAAAACCCCTTACGTGCACTCACTCCCATCGAGCTGGTTTGTATGTGCCTTCCAGTGGGCTGTCACAGCCTGCCAGGCCATTATTTATCACACATCCTCTCCTGCCGGCACTGCCAGCATCCAGGATCACCCACCTAACCCATTAGCGGGTTTGGTTTACTTCTTCAGAAAGGTTTTGAGGTCCACAGAATAAAGAATCACTGACAAGCACTGAACTGGAAACTGGTTTCTCAAATTTTTAAAAATCTGGAAACCCACTCCTTCCAATTCAGATAAATATTTTGTAGCTACTTGGGAAACCAGCACTCGCACTGTCAGGGGCTTTTCGGGTGAAGGACAAAGCACAACATCAGAGCTGCTCTAGGATGTGGATGGAAATAGGCTGGTGCAAGCCACATGTAAAGTATATGCACAAAGCTCTCATACGGGGACAGGCAGGACTGAGTTAGAATTAAAATGTATGGAAATGCTGCTGGGTACATGCTGCCTCCTTCACTTCTTCATGAGTTGCTTCCCACTCCCTGGACCAGATTGTTCATTCCTTTTCCCTGAACTTAGATTACAAGAAGGATAAATGAATGCAGAGCGGTAAAAGCACATCGGGGTAGAACAGGGGACATCCTCAGCCCCGCTCATATCTCCATCATATGCTTTCTGGAGGCAGGGGCTTTTTGACCCAGGTGCCAAACACCCATCCACCAAAGATTTTCATTTTTGCTCTTGTGCTCTGCTTTGCTGTTAAGGTCTCTAAAAAGCAGATGCCTTTGGGAGCCACTATTTTTGGGGGGAAAAAAAAAAGGAGGATGATGACACTTCTGCACTTTTTCAGACTGTGCACTTTTTATCCCCCCGCACAGTTCGTAAACAACAGGCTATAAAATACAGAAGAGCAGTCCTCAGACGTAATAAATCGAATATGGATTCGATCCAGCATTTTAAGAAAAGATAGTTCCACTTACTGCAATGGAGAACAACGATGCCAGGATGAGATACAAATAGCTGTAATAATTTTTGTGTTTTTAAGACTTTAGCAGACAATAATCATAAATCAGTCTTTGGAAAACTTGGTATTTTTTCCTATTCTGCAGCAGCAAGTAGACCTGAAGCGAGATCACACAGCCAGGGTTTCATTTATAAAGTGACTGTCAAATTTGAATCTACATCCTCTTACACATACCATCTGCAATCACATCTTCTCCAGTCTGTCTCTGTGCTCTGTGTTTAAAGAAGCAACTGTACAGAAATATTATGACTTATCCCTGTTGTGTGGAGAGGCTACACCTGTCATTTTGTCCTGTTCACTTTGATCCTTTCTACTTACCAATGGCTTGGGATGAAGGCTCATCCTTAGCTGTGTATTTCTTAGCCAATGCTCAGATGGGCATCTGAGGGAGGAGGCAGAGCTTTGATTCTCCATTGCTCTGCAGCTGGTTTAGTCATTTCCATCAGTGCAAAATGGATGCGAACCGCCACTCAGGCAGAGCGGTCAATGGTTATACAAGGTGCATTGGCAATGGAGAATGAGACGCTGGGAGTATTGATTTAGCAGACTATGAGTGAGTTTTCATTGTTTCTTTTAGAAATGTTCACAAAGTTTGGTGCCAAGAGCAAAGATAAACAAATTTATCATCCAACAGTGGAAGGGAAAAAAATCACCACTCTGGAAATTCATTTCTACAAGCTTTTGTAATACCAAACATAAAGGGATAAAGGAAGCAATATTCATTTTATTCCTTGCTATGGTGGTGGACATATATTAGCTACTGGAAGCCTCAAAGCGCTACTTAAGGGATTACAAACTCTCTACACGCAGCTCAGCAGTCACTAAACTATCGCCACCTCTAGGCTGCAGTAAGGCAGTCATTAACACGGCCTTGAATACTGATTGGGATTTTCTGGCAATTATTTTAAATTGAAAAATGCCAGTTGATGGAAATCACAGGTGGTGATCTGAATGTCTTACTTTGGGGGGGAAGTGCATTAAAGAGGAATATTTTCCCTCTCGAATTTATTGTGATTTATATTTAAAAAGTAAACATTTTGAAATTAAAAGAAAATATTTTAAATTTATACACCAAAATATTAAAAACAGGAAAATTCAGAAAAATTATTTGGTTGATATGATCTGATTCCTTTTAAGTTTCAGATTTCTAACTTTCACGCAGTGTTAGGGTGGGAAAACTCTAAACTGAGAATTGCTTGTGGATTGGAAAAACTGTTTCCTGCCCACCTCTCTTGGCAAACCACTATGTTTCTGTTTTGCTGCTGAAACTTCAAAAACTACAGGCAACGGCTGGATCAGAGTTGATCTTCCAGCGAATGAGAAATCCTCCCAGGACATACATTTGTTCAGTAGCATGTTCATGGCTATGGGAATGTTTTGAAAGGTGAGGTTTCTGTAATAACTCCTGTGGCTTCTTCACCGTGGGAAGGTAAGCGAGCGATAAACATGCCTTATTAGTCCCTCTCCACATTTGTGTTTGCTCTTCTGCAGGAGGAAAACATTTGTCTGACTGATTTTCAAATGGGAAATGGCCGCATCGTTGCAGCCATGTGATGCAGCTGTGGGGACTTGCAGCACACTGTGGTTTCGAGTGCTCTCCGCCTTCCGTGATGTTTTGGGTCTATCTTTACTGTCTTCCCCTATGAGGAAGGAGAACTCCTAAGAAAGTTCAAATCTGAAACCATACCAAAACATCCTTTCTGACAGAGAACCCATGGAAAAGCATGTTCAGAGGAGGTGACCTCAAACCAGAACTAACTTGTCTCCACTATCTGCAGGAGAAAGCTGAACTCAGATGTCTGGATTGGTGTTGAGAAGACCTCAGTAAAGCTATTATTTCTCACCCCAGAGCTGCTTTGGAACCAAACCCAAACATCTCTGTTCTTTGCTCTGAAAGGACTGAATGAGGATCATCTTTGCACTTGCCTAGTCATCCTGCTATGATGGAGGTGGCCCTCACTAGCAGAGTATCAATATGCTTCACAGCTCCCAATAGGAAAAGGTGAGCAAAGCCTTGGCACCTGCCTTGAGTTTTGTTGCAGCATCTACCATCACAGTAAGCAAAGGCAATGGCCACAGTCATCTTGGGAAAGGATGAAGTATCTAAACATAAGAAAATAATACAGTTCTTTTTGGAGAGGAAGAAACTATACTGGGAGCAGAGTGGAAAAGGAAAGCTCAACATGGTCCTTTGAGCTCTCTAGTCTCTCTAAAGAGACTGAAGAGACAAGACTTGCTCTTCTGATCTGGGAAAGTCTCCTCTTCTTGAGAAGACATTTGACCTAATGTCAAATACCTCCAGAACCCAATGTGTAGATTTCTAGACTTCTGATTCTAGGCTTGATCCTCAGGTTCTATGTAATTTACACAAGATGCAATCCCAATCTGTTTATCTGTAGACCAGAGCTGGAAATGCACCTTTTCTCTAACAAGGATGTTCTAAGTTTGCAAGACACTTGGGAGCGGGGGATCTGCACAGCGCAGAGAAACCCAGGCGAGGTAGCGCTTCCTTCTTCAAACGGAGTGTGACATTGACCTGGCTGGCTTGGAAATCAGGGCTGTTTAGCCAGTTCACTCGTCTGACTGCTGATCATATCAGCAGAGAGCTGTACTAGGAGATTAAAAAAAGCAGCGCTTTATCAGGTGGTTTAATTTCTCATTACCCAGAACCAGTTAATGCGTGCGTCTTTGTTCTCCCTCTGCCCCCACAAGTGCAGAAAGGATAAATCCCAGATATATTTAGAATTAAGAAGGGACTTATTTTTTCTCTCTCTTGCCATCCCAGGCTTTCAGACTGGGGGGAAAGTAAGGGGGGGGTGCAGGATGTCAACAACAATAAGCGGGAGGGGAAAAGATGCCTGGCACTCAGAGAGTTCAGGCTGGGACAGTTTGATCTCTCCCAGAGCACTTTCGGTGCTTGAAGATCACTGCTTTTGACACGTTTCTCCGGCTGCTGAATGAGAGGATTTACTTGGGTGAAATTTAGGCCCGAGGGGGACATGAAAATCATATTCATAATTTGAAGTGACATGTGATTCAGGATTAAAAAGCTGGCTGGCAGAGAAAAGAGCTGAGGTTATCCTTTTGAGCTGTGCTAATGCAGAAAACTGTGTTTTTAATCCTGTTTTAAAAAGGCCTAGAAGGTTTCCAGCTGGGGCAGTTAGAATATAAAGGAGCAGTAAAGATGAGGAATCCCTTTTTCAAAAGGAAGGGAAAAAAACCCAAAACAACAACAAAAGATCAAGTTCTGCTTTTGTTTTTCTCTGATAGCATGGTTGAAAGCCAATACAGGAGATTTTTTTAACCACCCTTCCTTTGTCTGACTCCTTAAAACACCGCAGGCAGCAAGAGCGGTCAGTGGGACAAGGCCGAGATGACTGCTAAAGGAGATGCCGGTGCTAAGGAGAGGGCTCCTAGGAGCTGGGGTTGCAGATTTCCTCAATTTGTGCATTTCTCTGGGGCACTGGGCTTCCAGCAGTAGCTTCTCCCTTCCCGTCACTGCCCAGGAGCAACTTGTCCCTTGTGCTGAGCACAGAGCAGAAAGGTGCCCCCCATCCCACTGAGTTTAGTGTTGTGTAATTAATCTCTGCTCCTTTTCATGTCACTTTTCCCGAGACGCTCTTAATTGTAGCAAGAGAGTGCGCTGACATCACTCTTTATTGTGCTTATTATACTAATTTTAAGGTTTTAGTTGCTATTCCTCTCGATCCTTATTTTTATTTTTTGTCTACCATTTTAGCTCTCCTTCCTTCTTTTCTGACAATATTATTTGACTTTTTTCATTAGAGTAATTTTCAGTACTATGGGGCAATATCTCACTTTTCAGTGTAGCTGCTTAAAACCCAGTAAAAAAAAAGAGCGTTTTAAAACATGACATACTGGAAGTTAGTAAAATGCGTCTCAAAGTAATATGCAGAATGAAGAGCAACCACCAATTAACATATTAAAAATGTGTTTTTCCATATTTAACTCAATAGTTTCTGAAATACTTAGGTTATTTCTTCTGCAATTTTGCAAAATTATATTTCACAAAGGAAACTTCAGGGTTAGTTGAAATGTTCTGGTTTGATATACTTGAGTTGATTTGGGTGAGATTTTTTTTTGGCCATAAAAATCACCACTGACAAAAATAAAGAAACTTCTGCCCAGCTCTGTTCAAAGTCTGTCACTGGAATGAAACACGTGGGACCAAGGTTTCAACTTCCCTGTCCCTCAAGATACAATTATTTCCTACTGTTCTTTTCTCCCCTCTGGAAAACTCCTCAGCTAAGACAAAAAGAAATGATCCAAAGCTCGAGGAAGTCAATGAGAGCTCTTCTATATATTGACTTTGGGTTTGGGGAAAGCTCTGGATCAATAGGGTGCTATTATTAATCTAATAGCCTATATATAGAATTTAAGTGTGCCATCATATGAGGTTTTTAAATCATCCTACAGAATTCAGTAGAAGTTTATTCCATTACACTTTCATGACTAAAAATGAATACTTACTATTTTTAGCACTTGCTCGCCCTGTTGAGGTGATACGGCTAAGGCAGGCATGCAGCCTCTCTCTCTCCAGCATCATCACTGGACACTGAACCCCCATCTTGTAGACTTGTTCAAATCCTCCTGATAAAAATGAAACTGAAGGAGAAGCAAAAAGATTAGCCACTGCAGGCACCTAACCTGAGGATATGATCTGGCCTATAAAATCCTTTACTGAAAGCAACACCGCATGAAAGAGCGAGCTTTGCTGGATGCTTCCATCGCCATTTCTAGCTCACAGGATTAGCAGTCAGGGCAGAGGGAAACCACACCAAACCCTAAACCTCTGTTCCAGCACTCTTTTCACTTGTAAGCTGAACACATCTGATATACTGGATCATTAAGAGACCATAAACATGAAACCAAATTATGTTATTTTTTACCAAGACACTTTTCAGGGTAGAAGAGCACTTTCAGTGTGACAGATCTGGCTGTAGGCCAGTGGACGACACAATCCTCCGGGGACTTTCGTTACCATTGCTGGGTACGCTAAGACTACATAATGCATATTATATGTAACCAGGGAAGCAACTTCTCCCTTGGGTTCTTAATAGAGTTTCCTGCCTTAACAGCTTCATTGGTAATTTTTATTTGTTTTCTTGCTTCAAGTGTTGGCACATCACAAACTAGACATATTTGCCAATTTCTATCTGCATCGCTGTCTCCAAAAGACACCATTTTGGGGGACTGAAGGGAAATGACTGATTAGGTTGTATAGTCTAATTCTCTGCCAGAGAAAGATAGCATGTACTGCACCATGCTGCATTGACTAAGGAGATCTTACCGTAGGTGCTCAGCCAGCAAGGTGCAGCTGAAAATGGTTTTTGGAGCACAGTAGAGGAAGTGCCATCTTCCAGTCTGGATGTCTAATTGATTGTCTGCATGTACGATTACCACAACTGTGGTCACAATTACAGTAATTATATGGGCAAATGAAACATGCAATTGCCTGTGCCCAGTTCTAAAAATCTGGGCACAGGTAATTGCCAAAGACCACAGGAAGACTCTGCTCAGAAAAGGAGATGCAGCATCGTCCCCAGGCTGGGCTGGAGGACGTGCTCGCCTCCTGCCTGATGCCTCATATTTTCCATCTCCTCATTGTCTTGGAGAAAAGTAGGCTGAATCCTGTCCTGAGCACCTCCTCTTGGACTTGCATACCTAGCCTAAGTATCTGAATTGCTTTTGAAATCCAAAACAACGATGAGGCCAGTCTCTTTGGATATCATTGTATGGATCTGCACAGGGAAGACACTATAAATAGTATCATCACACATTATTAACTGCATTTTCTGAGAAACCCCAAACCAACTGAGATCATCTTTATTTATAGGAAAAAGTCCCAGGCATATTTGCAGAGCGTTTCTCTAGGTTACTCTGGCCAGTATTACTTAAGAGTTATCATTTCACTGTGTGTACAAGAGTTGACTTGTTGTCTGACAGCTTCAAAAATGAGATTGAAAAGTTAATTCTAAGATATCAGAAGTAGCCAAAATTATCTCAAAATAGAAAAGAACCTAGAAGCTTCATAAAAGCCAAATGTAAGACTTTTTAAGAATAAAATTTTGTGAAATATACTCACAATTCCATTGTTAAAGTTAACATTTTAATCTTATTTTATCATTAACTTAGCTGAGTTTATAAAAATTGCATTAAATGTGATTTTAAAACCCTCCCTATATTGTGTTGCCATTTCAGATCAGTGTAGTCATGCAATCATTGCAAAAAAATTTCACAGACACACACACACACACAATTACAGAAGTATTCAAAACCAACCATGAATCTGTTTGTCTGTAGATTATTTTAAGTGTCCATGGTGATCAGAGTGCAATAAAGCATAATAAAAGACCAGTGAAAAATGACGACATAAAAAATACTCTGCTTTTTTAAGCAGTGTTATGAGACAGACCATTTTCTCTGAATATGTAATTTTTATTCTGTCTCTTTAATTTACATGAATAATTAAAATAGATTCAAGCAATCTTATGCTCCTATGGTTTTTCAGGATTAGAAGAAAATGTACTACAAGAAAAGACTAATGAAAGAAATGCTGCAAATCATAATAGCGAGTCTGATTTGGGAGAAATGACTAGCCCGGTTTTCAAACAAATATCAAAGGAAATACCTGAATGTCGTTTTATTTTTCATCCCAAACTTTGAACTATACAAATATCTAACTTAAATCTACAGTGAGGAGAAAGAATATGAGGGGTAAATGTCCTAGAAATTCTGATTTAAATCCTAGTAATTGAGCTCAGCTGTCAAAGCAAATAATGGTTTCAAAGTGAATGTTTTTAAACAAGATTAGATATTTGCTGTGCACTTCATGAAATATCTTGCACACATATTTTAAAATGTAGCAATATGTGTTATGTGCATACATATACAACTTAATTAGACTAACGAACTGATATTTCATGAGGCCATGAGCCATCAGGTATTGTAGTCTTATGGAGACTTCCAGGAAAACGTTTTCCCTCATACTGCTCGTTGCTCCTTCCACCCATGTCCATCTGACCAGCAGCACAAGGAAACACTTTGCATCCCCTTCTGGGCTCGAGGAATACCCTACAGACAGCTTTTGCAGAGGAGCATAATGTTAAATAGCTGGAAAGCAGCTCTTTTGTATGAGATGTTGCTGGGGTACTTGAGCAAGCCCAGCAGTCCCACCAGTGTTGCCTAAGGTTGGACAGCTTGGGCTGTCCCTCCAGGGTCTGGGGTGTACCAGCCTGGGTGCCTCCGTCTCATCTCATTTAAAGATCCTCCTCCAAGCTTCAGGAAGTCTAGACCTCCTCTAGACAAGTGTCCTCCACAGTGGATTCTTCCCATCTATTTCAGGACAGGATGAACCATGCTTTGGAAGTGTCCACCCCTCCTCTTTTGAGTTTGCATAGGTGAATAACTGACTAACTTGAACTAACCTGTAGACAGTGAAGTTAGGGGAGGTGAGTCCCAGCCCAGGGACAGTCCTGTCCCTCTCCTTGCCATCTGCTGAAGCAGCAGTCAGGCTCCCCAGCAGCGACCAGGGCAAGGGGCCATACCCACCCCTAGCCCTCCAGAGCTGTCTGCGAAGGAAAAGCACCACACAAACACTGAAGTAAGTCACTTTATTTGATGTTAGAACCTGGCCTGGTTTTCTGGCACATGACTCCTCCATCCAGCCGGAGCTATGAGTCACAAGCTAAGCCCTGAAGTTACTAATACAGCTCCATGTACAATCAAGCTGCATATTTTGCAGCGTATTATCCTTTTTGGGTTTGGCAAAGCGAAGTGTCTCCGTCGCAGGCAGAGTAGAAATTATGATGAGCTTTTCCCAGCTGGACTTCCTGTAATCGTCGCAGGGATAAAGAGTTCCTCGAGACTCCAGATCTTTCCCTGTCAGGCTCTAAGCCTGTCTCCAGCTCTGTCGAGCTTGTCAGGATTTTTATTTACAAAATTCAGCTAAAAATCTGTCCTGCCAGACTAAGCCAGGCTGTTTCTGCTTGTTCCTTAATCTCCAGGCTGCCTCCCTCCTCATGTTAAGGGACACTTAGTTTGTTTAAGGCCTGAGGCAGGCGTAATTACAAAATTTAGGCAGAATTCTGAATTGACCCCAAAGGTCTTACTACTCAGACAGAAATCATTTGTCATAATGAGCCTACTCGTAACCTGCTGACCCTTGGAGCTCAATTAATTTCACGCAGAAAAAATGTTCGCAGCCTCTAGACCCTGCTGCAGGAGGGATTTGCACGGTGGTGTCTCCCACTCACACGAGCCCATGTGGGCAAATGGACTTAGAAATTTCTCCAGAGAGAACAACGAACAGTGATAGAACATTGTTTTTAAAGCAGGGTAGTAAAACGAGGTATTTGTGTGTTCGGTTGCAGAGTAAATGTGTGTTCTTTAGAAAAATAAATTAAATACACAGAAAGGCATATTACTGCTTGTGGGCACATGTTTTAATTTTGTATCCCTTAAAACTCTTTAAAATACAGTCACCTCTGTCGAAGAGAGAAGTGATGCATCAAAAGGGCCTGGTTTGCCAGCCTGCTGCAGCAGTGCTGTGCCGGAGCACACTGCACCAGCAGCTCGGCCAGGGCCCATCACTAGGACAGGGGATGGGAGCTCCCCTAAGGGCATGGGAGATGATATGATTGATCTGCAGTGGAAATAACTAGCTTGGGCAAAACGCTGCAGCAAAACGGCCATACTGCTTCCCATAGGCAGAGCTGGGGCTTTTCTGCATCACACTGCACTGGGTCAAGCAAACCCAGAATGCATTTTGGGGTCAGACCTTTACTGGCTGAAGAGGAACTGCCTGGATTTGAGCTCTTGCTCTTTCTCAGCTTCTGGCATAACCCCTGGATTTTTCTATTGCTTTTCTTAAGTAACATACAAATTAGAGCAAGAATAGAGCTTTAATCTGAATTTTTTTATGTATGTTTTCTGGTCTTTGTTGTCTTAAATACTTCAAAAGAATGTCTGTACTGTTCAGCAAATGAAATTAAGATCTATCTAAACTACCTAATATTAGCTGTCTTGTGCAAGCTGGGTGTGGGGATGACAGAGAAAAGATTAAAAAGGGCGTCAGATCACTTGGATCAGTGAATATTCAGTCAGACCCTGTAGCAGGCTGTCTGTCTTTTTTGTTGTATGAGAAGGTTGCACTGGACCCACTTGTGTTGGTATAGATCTTACTAGCCAGAATAATAAAAATCTGGCCTGTTCAATCTCTTGGCATAGTCCAGCCAGCCTATTTAATTAAGATGAAAAGCACAGTCAAGAAGATAATTCAAGAGACATCAGTCATCTTAGACAATATGAGGCAGTGTTTTTTTTGTATCAGATCACTGAACCTGCTTATGCGTTTGCGGGAATGCATGTGGCTGGACTGGATAATCCAAGAGGATCTTTCCAACAACCATAACTATTTGCACTTACATAGCACCTTTTGGCCATGGATCCCGATGTCTATAAATCTGTAGGCTCATAGGTGAGAGCTCAGTAATGAATTTGAGAGCCGTGTGATAAATTGTGTTTATTATGCACTTTCCTTATAAAATGCTCATAATAGATTTTCACTAGAAACAAGTCCTGGACTGTGTCAGCTTTGTTGCGAGTTCACCGGCTTTCATCTCAAGCAGCCAGAAAGCTGTCTTAGGGAAATCCCCAGGTGGCACAAAATTGGCATTCCCATTACCACACAGCTTTTTGGCACAGGAGATAGTAAGGGGGTGAAGCACAGTGCACAGTGATTAAGCCACGGCAGTCACTCGCTGCAATCACTTTCTTTTGGAAATTCAGTCAAACTTCTCTAAGTCATGCAAGAATGGGCTTTGGATGCTACTGGGCTCAAGCCTTCTGAGAGCAGGAAGATGGCAGCGAATTGCCTCTCCATCCTCTTCTTCCCATTTTGCACAAAGAATAGGCTCACCATTTAGGACAGAGCCCCCAGAGTTATACACAGCATATTAAATAGTGCAAGTGTACGACAGCTTCAACACAGATCACTCTCCCTGGCTTAATATATGCCTGTTAGATTGTTTAACCGATGACACAATTTTTCCCCTGCTTAGTGCACAGTCTGACATTCAGAAACTGCTTTTCCCCTAAACTGTTGTCTCAAGTGCTTTCACTCCTGAAGATCATAGAAGATAAAAATAATGCATGTTGAGTGTATGTAAGTGTGTATATATATGATACATGATTGCTGAGCGTTTATGACATTAATCTTCACTCACAAAGACAGAATAGATAACTCATAAGTTATCCCTCTGCTCAACCATGAATATAAATGTCAGGCTCCTAATGGAGATGTTGTCTAATGAAATATCGTGAATTATTGAATCTTCTGAGCCATGTGCAAATTTCATTTCTTCTTCCCTTTTGGGTTCAGATTGGGTACTTTTGAGGTGATGCTATCAGCACTGTGAAGAGCAGATGGAAAGATTCTCAATGTAGCATTAAAGATCTAATCTCCGTACTGTGGGATGCCTGGGGGGATGCTGGCTGCCCACTCCCATGGCATCCATAATTAAATTTACATTAAAAATGAATATTTTGGAGACCTCTTCCCTTATGAACCCAATTCAAAGGTGAAGCTAAGGAAGTCTAAGGCTGTAAGAGACAACAGCACAGTCTATAAATCACAGTGGTGTAATTAAATCAGTGTAAAGTGGATCAAGTTACTTTGGTGCCAACTCAACACACTGAAAATGGTTTAAGCCTTGTTTAAATAGGTTTAGCTTCATTTAGTAAATTAGTATAGACAAGCCAAAAATTCTTTGTAATTTACCATTGCTTCTGGCCTCGTCAGCTTGTATGTCACTCTGGCTTATATCATCTTCGAGACACACTTACCAATGTGCAAGTTACATCCTTATTCTTCCTTTTTGCTTTGGCCTACAAGATGGGGGAATTCATGAGTGCTACAGTTTGCCTACAGAGAGAAAGCTCATTCAGAAGCGGTGCTGTGTCTAAGGGCAGATGTGCACCTTGGAAATCTTGGTGGAAGTTCCTAGGAAAACTTCCACCTTTCTTCCTAGAAACTCTCAGCTCAGACCAGCAGTTGTCACCAACAATAGTCTAGGCTGCTCACTGACCTACTCGTGTTTTACTCCCAGGCCCATTTTAGTCTAAATTGGACTTGTTCATGCTACCGAGATCAGAGATTTTTGCTAACTTGACCCATTTGAACTGAAAGAAGTCCAAATACCTTCCCACAGCCAGCTCTGCTGGCAGATCTAAGGCGGTAGAAACCTCATCAGAAGCGGCAGCTGCTGGTACACAAAGTTTCTTTGCTCACTTTAGCCTGTTCCTCTTTATTTGTCTGCTTAAGAAACATACCAGTTAATTTTGCCGAACCCCATCATCTTCCACAGGGCTGATCTCTTACATTCAGTGAGGAATTGTAACTTGCTGCAATCCGATCACTGTGCAAAATGTCTCGGTATGTGTAAAACCTGTGACAGACAGGGCTGAAGTTTCAGCCTAGTCTTCACAAGGTACAAATAACCAGAGGTGATCATTCAGAGGGCTGTGCGGCTCACAGGGAGTGCTTAGGGACAGTAATCCCTCTAGCCCACCAACACATTATGCAATAGCTGCACTGATACCATCATGCTTATCCTCACATTTGCCCTATGATGTAGAGATGTGTTATTATCCCACTTACAGCTGCAGCACAAAGGATGAGGGTAGAATAAATGACTTGCCAGAAGGCAGATGGGGAGTCTATGGCACAGAAGATTATAGGAGCCAGGTGACCTGTGTCTTGGTTTGGCTCTATGCCCAGAAAATCTCCTTTTCTTCCTGTAGTTATTGTGCCTTCTGCAAAATGGAAAACTCTATTGAAATCTCTAGCCCTTTAAGGCTAAAAAAAAAAATCTAATTCCCGGGTTTAAAAAAATACAAAGGAGCCCTTACTTACCCTGTAGGCCTAGGCATATTGCATGATTGTACTATATTTAAGAAATGACCCAGCATGAGTAATGCCTGTATTGTGATGTGGCGCAATTTTGGCCAGAACATTACCACCGGCCTCTTTTTCCCATTGACATGAGTCAGCTCAGTGTTGTACATCCAGGGCATTGATGGTGTTAGTGGGTGCTGATCCTGATTATATGGAGAAAACCGATAGACGAGGCACACCATTTGTGTATCAGATTGCCCGCATGGCATGGCTGCCCTGCTGCTCCCTGCAGCAGAGATGTTTAATGACAGAGCTCTGCTATACTGAGCGTGAGCTCCATCACATCATCATCATCCACTGACACAGGGTCTGCACTGGGTTGTTAAATTCCTTAAGTATTTATTGAAGCCAGTAGTGCCTCAGGCTCCATCCCCCCCCGCCACATACCTAGCTGAAAATTACTGCCAGCCTTTGCCACTGACCCTTACAGGAAGCATTGAACCGATCCCCCCTGACAAACACAGAGCAATGGCTCAGCCTTGCCGAATGACCCCCAGTGAGGTCGGCTTGACACTGTAGGCAAGGATTGATTGCAGGTAGCAGGTGAGACCCTTTCACTTGACTGCCTCTGGGACTTGGCCAAATGCTCTGTGCTTCAGGCAAGACACACCGTGCGTGGGGATAGGAGCCCCAGCTACTTTTATTAGGGCCGTCTGGCCACTGATTACCTTTTTAGGCTTGTAATTGCTGGGTGCGTTGATGCTTTTCCTTGAGCACGGTTATTGGGGAGCAGCAGAAGTGTTTCTTGCTTCTCTGGGCAAAAATGGAAATGAGCACAATCTCTCTGCTTATCACCCCCCCTCCCTGACTGCCTCTGCTGTGGCTCCATCGATCTGCGGTGAAGATACTCCCCATTTACACCACTGTCCAGAAAGAGAGAATTTGATTTGAGGTAATTGTTGTCCAATGCAGTCGATCAGGCCTCTATCCAGTGCTTTATGGGAGCAATATTACAGCGGTAGTGATTTTGCTGTTGCAGTGGATTGCATCAATATACGCTGGAACTGATGTGTTAGGATCAGGAAAGTGACATTTACTGCAGTAAAGGGAGTACGTATTTGGCCCCAAATTTAGCTGGGAGTTGAGAGACATAATTCTATCTTCAGCTGGAATCATTTATCCCAGCTCTGAGTCTTGCCAAGATAAATAAGCGCTTCTTCATGCTCACATGTTAATGCTGTTGCAATGAGCAAAGGGTTCATTTATTTGTTAATTGCTGTTCAAATTAAGCTGTTAAAATTAGGGAGAAACCCAAATTCTAGGGACCTGGGTATGCACGATACAGTTCTTTATCTGCTCTCTGTAGGCTAATATGGGGAGGGGGGTATACATGTCTTCCTAATTTATATTAAAATTAGATAGAGGACAAAGAAAAAGAGAGAAAGAAAATGCCTGGTCTAAATCTGGTTGAGGTTCTGAATCCCAAATCAAAGGAGCGAGGCATCCTTCGCAATAAATGTTTTATGAAGAGCACACACAGCATGGTAATGCCCACAGAAATCTGACAGCTTTCTCTGCTTTCCCTGTCTCTGCTCTACTTTCCCATCCGTGCCTCAGGTCATACAATTGAGCCTTGTTGCTCCTGTCCTTGCCTGTGGTCCCTGATTCATCACTTTTCAGACATCCCTTCGATGTGTCTGGAAGAAGCAAGCAGGAGAGACACAACTTTCCCTGAATTTCCTCCTCTCTGTTTGTACTTCTGCTTCCAATTTACTTGCTGCTCTTTTTCTCTTCTTTCACCCCATCTCTCCCGTCGTGTTTCTTTTCTCGCTACCGTTTCATTGTTTAGTGTCACTTGGGTGGAAGATGACCCCACAGGGCGCTGGGGAGGAGTCTTCGTACTGCTGAAGTGGTCGACCCAGACCTTGGCTTCCCTGGGCAACCTCTGTATGTGTCTGCAAACCCGCACTTTTGCAAATGTCCACACATTTCTCCCTGGTAGTGGAAGTTGTGGGTTTCAGGTGCTTCGAAATATCCTCAAGAGCCTGAATGCCTCTGAAAACAGGGCCTAGAGCAATCCCCCACGTGCTTGTTACTGCTTATGGTGAGACTTTTGAGAGGGAACAGCTCGCTGCTTCCACGGAGATCTGATGTATTATTATCCAGCAATTTCCTCACTTTGTTTAGACATCTGGGCTGAACCGTGGCGTTGTTGGCTTTTAACATGCTTTTCCAAGGCCCAGACTGCTGAGGTGTTTTTTTGAAAATATACGCGCTGTTTTCTTTCTTGTTTTCAATATAGAGGATAGCTAGGGATGAAGAATCTCCCCGTCCCTTGGTAGACGGGTCCTGTGATGCATTGTCTTTCCTGTCAGAAATGTGCTCCTGATTTCCTGTTGGAGTAGGCCTAGTCAAAGTCATTATTTTTAATTTTAATTCAGTGTTATAGGAAACCTTTCATCACAACTAATTTAGAAAGACGAGGACTCTCTTCCAAGTTTTTTCCCCTCAGCCACTTACCACACTCTGTAAAGTGGCAGAGCAGAGAGAGGATCCTCCATTGCAGTTCTGCCCCTCCTTGAGTTTTGCTTTAACCCCCTTCCTTTTCTGCATCGGAGAAGGATACAGATTGCACAGACCAAGTTGCATATAAACTCCCTTGCAATGGACCTGCTTCTGCCAGCAGGCCAGGAAACAAATCTCACGTTGCAAACACACCTTCAGCACAGCACGGTCCTGTGTCACAGCCTGACCTCAGCTCCCTCCCCAGACGAGATGGTATTTTCACCCAGCCCCCAGCAGGATTCATGTTGGTGCCACAGTCAGCCAATGCAGCCTTCTGGACATACTTTTGCAAAGAAATAAAAATTGGAATTCAGTATATTTACTGCAAATGACAAACGAGAGTATAAAGCTGAGTAGAGAAATTACCCAGGAAAAGAAACTATCCCCCCAGGAATCAGATCATATTTGAGACTGTAACCAAATCAGACAAGCCACAGCCAGTGAAACTACAGAAATTCATTGTGCACTGAAGAGCTGCAAAATATGGACCTGTGGCTGCTCTACCCAGCCTCTCCTGCATACTCTCTCCTTGGCCTCTGAAACGTGCATCGTGCTTTCCCTGGATCTGGAGTTAGACCAATTTTAAAGAAGAGGCAGTGTGAGTATGCTTGTCCCAAATGTTGCTATGCTAGAAATGGCATGTTATTATGAAAGCGTATTTTCAACACATGGGCAAGGTCTGGGGCAGCCTGTCCAAACGCTTTATTGACAGGTCAACATTTCCACAGCCGGCACTGCAGAGTGGAAGATTCTCAGGCTATTGAATATTTTATATTCACTTGATGAACTAGATTTTGCATGAATTATACCAAAAGGATCAACCAACACCAGTCTGTGTTACGTTCTCAGCTTTGCCTTGAGATCTGCTCTGTGAGACATTTCATCTCTCAGCTTCTCAGCTCTCTCTTCCCAAGGTGCGGCATTGATTTTTCCTTTCCTCTGTACTTTGTCTTACCTGCTCGGATTGGTCTGGACTTTTACAGTTGTCGTGGTTTAACCCCAGCCAGCAGCTCAGCACCACGCAGCTGCTCACGCACTTCCCCCCCACCCAGTGGGATGGGGGGAGAATTGGAAAATAAAGTAAAGTTCGTGGGTTGAGATAAGAACAGTTTAATAGCACAGAAAGGAAGAAACTAACAATGACACTAATAACAACAATAAAGTGACAATAATAATAAAAGGATTGGAATACATA
>JAVKLA010000010.1:20174712-20221244 GCA_034782735.1 Sagittarius serpentarius
ATTCTTCTCATCCTAAACCCAAAACACAGCGCTGTACCAGCTGCTAGGAAGACAATTAACTCTATCCCAGCCGAAACGAGGACAGCAGTGTTTCATATCAGTATCAGCAAAGTGTTGTCCCATGTTCTGTTTCAACCTCCAAAAAAATACCCCCAACAAAATCCCAGTAACAACTGTGGAGGGACTTTTTCCTCTCTTAGGTTTTTTTTTAGCTTTTTGCTTTTGTTACTCATTATTCTTCATAGAAAGTCAGTGCCTTATCTAACAGAGAAGCTACAAAGATTTTCACTTTTAGTTTTGTTGTAATTAATGAAAACTAGGCAATTTATATGAGCAGTGCTCTTCAGTGATCTGGTCATACAATTACAGTATAAGCTCATGGGGCCATGGGCTGAAGAAGCCAATGAGCTGGGCTGCAAGGATAGAGGATTCTGAAAAGCAGAAAAGTGGAAGGAAAGCAGTGATTGCTGAGATATAGGAAGAAAAATCTTTGTCCATTCTTTGCACCAAGACCCATGCCAACCCTGGCTATTTGCAAGTCAGATGGGCTTAGCAGTTTGCAAGCAAAAAGGTGAGAAGGTCCTTGCAACCACAATGGACAGCAAACCCCAAAAGTGGGTTAGGAATGAACACTGAAAGCACACACATGAGCTCATGGAGGTTTTCCTAGAAGAAGTGGGTTTTAAAGTCAAGTCTGTGGGAGAGAAAAGTAAGCATTATGGAAGGTGAAGAAGTGCAGGAAAGAAGACAGGAAGAGTGAGATGTCAGGTATTCAGGAGGTGGGAATGGAGGAGATTCGATCACTCAGGGACTGCAGATATAAGGAGAGAACTTTCAATTGACAGGAAACACCAAAAGGAAACAAATGAGAAGAATCACAGAGAAGCTGGGCACAGATTAAAAAACAGTGCAAAAAGGTTTGAGGGCGTTTTGACCTAAATGGAAAGGGATAAGCGAGAAGTCTGAAGAGAAGCATGAACCATCCTAATTCTTCTCCCTGCTTTTGCACTTGTACAATAGGCTGACTACAGATGGGTTCCTACAAAGTGTGGGTATTGGTTTTATTTGGAATTTACGAGATTTTCGACTTACTGTCAAAGCACGATTTCCCTGTGCTTTTTATAATTTTTTTTTTCATTTTTTACTTTTTCTCAGAGCTGAATGGGTGCATGAAGGGCACATAAAGGTTTATTGAGTAAAAGCCCTAAATGCTTGCAAACTTTTACTATTCTTCCAGGGCCTATAAATATTTTTCTCAATCCTTCTCTTCAAGGCAATAAAAAATTAGTTTAGAGGTTAGCTGTGGGACACTTGACATGAGTCTGGCTCTAATCTCATTTTAAGGTTAAGGAAAGAAGTAGAACTGAAACAGCCCAGACCGCCAAAGTATTGAAATAGATATTAACATGCTCCTGTCTATAGGCCATACGTATCTGTGGCATAGCAAGTTGTATGGATGATGAAGAGACCAAGAGCATGTGCATTAGATATGTGCTGCCTTCTCTCACAGGCATTGCTAAGGTTTGCATTTTCAGTGGAGTAGCCTCCTTTTTAAAGGGAATGGTTTGTACCCCAAAATATGGCCACACTCTGAACAAACCTCATAGATGCAAGCCTCACCAGTGCATGTTGCTGGGTGTCTGGGATGTAGCTGAGGAGCTCAGAGGTGCAGCCACTCATCTTTGGAGGCAGAGATTATTTCTGAGGGCAAAGTTATGCAAAAATGAAGTTTTATTTTACAACAAAACAAAACAAAAACCACTTTCCTGTACTCATTCCACTGGCAAGCTAGGTCTTGCTGCTCCAAAACCTGGGAGTTTAAGGAGGTACCTTTACATCAAGACTATCTTAGTCACATTGCTCACAATAACCTGATTCCCAGATTTCCACCTCTGTCTGGCCTCTGGGTATCTGTACAGTTTGCTATGAGCCTTCAGTTAGGGGTCTGCTTAGCCGTGCATCCTTGGGACAAATTTAGGCAAGGTTAGGAAAGCAACTAAGAAAAGCCAGTCTGTGGCCCAAAGGTTCAGATCCGTTGCACAAGGCCCTTCACTTCCGTATGAGGGATTTATGTGATGGATATCAATGTGGCATGTTGTAACCACTCCGCATGTAGCTGTGCTAATTCCCTGTCAGGATAAAGCGAATGAAATAATGCATGTTGACTTACAACTATTTAAAAGATGTTCCTGGTCCAAGAGCAGTCATCTTTGTCTTCCTTCCCTTTCCCCTCCTTTCTGGGTCTATCCCTTCTTGGTTTGCAGCCCTAACCTGGAAGAACAGGAATCGTCCCTTCTGGCTGGCAGGTGACCAGCAATATTAGAGGTCTGGCAGGTGTAACGCTGTCTGCCACCACCCGCGGGGCCAGGAGGCTTCACTCAGGTGCCTCCGAGAGAGAGGGCTGCGCTCAGGACGGGGATCCGCCAGTTGGAAGTGAGCTCAGTTTTCCCCTGATGTGTAAGTCAGCAAGTACAACTCCCACGCAGGAAGCAGAGCTCTTCAGCAGAGCAGCCGTGTGAAACTCAGCAGTTTTGGTTTGCGAGGGTACATATGAAAATATTTTTGGTGTCAGTTTTCCTGGACGATTCCAGCTTGTGAAAATTGAAGGCAAGCACTAACTTTCCTGTTCCGGAGCAGTTGTTGCTAGAATGTCTGAAGCTTCTCATTTCATCAGCATTTCACAAAAATACCCTGAAAACAGAAGAATTTCATGGGAACGCTCCTGAGGTCCCTCAGCTTGGCGGTGGTAGGAGGCTTGCAATAACACATTCATTTGTTTAAAAGATTGTTTTGGAGGTAAACCCATTTCCTATGTAGATGTCTACGCTAAGGCAAAAAGAGGAGAAAACCGTCTACCTCACAGGGGTTTTTTTATATAAGAAAGCCCATTTTTATTGAGAAAAGCTCCAGTTATCTTTGAGTATCAGGCATTCCTCTAGGAAACCTGATGTAAACATACATAGCTGTTAAAGATTTAATGAGATCCCACCATTTATCTAATGAGATCACATAGGTTCTCCTCTCAGCACCTCCTCCTATACTGAAATCGGGCACCTTTGCTGCTCTAACTAGGCCCCCAGATTAATATTGCCTTGATGTAATTGTTCATTCAACACGACTGCTAATTTGTCAGTAGAGCTATCCCAGGGTCTTGCTCCAAGAGATATGAAAACAATAACCTTGTGACCAAGAGACAGGCCTAATGTTTTCACTGCTAAACTGTTGAAAGGGCGTTTTGTGTGAAGGAGAAGGGAATGAGTCATCAAGCAAGGGGGTACAGGGTTAGTACTTCTGAAAAGAAAGAAAAGGAGAAAAAAACCCAAGTTATCCTTCTCTAATACAAATCAGAAAATTGATAGGGGAGAAAAAAAGCAAATATATACAAAATGTACCAGAAGAATGCATCAGTCTGCAAATCACACGAATTCTGGGCATCTGCACTCATAAACACACATATGTGCATGCTTTGTCTTGCACACATGTATGCATCACTAAGGCACTGATATGCAGCTTCCAAATAATTGCCTTCTAATAACAAAAATGTGCCCCATTCCAGTAATGACAACTGCAGCACAATCAAAACCAACTGCAGCTAAAAAACAAAAATCATATTTCAAAGAAACACTGAAGATTAGCCTGTGGCTTTCACTAAACTGTGTCTCTCTGATTCCTGCTGGGTGACACAATAGGCTGGCTTAACGCAGCCTGGCCTCTGAACTCAGCCATACAAGCCTTGGTTCCTTGAAACAGCAGCCTCACTGTCTATCAGATTTTCAAAGCTGCACATACTCCGCACAATATAAAATATCCTCTTCTTTCTCTGTCCCATTTGTCCGTGGCACATCTGCATGCCCCTTCTCCCTACTTTTTATACCAGTCCTCAGAGTCTTTTGTGAGTGTATTCCTTTCAACATCTGCAAAAGAAATCATTTCTCTTAGAAACAGTGTAGGGGTCGGGGAGTATACACAATAGCTGGAAATACTGTTTAAGGCCCAGAGGGGAGAATTTTTTTTCTGCTATGAAAATGTGCTTTTGCAATGCAATGCAATATTCAAACTCAACCCCCTTCTCTCCTACCCCCCGACCCCAGAAAAAAAATGCACAAGGTGGAACAGGCTCATCTAAAGCAAAACATACTTGAGAGAAAAGATGTGGCAAAACAAAACCCATAGCTTTCCATGAAGAGCTGCCAAAAATAACATTGGCTCGGCAGGCATGTGATCTTCAGAGGAGTTTGCTACTTGAATGAGTCAGAATGGTGATTCCATTTTTACCTCTTCAGTGAACAGGAAACACACTCTCCTTGAGCACCAAATTCTCCTGCAGTGGCCCGCTTCCACTGGATTATATCAGTAGGGTTTGCAGGTGCTGAGACAAAGTGGAAAGTGTGTAATGGTTTCCCCTAGTTTGAGAAGTTGCACTTAACTGAGGCAAAGCCCAAAAGGTCATCTAGAAGTATATGTAAAAGCAGATACCTGTGTATACATATCTGAAATGAGAAGAGAAAGGGGGAAGTGATCTAAAATACCCTTTTCCATAAAGAAAGAACTGGGCTCTACCCAGAAAATACGTTTTATTCTAGGATGCAGAGCCTGCAAACTTTATGAAAAGAAGTCCATGATGTGGCTGATTTCACCAATCCAGCACGTGTCCTTCAGCTCACTGTTCTTGAATGAAAATGCTTTGGTTTAGTTTTTTACAGAGAAATAAGAGTGCCAATGGCCTCAGAAAGTTTCTGGTTTTGGTATTGAACTGTCGGAGACTGGGACTCTCCAAATCAACACTTATGTCCTAGTTGCTGAAGTTTTATTGTGAGGAAGCAAAATATATTTTTATTTCCATGCCTTAGGAGGAGTTTGCAGAACTTTTGTTTGAGTATACCATCCTTTGTCCTGTAAAATTAGAAAATGTGGAGCTGGAGTTGATAAGAAGGATAAATAAGAAAAAGTCACACAATTGAGTCTTTGCAGTCTCTTTTTCTTTAAGAACTGCATTTAAATGGAAAAAAAAAGAGGGTTCCTTGAAAACCTGTAACTCTCTCAAGTGCCTTCCATATCTCCAGGAATAATCATTTTAATTTTGCAATAACTGACCATATGATATCCCGACTGCCCTGAGGGAACCACAATGATTGAGGGAACCACAATTTGCCCATTCTACAAGAAACACAATGATCTTATTTGCGTCTTCCCATTCAAGTATTGTCAGGTTTTCTGTGACATATTTGGGAGACAGTTCCTGATGTTCCTGAAAAACGTTGCCCACTTTGTCCCATGCAATACCAAAAAGAGTAGAGGGAAGTCCAATTGTAGAGCTGGTTGATTGTAGACCTGGTATTTATTTCACCAAGAACAAATATACACCGGGAGTGGGAAGTATTGGTCAGTTAGGTCCTGGGAAAATTACCTCTCATTAATAAATAAAATTAGTATTGAAATATCTTGGATGCAAGTACTGAAAACAGCAAAAGTAATGGAACATATGCTAACTCCAGACAAATGCAGTCTCTCATCAGATATCTGAAATCATGCTGTTTCTGTTGGAGATTTCAATAACTTCAGTTGAAGCCTATTGCCAAAACTTTCAAACCTAACTGTTGGAGAGAGGAGCTCAGGAGCTTTAGCAGAGCCCAATTTTCCCAGAGTTTAGGTATTCAGCAGTTTCTAAAAATCAAGCCAAGAGCTTTTCAAATTGAGAAAACACATCTGACAATTCATGACTGGAAAATGTGGTCAACATAGGGCTGTAGGTGCTCATGTCTTCAGAAAATCAGTCCAAGGTTCCCTCAAGTTAGAAACCTGAAGTTTCCAGAATGAGAAGTCTCTCTGGAAAATGTTAGCCTCCAACTCTGTTTTAGCTTTTCTATTTATTAGAATGGGAAAAAAAATATTGTATAATGACTAAATATAATTATTATGTAGTGGCTTACTGAGCTGAGAAAGTGGAATAATATGTGGGAAATAATAGTGTCGCGCTAGAGGTGAGGCACAGTTCATTTGTGAAAAGGCAGTGACAAAGTTGTCTACCACTGGCTTTCTAATTTAAGGCAGCCTCTTGATACAAGAAATAGTAGCTGTTCTGTGACACCGTGACTTCGCATCTCCTTATTGTAAGATTTGTGGATTTGTGTTACTCTTTATTTAAATAAAAAGCTAATCTTTCAGCACTCGGAGGAGATAAAAGAAATGAGAAAGCACCAAGGATTTCCAAACTGATTAGTCCTTCTTGTCCACAAAATTCTATTTGAACTTAATTTCTTATTTTCTTTTTTAGATTTAAGAACTGACTTCAGTTTAAAAAAAAAATAAAAAAGAAAGGCCATTTCTGTCAAAATCTAAGTGATTGGTATCCACTGCAAGATTTCATATCTAAACAATGTAAATGAAACTTCCCTTCACTTTGATAAAGTGCCTGGAAATGAAGTCTGTTCTTACCGAGCAACTCGTGTCACAAACCACCAATTCTTTCATAGTTTCCATGGTCTTGCTTTTAAGTATTGGTGCACCTTTCCCTTTCCATCCACCACTGCCCAAACTGTTTCACTGCTCCATCACTCTCTTGAAGCAAACAAGACATCCTGGACATTTTGATAGACCTTAATTTCCAAGAAACAGAAGAAGGAGCCAAGATCAAGGACCAGTCTGCTCTGGGGACAATACACCACAGTCTGTGGGCCTCTTTCTTAGAAAATTTGTGGCCCAGCATCTTCCCCCTGATCATGATCTGTGGGAGCTGCTTACAGGAGAAAATATAATCAGAACACCTATACACACATGTTTTGGTAACAGGTTCATTCATTATATCTCCAATTTCTTGCCCTTTGGTTTAAATTTAAAACAAACCAGACAGTTGCTCTGTCTCCTAGTTTTTCAAACACAAATGGGTCTTGTAATTAATTCCTGCACATTACACAACTGCTGAGATATTTTTATACATTAAAATTATTACGTAATGTTCTGACACATAATGACTGATTCTTCACTGGTGCCTAAGTACCTCACTGAACACTTGGGTGGCATCAGCTGATTGCTGATACACTCAAACTCTTAATCACTTTTTTTTTAAAAGGTAGATCCTTTTGGTTTATGCCAGTGCTTTGGTTCTCCTCTCACCTTTAGAGGTAACATAGCTTTTTTATAGGTTGATTCTTCTTTGTTCTCCCCTGTAAAAGAGAAATCTTCTAACAAATCATTTTCTATTAAACTTTATAGCCCCAAATCTTGGCAACATCAAGGCCATATTTTGCCACAGAAATTAATCAAAAGAGGGCTGAGAGATGACCCAGAAGAACAGACTCCCAAAGGGCTGCTATCATGACAGAGTTAGTAAGACCTGTTTTCTCAGCTCTGGTGTAAGGCTCTGCCTCCAGTCAGAGGTTTGACTGAGTTTTATTATTGTTGGTCTCTGCAGGTATTTGAAAGCTCTGATTTTCCTGTCCCTATATTCCATTCACAGAAAACCCTATTGGTATTATTTTCAGAAAGTATCACTATTAAGGTCAGTATATCAGAAGACATCTGTGTCATGTACCCAGATTTACTATTTTTGACATTATCAAGGTTTTGAAGAACCGCGTTTCTCCCCTCTTCTAACTGCATGCTTGGTTGCAGCCCACATGGCAGCTGGGTGTTAGATGAACTTCTGGGTAGCCAGAAGGAACTGCATTCCTGGAAAATGATGAAACCAAGGATTCATTTTTCATTCCCATCGCTCTCATTAGCAGATAGCAGCCACTTTTATCACTCCAAATACATTAGTCAGAAGGCTCTCACCACATCGGGGCTTCACAGTGTTGGATGCTGTACAAACATTCGATGTGTACATTCCTTCCACGCAAAGGACAAGGAAATCATTACATCCTTGCCTCAAGCACCTCCCCTTTCCTAAGCCACCCTCTCCATTCCCTGTGTGCGTCTCCTGTTAATCATGCCACAGATCTCAGCGACTGGTGGAAATTCAATAAACACAGGTCTGATGCACGTTGATAAGAGACTCACAAACCAAAACAAGCGGAGAAAAGAAAAACTCTCTTCCTATTTAACTCCCCCCCAGCTCTCCTCAAAGGAAGTCTCATACGCTTGATGTTGCAATTGCTTTTCAAGCCCCAACAAGTAATTTTTCTGCCCCACTGTGAAGTGAAAAGACCCCAGCACTATTCGCCCCATAAATTCAACCAGCATGAGTCAAGCGTCAGAAAATCAAGAGATGCATTACTACTAATAAAACCAAGAAGAATAGGAAATGTTTTATTCTTTTCTTTCAAAGTTTTGAGGCCAAAGTGACTTCAGGAACTCAACAGCAGGGATGGAAAACTGAGGGGGAGGATTGCCTTTTTACAGGAAATCTGAAGTTCCTTTGTAGTTAATTAATTATATCTCTGGGATCCAGGGTTAAGCCCAATCTGCAGGTTAATGCAAGGCATATCTTCAAGCTGAGGGGGCTGTAATATGGAGGTTCTCATCCAAGGAAAAACCCCCTTCTGCTCGTAGCAAATTTGCCTTTTTTAACCCCAGAAGGTCTGATTTGCACAACGTTGCCTGCTAAAAATCAGCCACTTACTGCAGCTGCCCTTTTATATCCCTTCTCCAGGAGGAGACAGACCCAGACATGTTCTGGGAGGAACAGGCTGCTAGTCTGTCTCTGACACCTCCCTGAAATACGGTGCTTCAATAAGCACCTATGCCGCAGGGCATGGCTGGTTTTCCCGATTCAGCCAGCACGTTCTAGGAACGCCACACCCCACCCACGGGCTCAGCCTCTTCCAGCACCCACTGGTGCCACCCAGGTAATTGCCATCTCAGAGATAAGCTGAGTCTTATCTGCCACTCCGGCTCCTTGCGCTGTCTAATGGGGCAGGGTGATGCCTCTTCAATGGCTTATCCATAATGGGAAAGGAGTTTTTTGTGTGTTTTGTCAGTGTCTCATTTTTAAAAACATGTATTTACTTGTGTTTCCAGAGGCGAAGGACGATAGTGCAGGAGCTAAGGAAGCCAAGGTTTGGTTCGTCATTCTAAGAAAGTCTTCTTGGGTGACCCTGAAATGACATAGTATCTCTGCCCCCATTTCCTACCTCTAAAATGAGAATAGTAGCTGCCTTGACTGAGAGGTGTGCTGGAAGGACACGGAGTAACATTTATGAAGTGTTTGAATACCACAGTCAGGAAGGAAGGGGAGCAGAGAAGCACATTCGATGACAGATTTATGTTTCCCTTACAGTTATATGTATGAGCTGTTCTTTGTGCCATGCTTCATCTATTGACCCTAAGATTAAAAATTCAATGGGTGCATCAAAGGAACCAGATTCTTTCCTAAAATGAGTAAGATGGCATGCAAATCCCTTAATAGTCTGGCTCAGGGTAGTATTGTGCTTCCTGACAGACAGGGAAAAAAAGCAAGTGGAACAAGTTTGGATGACACCAAGCTATGATATGAGTGATAATGGCATGTGTGACAGTGTTATTAAACAAAATTGTACTTCCAGAAGCTCCACCTGGGGTAGTTATACTATGGGAGGAAAAAAAAGAAGAAATGAATTAAAGATACCTAAACCTGCAACTTCTGCATCTCCTGGGAGCATTCAAGCTGCTGGGTTGTAGGTTGGTCAAAGTATGTGTCTTTTTTTCAGAGAGATGTTGAAAAGGTCTCAATTTCATTCCAGCAAGAAACAAAAGCAGAAACAGTCATGAAATGAAACTCTTGGAGTTATGCCAATCCAGATTTTAGAGGTTTTGGGAAGAATAAGTTCTCACAGGGAGGCCAGCAGGCAAAGATCAGCTGTAAGTGATAGAATCAGATGTTACATATATAAAATTATCCTTTGAAAAACAGAAACATCCCATTCCCCATACAGCTTTGCCGTGATACATCCTGACAGAGGCCCAGAAGCATCCTCAGCACGAGGCAAGGCACTGCTCGACAGAACTGCACTTGGCCAGGAAGAGAGAAGAATTTTTCCTTGATTTCAGTGGGAGCTGCATCCACTTGCAGCCTGATAAATCTGGTCCTGAGTAATGCAGCGTGTATGGCTGGGTATGCCTCTCTTGTTCTCTCACACACACCTACGTAGACAAACACATTCGCTTGCTGACTCACTGGCTTCCCAGCAATCAGTGCTCCTTTACTAGTTAAAACATGCGGCTGATACTCTCTCAGCCCTGTGGATTAACCCCTGTCTTCTTTATACACCATCACCTATCGCTCGGCAACAGAAAATAGACTCTGATTTGGGCCTGATGGGCACTCTTAGTGGTGATGCATGGAGACAGACAGATTTTTTTATGAGCTCACTTGACCCTTCAGGGTAAGAAGTGGAAATACTTGTAGTGTAGTAAATTGAGCAAACATGACATGGACGGTAAGAGAGAGAGACAAGGAGAGAAGGCACAAATAACTGTGAGGGTTCTACTTATTCCCATGTAGCAGGAGGCTGGGATGACACCAACAAGGGGAAAGAGTCTCTCTTGCATCACCCAGAGCTGAATTTATACCTGCAAAGTCGACACAGAGATTTGAACAAAGACCGCTGGTGATCTGAAATCATAGAATCATAGAATAATTGCCTAGATTGGAAAAGACCTATAAGATCATCTAGTCCAATCATTAACCTAGCACTGACAAGTCCCCCACTAAACCGTGTCCCTCAGTGCTACATCTACATGATTTTTAAAAACATCATAAAACAACCTCCAATCCAGTTGGTTACCTAACATTCAGTTGTTCAAAAAACCAGACTTTTACCCCTCTTAATGGTACCTGGGAATGCTTTCATGATTTTGTTTTTTCTACTTTGGGGCTGAGAGGAGGGGAAATATGATTTACTGTTGTTTTCTGGGTGAATAAAGTTGCTAGATCCCCCAAACCCCATTTTTCCCAGTGCAAGAGAACCTGCAAAGTATGTTTGCAACACTTGCCAGGGCACATAAATGGCACAGCAGTCTGCTATTATTGCATGAAAGCAAAAGCTTATCACTGAAATGAATGACAGATACACGATTAGAACTTTTAAAATCCTTTAAGTTGTAACCTAATCAAACTCAATATCCTATTTTACAGATATAATGTTAGATTATGCTGCTTCTTTCTACACTTAACCTTGCTCTTGCGTATCAGGTAGACATCTCTGCTCATGAATTCACATTAGAAAGAAGTGTCCAGAGCCCTTCAGTTTGCAGAAACAGGGTCTGGCCACATTCTGGATGTGGACTTCTCTGTCATCACTTCCCTTAGGGCTACAGAGCATGTAGAATTTTGCCTCGACAAAGTAAGTTTCCAAAATGGGTGTTATTTCACCTTGATGCCTCACCAAGAAGCAGGAGGTGGGACTGATACGAAGCTGTTATATTCAAATCTACCATTACCACACAGTTGCTCCATCTTGAACTTCTCCTCTTTAATAACTGGTTTAAGACGAAGGGAAGATGGTGCCATCTAGGTCTATTAGCCTGTCGCTAGTCTGTGGCACTTCAGACATCAGGATATGAGCAGCCCAAAGTATTTTTAGTAACCTTGGTGGTTTGACAGGGGAGAGAAGCTGCTGCCTTGGAAATGCCTCAGTGAAAATTTGGTTCCAGAGTGTAATGTTTCTGTGACCATCTTGCTTCAACACAGAGGGGAGACCTGTAATTTCCCAGGGTTTAAGAGTGAGGATGGCAGAGGCTCCATTTCACAGACTGCCATTGCTGGGTTTTCCCTCTCCATGTTTCATTTGTGCTGACAGTCTTCACTAAGCAGCAAACCTTCTTGCTCTTTCTGGAGCACTGGGTGTTTACACCTCTGGGAGATGTATTCAGCAGATAAAGGTTGCAATCCCAAGTTGTGCAATGAGGTAGAGCTTGGCCTGACAAGCAGGCAGCAGGTTCACTGATACAGATGGCTCAATCAAAGCATTTCTGTCCTCACCTGAAACTTCCTTCCATCGCCATCAGTACAACCACACATGCATCCCTGCCCTATTGCTCTAGCAACTTAAACTGAGACTGCCAATTAATCTAAACCGGTGACTATTATAAGATAATCCACTCGACCTGGAAGGTTAAGTTCTACTTTAAAGGGAATTGTTTGTCCAGACATATAGACATAGCTTCTACTATGACTGTTGCTACTTTGGTTTATGAAAGTTTTCCAGCAGAAATATATTTTATTAAGAAAGGCAATTTTGGGGGAGTTTCTGACAGTATACTTGCATTTACCTAGGACGGCTGTGCTATGAAAACAGCATTGAAGAATCACACCTCTAACCACCTTGGCTATACCATCAATAGATTGTAGACAAGACCTGGCCCAAAGGGAATTACTAAACTTGCCGAGGCTTAAACATATTTTTGAACCCAAGTCTGCAGAAGGAGAGAAGTTAGTGATTTAATCCACCAACATCATACCAGTCAGACAGATAAAAGGCCTGAAAAGAGCAGCACAAAGTAATCTGGCTATTTCATTCCCATTGAACACCGATTTCCAATGGCCAGAGACAAAAGACATGGAAAAATATCCTAATGTAAGCTGGCATGAGGTCCAGAGCACAGGCAGTTAGCATTAATTATGTATTACCCAAGCACTATAGATAGCACCAAACAGGAAGGGGAAAAACTCATAAAGCTATTAATAACGAACATAAAATTCGTAAACTCTCTATGAGGAATAATTTGCATAGCAATATAAACATGGTCTCCAATGCTGAAAAGCTGGAAACAGTACTCTGGTAAAAAAACTCATTATTTTATATGTTTAAAACTATAGTTCTATTTATTTATTTATAAGCATATACTATGGTCTCTAAGTCACAGGTTCCTGGCTGTGTGGAGCATATCCACTTTGCTACTGCAGACATTCCCATTTGCTGGGCACATGCAGTAACAATTCTGGAGCATTTCCTTTGCAGTGGTCTTGGACGGACAGTAATTACTAGCGATACCTGTGCTTGTTTGAAGACATAGATAAGCCTTACAAGAAGTCGTTGCATTGGGTTGTATCTTATCAAAGGAGTCAGATCTCTGTTAGAGTCAGCTCTTAGCTTCTCAGTGAAATAAGGAAACACTAGCAGCGACTTTCACCTACCCCAGCTCCTTGAAGAGCTCACATGGTTGGCTCCGATAGCATGTCATCATGAAGCTTGCTGGAATGACTCTAATCATCAACACTTTGGTGGGGAGAAAGATTCATTCATTATATGTAAAGCCCACTTTCTATAATGTTTCAGGGGCCACAGTGTCTAAACATGGTGTATGGATTTAAAACATATCATCAGTTACCAGGGGCCAGCAACATCCTGACCTAGCTGTGCTGGAGGTCTTCATCATGAGCAAGACACTGGTTCTCTCGTTACCCTTATGACTACCCTCAGGCTGTTATGTTTTATCATGGGAAAAAGATGCCAACTTGCATTTATTCTAATCAAAACAGTTCCAAAATATTCAGAATTATTTAAAACGTGAAAACAAATGCCATTTGTTATATAATCTGCAGGTTTCACCAAGCTTCTCTGGAACTGCTTAGGCTAATTCAGGAGACTGCAGGAGCAACACAAAGCATGATGGCTTTTGTCAGACCTAGGAAACCACAGGGTAAATTCATGTCCAGTAACTTCAGCAGAGAAACCTCTTCCTTGCTTTCCACTGAGCCTGAGAAGCAGAGTGCTGCTAACCTGCATCTCAGGATATGATAGAAATTTCCCTGTAATACAACAGGACAAAACATTGAGTGGGTTATCACCCAAAGCTGGGGCGGGCTACTCTCTCTCCTTGTCTGAAATTGGTACACAGCAGCCTTGCTCTGCTTCCACACCTCACCAGAGAGCTCACCTCTGAGTCTCAGCTCTGCCAACTCCCCTTGGCTGGGGAAGCTTCCCGCAGGCTGTGCTAAGTTCTTCGCAGCTGGAGGTTGCTTTTGCATATATCACAGACACCTCTTGGTGGGCTGTGATTTGATTTTTCCAGAGAGGCCTCCTGGGAGTGTGTCTCAGGAACAGGGTACGGGGGAGGATGGGGAAGGATGTGGTCGCATGCTTGATCAGAAAAGCAATAATGAAAAGTGGATGGAGAAGGGGAGAGAGCAGTGGGAGTTTTCTCATCAATCCTGGGTCCTGTTGGGCCAGCAGCCCCTCTGGTATGTTTAGGGATGCTGTGTGCCTTAACAGCCTCCATTTACTAATGCAGTAATGACCTGCTGGAGGAGGATTTGGCCGCTGTGCTAATTGCATTCCTCTGCCGCACAATAACTTAACACATTATTAAGATTCCACAGAAGAGGGTCAGGGAATTCATCTCTCTCCAGTGCTCTCCTGACCCTAGCACCATCTCTCTCTCTCTCACTCCTTTCCTTCTTTTCCCAAATCCAAATGGATGCTTTCAAAAGCTGGAAAGGAAACACTCCATCATTTGTAACAGTGGTACAGTCACAATTTTTTCTTCATATTCAACATTTTATGCCTGATTTTGAATAGCTGCAAGCTCCAGCTCTCCTGCTTTACACTGCTCTTTCAGAGCAAAAAGGCTCAGAGATGAACTTCATGGAGTAAGATGGCCACAGCTTCAGGTGGTGCAAGTCATATGTGTTGAAGACAAGTCCTCTTTTACCACAGCTCAGGTTTTTACAAGCTCACCGGCTCTGAGGGGTGGACCAAAGCACAGTAGAGAGATGATTTTTCCTTGGGATTTTTGGTTTCGTTTGGTTTATGGTTGGCTATTGCACAATCTGACCCAACGTTATTCCTCCATAGGATAAAAGACTGTCAGAAAAGAATGTAAGGAGGCAATGATCATTCCAGTGTGTACATTTGTAGCTGCTAGTTGGCCAAGACAGTACAGCCCTTGACTCAAAGCAAAGTGGAGGGTTAAAATCCTTTGAGAATTGCCAAAAACAACAGGCAGGGGGGTGGGAACACGCGAATACAAGGGTAGCTGAATCAGTTTGGACTGCATGGCAAATAAGAGAGCATGGTGGAGGTGAGTGCTGTCTGTAGAGCCTCAAGGACAGTTCTCAGCCTGATTTGCTGGTGCAAGGTGGGGACCTGAGTGACCTCCTCACTGCACTTCTCATATGCCACCACAGTGATGGCAAGCAGGTGGCTCATCTTGCAACCTGGCATTAATGATGCCGTGGACTGCCCATCACCAATTTCCTCCTCTTCCTTCTCATTTTTAGGTTTTCTCTCCTTTCCTCCCTGCCGAAGGATGAGAGGCCAAATTGCACTTTCTTCAGAGGCAATGTCTTCCTTGCATGGCAGCCTTGGTGAGCGGGCTGCATCCACCACACTGGATTGCCAGTGAAACCACCTACTTGGCTCTGAGCATGAGTCTGAAGGCTGGGGCATTGCCCCGACTCACCAGTGAGGCAGGGACCAGCTCTGCTCCTCCCGATGCCTGCCTGCAACGCTGCTCACCCTGCCTCGTCTCCCCTGCTTGCTCCAGACTGCGCATCTTCAGCCTGCTCATATGCCTGCAGCAGCTTTCCTATTAATATATGTCAGCATCCTTCAATTTCTTCCTTCGGAAATCTTAAAAGTCTCCGCTGTACTACACCATGTTCAGGCTGTAATGATTTTATCAGCTCATGCTAGTTCTTGTTAGTGTCCTGCCACTTTTAGACTATTGGATTTGGAGGGGGAAGAGATTGTTTATTTCGTTGACTCGTCAGAATAACATGTATGCTCAGCTCACTAAATAAATTAATGGCAGTAATAGTCATAAATAATAATTATGAATGAAAGTGTGTGCGAGGTTAAAACTCACTTGATAGAAGCTTTCCTCTGGCTCTTACTGGTTTGAACAACAATTTGTTTTATAATCTAGTCTCTTCTGCTTTTTCTTGGTTTGTATGCATCCTTACATATCTATGTAAAACAGCAAATAGAAGGTTTATTTCTACCGCCGAAGTACCACAAAGCTTCACCGAGGCACTCACCTGGGACGAACCAAGCACAGTGAGCTAACCCGAAAGCCAAGAGCACCCCCATGACTGTCCTCCGAAGCCCCCGCCTTGCAGCGGGCTGCCGGGAGGCTGGGAGCCTGCACCCGTGCAGGTGCACTGATCCCAGCTCGCCGCCAGCCTCCCCTCCCAGCAAGGTCACAGCAGACACGGTGCCCGAGTCATCCCGTGGGCTGGACCCAGCCTGGCACACAGCAGCTCTCGGAAAGGGTTACTGCTGTCGTAAGTAAGAGGCTGTCGAGTCATCAAAGTGAAGCCAAACTTTTTTTTTTTTAATTTATTAAAAAAATCCCTACAAGTGTTGGGTTTTTTTTCTTCTCTGCTGCTAGGAAGGGGCTGGTTTGAATGCCGCGAGTTCTCTGCTCTAGTATGATCATGCTCAGGTGCAGAACAAGTTGGTTTTGGATTTTCCCCAAATAAGCTCACTAATGTATTAGTCACAAACAGACTTCAAGGACACTTGACCTCAGTGTCTCTGCTTTCCTCTCTGATCATCTTCCAGCTTCTGCTTCAGCAACAGAAAACTACAAAGAAAAGAAATGGCAGAGTCAACGAAACAAGGGAAAGCCAAAGATTAGGGCTGTGGTTGGCTCAGCAAAGCCCAGCCTGTGTGCCATGCTCCTTGTAACTATTTCCAGGTTACTCCCATAATGTAAATCCAGGTAGTTACATCAGGAAGGATTTTTGACCCTTCAGCTGGATAATTTTTTACATCATCTCTTTTTATGCAGGGTTTTAAAAAGTTGTGTTTAAAAGTAAAGCACAAGCACCTTAAATGATTAGTATTTTAGTGAACGATAATTAACGCAACTGGGAAAAGCCTGAGAAGCAGACAGGATAAATAGCGAAGAAGGACATACAGAAAGAAAAAAAAAAAAAAGAGCAGCAGACAATATAGGAGAAAATAGAGAGACTTCTGAGCTGAAATTTTTTAACAAAGAGCTTTTCTTCTGACTTCCCAGCTCTGCCATTCCCCAATTGCATTAAAGTGGTTGGCAAGATGAATAATATTTCTAGATGAAATATACTGGCAGAACAACAGGAACTGCAGCCCCTTTACTGTTCTGCTGGAAATTTCTGCTGCTGTTTCTGGTAAATATGGCTGGTGGCAGGACCTGGCTTGTAGCTTTAACCACATGTGGGAAGTTCATGGGGCAAAGATGCCAAGTCTAAAATTAACCCCCTTGAAAAAAAAAGGTTTAAAAAAAAGTGCCTGGGGCAGGGTGAGAGTGTTTAGGTCGTTATTTTTAGACTTTCATTATATTAAGACGTGTAGAGATTTGGATTAATTAAGGATAAAAAAAAAAATAAGATCTCAATGTTTTCTGGACTGAAATGAATAAAGCATTTGCCTGAAATACTGTAGCTTTAAATCCTTAGACAAGAGCCAAGTAAGAGACAGAGCACTAAGGGCGAAGGCCCTCTGAAGCTCCCAGTATTGCTGTGGAGAGTGGATCTAAGGTGTCACCAGGTTTTACTATCAGCAGCACATTTCTCTGAGCTCCATTACTGGGACCCCACTGATTTTTGCAAAGACCTCAGAAAAAACTGAGTATGTATCACCCTTGGGCTTGTGGAGAAGAATTCAAGAATGTAACATGAAAGGATCAAAATCTGTAAAGCATATAAAAGGTGCAGCACCAAAGCATATTGGTCTTTCCTCATTTTTATGTGTTTATTTTTGTTTCTTTCTGAACTTTTTAAACATGACTCCTGATTTCAAGGGCAATTTAACCCCTAAATTTTGAACTTAAGAATACGATGTCACAGTTGATGCTGGACACGCTGGTAAACATTTTTAAATAACTTTAGTAATACCACCAGCATCACCAGTAAATCAAGGGTAGTCTCAAAATAACCACTGCTTCATCTTCCACCCCATGTAAAGTATTGGGATGCATCCCTTCTTTGGAAATAAGACCTTTTTATCTAGACTTCAGCTTGGCTGAGTTTTTTATTCCTTGCTTTGGGAGACAGTCCATTGTCTCAGCTCCTAAATGTTTTGCTGCTTTTCCTACTCTGTCCTTTGAAACAAAAATCTTATGGGAACAGCTGTTGTAAAGTAGAGGTCTGTGCTAATAAGGAAATGGTACGGAGCTAGTTAAGTACATTGTATTGCAAGGAAATGTTAATATGGAACTACTGAGAAATCAGTATTTATCAGTTCCTTCATGAATCCCCACCTTTAGAAATTATCAAAAATAGACACTTAATTATGCACCTCTGCATATATTCTACCCCTTTCTTCATGTCTCAGTCCTCCATGTTACTAACTCTGTGGCTTTTCAAGCTTTACTCAAAATAACTATGTCAATTTGCAATTATTTTTTTTTAATTAATAAGCCTCTGCTAAATCTTTTCTTCTGCCAGCAGATATGGACACTACTGTACAAAGTACGATACAGAAATCTTACTAGAAACAGCTCCTGTTCAAAAAAAATTATGGGCCATATTTATAACAAAAGAATATCATTGTTTTTGTCAATTTACAGAGATGTCAGTTCAGGCACAAATATTTCCCAAAAGCTACGTAAGAAACTAGTACAGCTCAGAGTCTGAGTGCAGGTCTCTGAAATCCTCGCTCAGACCTCAGCCCCTCTTGGCAGGTAGCAGACTTGGGTGAGGAAGGATGGGCTAAAAACCAAAAAAAATCCACCTCATCTGAGACAGACAGTGCGGGAATCCCATGTACAGCATGTTGTGATTGAGGGAGCCTTCTGGCAATGGAAAGATGAGAGAAATAATCCCCTTCCTGGGCTGGGGGTTCCTGTTGTGATTCAATAAGAAAAATCATCTCAGTGGAGAATTCCAGGAAAAAGACAATGGTGATCAATAATGAATTCCCAGTTGTTGCTGGAAAAGGTTTCTGAGCTATTGCAGACAGGACAAAAGCGTTCTCAGTACCATTACTGAAAGCAAAGTTTTAGACCTGAAAGCTAAAATGAAACAAAGCAAGCTTTCAATTAACTTCTGAAAGTGCTTGCAGTTCCCAGGTCAGGGCAGATGAAAAGATAAATATTGAACAAAGACGGTTGTTCTGTATCTGAAGCATCTTAATGAATACAAAAAGTTGTACAACATATTTGAAGAGTTCTTTTGCCTCATATCAACTCTTCCTTTCTCCAAGCCAGTGATGAGATTATGGCCCCTCATGGGTGATCAATTCTTAAAAGTGATATTGGGTGATTTATTGCATGTCCAGAGGCAAGCTGGAGTTCCCCCTTGAACTCTGGAAAATCAACATTGTCACTGATATGAGAGGGAAAAATTCTCATTAGAAAATCTGTAGTTGTCTGAGAAAAGAGAAAAAAATATCCATTACTAGATGTTTTTATGACTTTTGCTATTGACTTGTGTGACATGGGCAAATTACGTAAGTCCTCCCTCCTCCTGTCTGCTAAAGACTGGCAAACCCCTTCTTAACCGTTGTGAGAAATGCAGAGGTACTGCAAGCGTTAACTTTGGCATTATACACTAGTCACAATAGTATTTAGCAATGTCGCTGCTTGTTAATTGTCAGTATTATCATCACCTATGGTCCCATCTTGACTACTTAGGCAAAAAAAACCCACAAACCTGATTGCTGAGAAACTTGCTGTTGCTAAACAGAATGACCGAGACTTTTCAGTCTGAATAAGACTTCTGCAGGTCCCCCAAAGATTATTCGCTTTCTGTCTGTATCTGGCAGTGCAACAAACTGAGGAAGAATGTAAGGGGCGGAAAAATTAAGTGCTTATAAATAATATTTGAGGCAGTCTTTCTAAGGCCAGAGAGGGATTACTGTAAGCAGCCCCAATTACTGCAGGTCCTGGGGGTTTAAGGAATTCCTTAGGTTTTGCTTTAGTAAATTATTTGGGGGAAAAATGGATTAATCCTCTTCTATTACATGGATTAAATAAGCATGTTTGCAATTTATCTATGGTGTATTCTGATCTAGTGTTACAAACACTTAAATATTGCATAATGGAGTCGTACCAGTTCAAATAGGAGAATCAGATTTTCGTGAATCTGAGCCAAAAGCTCATTGACATCAACAGGGAAGCTTTCTACTGATTTCAGTGAGCTGCAACTACGAGTCCGTAAATATAAGAAAGCTTTTTTATGACTAGTCCTGCAAAACCAGTGAAACTTTGGAGAACTCTGGTTTGTGTCTCATGCATCATTTGCACACTCATGAGCTAAATTGTGACTACTGCTATCCAGAAAGAGCATGGCTCACTTTCTAGACCCCCAAATGTTTGCAGGGCAGTCACAAAAACTTTTAAAAACTGATTTGGGCTTGAGATCTGCAGGGACAAAAGAAATACCAAACCCTCTCTCTGTATAACTTTTTAAACTTGCAGCCATTGTTTATTCCTTCCTAATGATCAACCACACAAACCCAACATTTTTCTTTAATATACTCAAAGCTTCAAAAGACATCCAGAGTACAAATAATTCGTGGCACTAAGATGCCACGAGCCGAAACCTTGAAGCTGCGGGAGTTTTGCTACTGACTTCATTGGGCTTGAATTTCACCCAAAGATGATTAATTACCACAACTTTCAATCTCCATAAATGCTATTTTGTAATGTTGAATTGTCTAAGCCAGCTCTTACAAATGAAGCAAGTAGAATAAAAATTAGAGGAACTGGAAACAGAATTGGTGGGAGACAAGACAACAGTAACGCTAACAGTTATGTTTTTAGGGGCAACTCTCTAAGACCTGGTATCTACATGACAGTCTTGCATGCAGTGACAGTACTATTTTACCAATAGTACTCAAACAAATCAGATTTTCTTCATTTTCTTTCTGCAGCAAAGTGTCCCAAGCACAGCTACAACCAAGGTATGACACACTGACCACAAGAAGAGAAAGAATGACTCTGCACTTTCCTCTCACGTCCAGCCCATTCCTTTTCTCTCTCAATGTAACCATTTCATTTTGTAAGAACTGAAAATGAAATCTCACATTGCATTGATAGTTAAGTCCCTTCAATGTGTATGTGCAAGACACTTCTCAGTGCGTGGGTGCATGGAGCAGTAGATCAGGAAATGTCAGCTTCTCTTCCTTTTACTTGTTGTCTTTTACTCTTTTTATTTTCTTCTTTTTGTTTAATGCTTTGCATGTAAATCTTTCATGTTTTGCTCCAATGAGTGAGAGTGAAAAAGAGAAAAAGGGAAGGACATCGAGATCACTTTTAAAATATCTCAAGATGAGCAACAAATAAAATCCTCAAGAAAAAAAAAAGAAAACAACACAAACCAACTCACAGCTTCATGCACTGCGTAGGCTGCAAACTGGACCTCCAGTGTCTACTGCTGGATCCACTTTCCCATCTCACAACAGACAGCAAATCTTATTTGCAATGACCAAACCCAATCTGGGTGCTTAAACTTAAGCCAGCACTTTTGGGCTATCCAAATCCCATTAAAGTCAACAGAAACTCATTGGCTAAAGTAACCTTCTCACTAGCTTTCCAACCCACGCCTTTGCTGCAGTAGGCTCATTTTACTTGTCTCCTTTTCACTCAGTCTCATCCAGATTTGGGTTGCATGTTCAAGTCGCCTGCATGGGGAGCCCAGGTTCTCCTTCTTTCTCTGCAGTAGGAGCCTGCTGCTGCAGATCCCCTGCTCTTTAATCTCCCTATTTTCTAGAGAAAAATTAACTCTTATTTCTACATGTTACTTTGCCCAGCGTGACGCCATGGCTGAAAAAGCAGCCCATGTAATCACCGTTGGATATGAACAGAACCCAATTGACTTAATGTATTTTGGCACCATGAGGAGCCTAAGTAATGATCAACACCCTGACTCTCTTTTTGAGGGGCTGTACTAGCACAAAGCAAAAGACAATTTTTGCCTTGAAGGGCTCACGGAAATAGCAAACTATGATATCTGCATATATTTTAAAGCAGCATTCTTGCCTCCACTGGGCCACTCCAAGCAGCTTCAAATGAGGTGATGAACCTCAGAAAAGAACAAGGACCAAAGTTCTGTATCAGAGACCACCTGCAAGGCGAGCATCCTGAAGCACATCCCAGGGCCTCATCGCAATTATTCTCTTTCAGACCCTGGTACGAGTCAGTATGCAGAATATAGGGGAAGGGGGTTGACAACAATAATTGATCAGAAATGAGACAATCAGTTGACTGGAGTGGCTACATGATTAATTGTCAGGGTCCAAAAATGCCATTAAAAGCTGCAAATGATGTGAAAATTTGAAGTGAATTTTAAACAAGTATACATTTCCTGACTCAAAGGCACTTTAGCCCTATAGCCTGTAGCTTAGAGACATCTATCTGGCTTTCTTCCGTCAATCGATACCATTAAAGCCCTAAAAAAAAATCCTTTCTCCATATAGTTATAAAATATCAATTACATACATTTTCATTAGCTGAATGCAGTCATCAGGGCTGATACATTGGTTGTTTGTTTCTCAGTGAGACATTGTTGGCACTCTCCCAGTCACAGTCTTATCCAGTGGGACCATCCTCTAATCACGCTGATGGGGACCCGTACTTGGCACTGCGCTTACCCACCAGCCGTCTGCCTATGACCGTATCGCAAGCTGTCAGTCACAGAGCAAAAAAGGGGGGTGCCGGGCTTCGGTTTCTCCTGCCCGTCACCCCTACAGCGCATTAACCACCAGTGCCTGCAGAGGATATTCTGCTGCAGGATTTAAAAGCTCCAAGCAGACATTAATGAGTTATGCTAAACTCACTGACACTCTTGTGGAAAGTACTATCGCCTCCGTTTCACTGATGTAGACGTTTAGATAGAGGAAAGATAAGTCACTTGCCTGGGGCCATGCACTGATTGACTATCAGAGACCAAATTAAACTCTGACATTTCTTGGCCCTTAGCTCCATGTTGTGGAAGTTCTGTCTCCTGAAGAAACTGTTGAAAGAGAAACTAAAACACATCGTCCCTACATTAAATATGCCACCTGCTCTGTGCTCACCCATTCCTTTGCTTTTAAATGCTACCCTGTCAGTACTATGATACAGAGGTATCTCTGTCCATGACAGTTTATCTTTCTCCTCCTTTACAGCTTAGCTCTTTCACATGTCCACTGGCGTGCATTGCCGTCCAGCTCACCTTTATGTGGGCCAACACTCAACTGGGGATCTTTTCTCAAAAAGGCAGGAGCTGAACATGTCTAGAAGCATAAAGATATTTTTAGACCAAGCAGAAACGTGCATGGCCACACTGAATGCGGTTTTGGAAAATGCAGCTTTCTGTTTTCATTCAGCACTTCTTCTCAGAAACAACACGAGAAAGGGAAGGCAATGGAAGAAGGCTAGGTCTGTTCTTCGGAAGGAACATGTTAAACAAAAGCATTAATTATTACTGGATTTTATCCTCGGGGAAAAAAACACCTAAACAAGTAAACAAACAAAAAAGATGACACACCTCTCACAATCTGCTGGAATTTATGGCTCTGCATCTCAGACATCTCATGAAACAGAAACCATCAGCCATGTCCTGGATATTTTCTAATGAAAGAAAAGGAACATACATACCTACCTGAAGAACTTGAAGGGGCTAGAAAACATAAGGCTCTGTATAAATTCAATAGACTCTTAAGTCACCCAGTCTCGTTTTCTTGTCTGCTTTCCTGTCACTTCAGATTGGTAGGCTGGTGGGGTTAGTCTCCCCATTTGATAATTTTTGGCTCTGAAGGACAACCAGGTTCTCTCAGGTTATCAGAGCAAGCAGGCTAAGCACTTCTTGCCCTGCATTTCTTGCCCTCAGCCACCACCTCTGCTCTGTGGCAGAGGGCAGCAGATGCTGACAGCAGTGTTGCAAGGCTAGGTGTTACAAAACCTAGCAAACCTCCTGCGAGGGAGCTATGCCTTATCCCACACGTAAAGGTGCCTTATGCAAACTTCTCATGCTTGCACACGGTAGCACACATAGGAGCACAACAAGACCTCATTTCCAATGATAACCTTCTCACTGGCATGGTTGCTGGTAACCTACCTGGGAATAAAAAGGTCTCTCTAGTCCCCCGGTCTGTCCTACCTGAGTTCAGAATTGGGAATTGCAGCTGAAATCCTAATGGGAAGGGAGAGGAGCATAAGCAAAACATGGCAGAGGGAAATGGAAGGCCTGTATTTTACTGCTGTAGTGCTGGACACAGAAGGGGTCAAGAAAATATTCCCCCACTGCAAAACTGTTGAGTGTGCACACTAAAAATATTTTTTATTGCAAGAAGAAAAATCCATTGATTTTTTTTCCAGTTTTCAGCAATTAAAGAAGCTATCCAGTTGAACATTGTAGGAAATATCTGCATGACAGACTGCAGACTTCTACTTCTCGGTTGTTAGAGAAATGTTTCCCTTGTTGGCTACTGCAAACTGAATGCTTTCAATTACCAGGGTTTTATTTCTTTGAAAGTAATTAAAAATCTGACATTTTTCCTTGAAATTTCCTTCCATTTTAATGATGGAAAAATATATCTAATGGTAAATTTAAACTAGCTCTTCTTCAGAGCTCTCTGTAGCTTCCCATGTTCACCAGACCTACAGGCAAAACACATCTTAAGCAGACCCAAGAACTGCTTACCCATGCAGTCATACATGAGGTTCTACACGGTTACACAGCCTGTGTCATCATGGGCATATGTGCTTGAGATTTGGAGATTTGACTCTGGGACGACCAAGGTCCAAAATAAAAGGGACCATCGCATTGCACTCCAATGTTAACTTGGCGCACAGCCACCCAGCAGTGCTGGGAAATGCGGCACTGACAGCGTGCATGGCTCTTCCACACTGCCCACATGGTCAGTCGAGGTCTTTCCCCAGCAAATCCATCACTTCCAGTAGTTAGGTCACAGGAGAGCATATGGCTCCGTGCCTGCCAAAACCAGACCTGTCCTCACCACTGCTCAAGCACCATTGAAATCTGCACTTCAGTCCCACTTAACTATTCCAGGAGAGAGTGCGGTTTAAAGCTGCTCTGTCTCTTGGCTTCTGCTCCGCATCTGCCAGGAACTGCACATGCCGGGGTTACATCCACACAGGGATATGCGTTTATAGGCAAGCCCACTGCCTAGAGCCATAAAGGAACTGAGTCAGCCTGGTCCGCTGGATCTGGCCCTCCAAGGCTTGCAAGTTCTTCCAAGCCCGTGTCTCACTGGAGTGTTTTTGGCCAGATGGGAAGAAGTAAGATGTTTAGTGGTAAAAATGACACCACTTTTGATTAGGGGAAATGGTGAAGTTTCTCTCGAGGGCAAAAAATTGTAAATTCCCGTGAAAATATATCTTCCCTGTGAGAAACTCCTAACTAAAAGAAAGCAAGAGTTTTACAGGGCTTTTGTTTGCCAAGGGGCTGTGCAGATGTGACTCATTTGCTCTCCCCAGGCCAAACGTTGGTTGGTGCCTCGAAAGAGGCTTAAGCCTCCCTACAGACACACTGGGACTCTCCGCTAGAAACAGCACCACCGCCCAGGTGTCAGCTGAGAGAAACCCTCTTCACGGAAAGCTTCCTTGGGGGTTAACACCAGGGACAACGTGGGCAGAGGACTATCTGCAAAGCTCATTGCACGTCCAACAGAGACATAACCATTCCAAACACCTTCCTCCCTCTTGATCTGTGTCTTGTGGACAATCAGTTTATGTCTTTCTGGAAACAAGTCTTCCGTGGGGGCTGCAAGAAACCGAGTGCTTGTGGCCAACTATTACACTTTATTCTCTCTGCCTTTGAGCCGGTAGCTGTGTTCAGTCAAATTTGATAGAGGGGAAGAGACCTTGAAGACATCACATTTCTCCAAGGTTTGCAAAAAGACTCCACCACCTGCTTGCCCCATTCTGCTTTTGCACAGGGGAAAGAGGGAAAGTGTCCATTGCGGGGGATTGCCTCCTTCCACTGTCACCCTGGGTTCAGAGGTATCAGGAGCCTTGGGTTCCCTGCACCCACATGAAGGCTATAAGAGATAGGGAGCAGAGGGTTCCCAAAAGACACACAGGTACACACATTGAAATCAGAGCATCATAGTCATTTTTACAAGCAAACCAGCTCTGGACCAGACAATTTTTTTTTTAACACCTAACTTTCTAATGATGGGTATTATTCTATGACCAGGAACAAATTTTTCATTGACATGCCGTCTTTTGTAGGAAAAATAAAACAGGTCTTTTACCACATGTATTTTAGAGCTGATTCTTTGCCTGTATAGTCCCATTACACACAATATTTTTATTAAGATTATTATTATTAATATCAAGCCTTGATACTTTTATCATGCTCTTTTGGGTTTTTTTCCTTAGATATTTTCTGTGCTTTGCCATATGCTTTCTTTAAAATACTTCCAGGCAGCTTTAGACAGCAGAATCTACCTTCTTCTCTAGCATGACTGTAAGTTTGTTAGAAAACAACACTTTTTCCCATACGGAGAAAACTGCAGTCCTGTTACCTAGGCCATTGGCACATATATTTAATTTCTATTAGAGGTGACGGCAACAAAACTCTTGTTGAAAATGCATTATGCAATGCAATACATTGGAGTTTTGCTTGTTCCGCTTATAAGAAAAGAGATTATTTACTTATTGTCCTGAAACAGTGATGAGGACCATAGTACAAAAACATTTTAATCTAGTGAGACAAGAAGCCTGACATCCTTCTTGTTGCTGCTGCTGATGATTCCATTTCTCTAGAGCCTTATTACTGTTGGAAGCATTTAATATTTTGTTTCTGAAAGCAGATGTGATCAGACATTTGAGTCTGAGGGTTTCAGCTAATTAGCAGCTTTCCAGGTAGTTTAGATGTCTGTCAGTGTTGCTCTTCCAGGGTGAGGAGGGTAAGGCGTCCGTCATGGTGCTCATGCACCCACTCTGGCTGGCCACTATGAATCAGAAGATCTCAAATCTGTAGTTCACTGTGGTCTTTCTAGTCAAGATGAAGGAAGAGAAGGGCAATGCATTTTGTATTTGACTCAAGCGCTCAGGTGGGTCCAGCAAACTCTAGAACCATTGGAGCAGTTCTCCAAATACCGTAAAACTGTGTTTGGTCTCCCCTTTGCTTCCAAGAAGGGTTTTGCAGCCTGGATGTCTTGAGATGAGGATTTCTGCCAACTGTGACTCAGGAAAAGAATTTAAATGTGATGGCCTCAGCCTAGTCCTTGGTGGAATATTTGTCCACTTCATAAAACCACTGGACACAATATGGAAATGCAATTGACATTAAACCAAATGATATAATCCCATCTAATGGTATTATAATGAATCCCAAGCGAACTAAACATGATTGGGCAAGTATTTCAAAGTGTTACTGAAACAGTTTTTATAGCATAAAGGTCTGTGTTTGCCAACCAGTGGCCAGACACACAGAGCAGACTCTAATAAGTTAGCCAATTCCCACCCTGTAAACCTGTGGCTGTTTCTTAGAGAAACATCTTTTTTTAATTAGTGCTTTTACTTTTTGAAGGATTCAAAGGAGTTTTCTGAAGTGTGTTTCATTTTTTAAAATACATTGCTCCTATTCCCAATTAGCTATTTCTGGTCTGTAGTGAAATCCCCTGATGAGTAGAAGGGGATTAAATTTCTGTAAATCTACCATTTATGAACTTGTGAGTTGCTAAATGATGTTGGCCTTTAACCTAATGACTGGTTGTGCCTTACGTGTCTGTATGGTTTGCGGTGTTATTCCTCTGCTCTGGTGTAATTGTTGTTACTAATTTTGCATACGGTACATTCTGGCATGGTTCTAAAAACCTGATCCAAATGGTATGTGAGCACAGCTGACCGTCTGCTTGATTGAATGTCTTCCAAGTGCAATTTTCAAATCTTCTTTCCTCCAGAGAAATGTGGAGGGAAGAGAAAGAGCTTTCCCTCCAACCTGGGACAGCATCTTCACTTTTGACCAGCTTGAGAAATTCATCCCTACAAAAGAGAAAAGTCATTTCCTAGCTCAAGAGTCTGGATGTTCTTGAAAGGGTGAGCTGCCCCTGAAGTCCCTCTGGATCACATGAAATACTGAACAGCATTCACAAAATTGTGTCTGATATCTTGTGTTTCACACACAAACCTCAAATAGATGTAGAAGGTTTTCTTTGGATTCAGCAACATTTGCAAAACGCACGTGTTCTGCATTTTCTCTTTATTGATCTAAATAGCCGCACAATATTCAAGTTGATAGAAAACGAAGCTCTGTATAGCAGGCCTTAGTGCAGCTTCCATTCTACTTTCTGATAATTATTAAATATCTTTCATTAAAGTTTGTCTGGAGACACTGTCCAGAATAACAGGCTTACTGACAGCACAGTAGTTTCTCCAGTTATATGATACTCATGTACAAACTTCCACTAGTGACCACCTCAACTGCAGGTGAGCTAAGAGCCAAGGTGCCATTGACTTTCTAATGGAGTCAAGGGCGTTTCCTCCCTTCAGGCTCTAGGGCAGATGTACTTGATTCCCATTCAAAGCTTTCGTCTGCTCGTGCCAATGCTATGTAAGAGCAATATAGAAAAGGCTATTGTAGTAAGAGGTATGTATGACCTGACCTGATTTGGGTAGGGCTATGCAATGGTCAACACGTCCTTGAAAGTCTCTTTTATGAGCTGTGCAGAACAGCCAAGGATTGTGCTCGTTTCAAACACGCTGCCACCAGTGATATTTGCTGCCTGTTTCCCCTTACTGAGAGTGGCTTTTCCAGAAGGGGTGCTTCAGACACCCATAGTCTACTCTCAGCACTTGCATACTTCAGACAGGAACCTAGCACAGGCGGTACTTTGCAAACGTAAACAGCATCAGAACAACGCCTGTATCCAACCTGGACTGCAGCGCCCGGAGGTTTTTCTCCTTACCTCTGCCTGAGTTGAAGGAATGTCATCCCTCCCCTTCAGGCCTTCTGCTCCAAGCTTCCTCACCCTATTAGCTCTCTACAGGGCTCCCCTAATGCTCACCTAACGCCCAGCCACCCTTCTATAATCCTACTTGAGTTACTGTGAGTTGCCTCAGGAGGAGGTTATAGCTCTTGCATCTTCTTTGTGGACCAAGATAGGTCTTCTGCTGCCTCCGCTCAAACTTGGTTCTGGGACAAAGCAAAAAAGACCCACATAAAAAATAAGAGGCTGCTCTTTGTGCATTGTACAGAGCTGTTATACACTGGAACAAACATGGTGGCAGAGCACTTTTAAAGCACCTTCCCACTCGATTAAGAAGGTCAAGCTCAAGACTTGCTCTCCAAATATACTGGAGACTCTGAGCTGATCTGTTGAGTTTAGCTGATGCTAGGCAATTATTTCTCCACACACGCTCAACCACAGTGTCCTGCTTTCAACAGGCTAACCTACCTGGACCCTGGGCTTAGGAAGATTAAAATGCAAGGATCCAGAGTCGGCTATCAAAATTACCCCCGCTGGCCGTGAAACACAATAATTCTTCCACGATCTCAAATGTCCTTGCAGCTAGCAATGGAGGAGAAGTGTCTCTAGCAGGCACAGCAGCAGGCAGCTTGAAACAGTCTCAACAAAACTTGCATAACCAGTTAAGTTTCTATACCAGAGTAATACCTTGACTAAGACTACTGGAAGTCATTTGAGTGCTTTAGCTATTTATATCCCATGAGGACTTCCCCAGAAAAGAGAACATGAAAGATGACCTTGTTCCAAAAAGCCTGAATTCAATGGAAAATAAGAAATAAGCTTTTTCTCTGGAAAACAAAGGATTTGCAATCCTTGCAAGCAGTTGGGGTCCCTTCATGATGTATTCAACAGAACATTTCCGGTCAGGCATTTTATAATGCTTTTGACTACTACGATGATGTAAGTGGCAGAAGACAAAAACAGACTGATAAATGTATTAGCCTTGAAAGTAAAATTCACCCCTGGTCACGCTGCTTGCAAATTTCAAGAACAAATTTAGCTACACCTGTTGATATTTAAACTACTGTAACCAAGAACACAGCATAATGCAAGACCAAGCAAAATTTTAAGAACTGAGTCCTGAATCTCTGTTTGTGAAAGGACAAATTCAAAGAACTTTACTTGTTTTTTTCCTGATTTCAGTGATTCATTGGACTAGTGCATTGTTCCTCAGAGTACAAATCCTGTATATTTTAGTGGGAGAGTAAGCAATTTTCAAGGGCACTTTTCCACCTTAACTGAGGAGAAAAGTGTGTGATTACTCACAGATATATATCATGTTACCAAAATGTCTGCCATTGCCATAGGGTATTGACTACCCCATGATTTTCACCTGTGCCTTATGGGTTAGTGAGGCTGTATATGGGGGGGAACGAGAGCTGCTAACCATCATACAACAGCAGTCTTTTTTTTTTTTTTTTAAAAAAAAAAGGCATTCTGCCCGAGAGGAAAATAATAAACCAAGAGCGGGCAACAGTCAGACGGTTTTAGCTTTTTAGCTTTTTCTTGGGTAAAGTGCTGTGGTACAGATTAACTTTGTTTGTTCAATATTTACTATATTTTCCTTTTACCTGCTCTGTAACGAGGACTGGAAGCACTTTGCTAAATGGATTGAAATTATCCTAGCTTCACAGCATGCCTTGTAAGTGCCCTGGTACTGTCTTTGGCTATGCTGTTTTGCAACTACATAGAGCAATACCTTTTCAGGGGTTTCCATAGATTCCCCTGCCTCTGCTATGGCAACAGCACACTCAGCTCTGCGGCTCCTCAGTGCTGGAGGTCAGTTTGCGGCAGAAAGATGCTGCTCCTTGGGGAATCGGGCCAGCCTGGTAGGTGTCAAAGCTCAGACCTGCTGGGGAGCAGAGTCCCCTCAGGGTTTACGTGACCCCAAAACAACCGCTACCTGCTGCCAGGTGTATGAGGTGCCTGAGCTTTGGCATCCCACTCATGAGGCCAAGTTTGCCTTGGGAGTAGGGAGCAGGCCGCCACGAGCCTCTTTGTGGGACTTTGACCATCTGTGCCACTTTCCTTTACACAGCATGGTCTTCAGATAGGAGTTTCCTTGTCCTAAAAAAGGCAGTGCTGAAACCGTAGAAGCTGGAAGAGATATTGCAGCCTCTGCATGGCACAAATTCTAGTTTTCAGTGGCAGAGGCAGAAGGACTCAATAACCTCATTAAATAAATCAGATATACCTCTCTGTCCATTTATTGTCTCAGCTCATTGATTTTAGGATCTGGTAAAAAAAAAACTAAACTCCAGCCATAGACATTTTGTCCACAGTCCCATGTTTCCAGCAATTTTCAGATTTTTTGCTGTGTCTAAGACTTAATTATGGGCTAATTGCACAGCACTTGTGGGCTCCATCTCCACCTCCTCCATCTCCCTATGCTGGCAAATAATTCCTGTGAGGCTCTTTATGGGAATCATTGGCAAAGCATTGCTGGTATTTTCTTGAACTTTGGAATCTGGTAGATATCTAAGGGAACAACCTGCACACCTGTACACTATTCTCCATCCGAAATAAATGGAGAAAGTCCCCACCTAATCCAGGGCGGGCAAGGGCAGGTGGTGGGAGACCTCACTGCCGTTGCACCCATGCCTTGTCCTCTTAGTAACTTCCGCACGGTTTAGGGCCCACAGATGGAACGACTTTTGCGTTCACTGAATTCTAAGTCAATGTGTATAAATGTCTGTTGATTTAATGTTGCTCTTTAACATTACGTGGAGGGAAGCTGCCTGAGGCAAATACAGTACTTAGAGGTGCAGTGTTACAGGAAACCTGTGGCCAGGCAGCCGGGCATAGACCCGGGACAGCATCCTCCCTAGCAAACAGCTCTTACTCCTCTTCCCCTTTGCTGCCTTGAGTTTGATGCGAGCTGTCCTTGTTTATGGTATCAGAATCACTGATAAAGATAAATATTGGAAAGAGGAGCTGAGAGAGATGCAAAGGTAGCATTTGGCCGATCCTCAGAGAGCCTACACCTTCCCTCCGACCTTCACGCGGTATTGATGGTTTCATAATGGACATGCAGGAATATGGGATCAAAGGGAATATCTGAGTGTTATTGGTTCTAACTACCCAAGCTTAGCCATGCTTTTAACTTTAAAAGCCTTGGAGAAACAGCTTCTGGTTTGTATTACATTTCATCTGATATAGCTTGCCTTAGTAGCCAATTAGTATTCCGTGATTGCATGTAATAATCCTACGTGCTCAGGCTGTGTGCTCTGTGCGTTTCTGGATGCCGTACATCAGGCTGAGGTGTCACACTGGCGGCTGTGTTCCTGGCCCGGTCTTCTTCAAAACACAATGTGTTAGGTCATCACTGTTAAGTAAGCCTTCTGGCATTCAGTCCGGCACAAGTTGCTTTTTTTTATTTTATTGGGTTCTTTAATTACTGTATTGAAAAAAATAGGATCTTCATTCTGTAGCGGAAATCTAGTAGAGGAGATACTATGGGGTACAGTTCTTTTCAGACCAGAAGCTAAGATGCTTTTGTAGTCATGGATGGAAGAGGAAAGGGAAGAGGAAAGAGGTCATAGCTTTGTTATTAATCTGCAGCTTATAAGACTCCATTTTGTGTACCTATAGCAATAACATCTGAGGACATGCTTTATTTTACTGTCATTTCTCAGTATTATAGATACTGATCACTAAACTCTCCAGAAATTAATATAGTTTTCTAACCACTTACAAAGTAATTGTTGAAATGCGCAAGCGATGTATCAGCAAAAAACATGCACCAAAGAGAAAAACTATGTGTATTTCTGCTCCTTCAGTTACTTCTTCTCCCTGTTCCTCTTGCTACAGAAGATGGTGGTTGTGACGGATACCATCTGCACGCCAGGAGAAAGGTGCAAGTCCCCAAATCCCTGGCTGCAAAGTTTACATGCAAAAAGTGTCTCCCTCCCCTCCCCGTTCCGCGGAGTTGATTTGTAGCTGTCAGCCAGGCCGCAGGACGGCTTGTACCCCCAGAGCTGGGAGCCTGTTTGCTTTCCAGCTGCTGCCTGCCCTCCAGCACGCTTGCTGGTGTGCCCCAGCAGGCTTCCCTCCTGCCGGTCCCAACAGGAGCAGGGCTCCGAGCTGCCAGGTTGCATCCGCATCGCTGCAGGTGGGTAAGCAGGGCGAGCGAGGGGGGAACGCCAGGCTCTCCACATAAAGGCAGGAAATCTAGACAAGGAGGGGAGCGTCAATGCAGGCTGGAGTACAAATGCTGGCCCCGACTGGGAGGAATCAAAGGGAAGCAGCTGTTTTGAATGGGGAATAGAAGAGCAACGCTGAAGTGGTTGTGAAGTGGCTTGTGTTAACTGGAGATGGGGGGTAACGCTGGTTGCAGGCAGTGGCAACTTTGCAGGCTCCACAAAGCAACTATTTGCCTGGTTTGCTCCCTGTCCTTTGGGATGCAGAATAGCACTGTGTATGGTGTCTTTTTCTTTTTTTTTTGGTCCTTTTTCTTTTTTAATTTCCAGGTTTGAACCCATTTTGGTTCAGCCTGTGGCACTCTCCCTTGCCTGGAGGGGCAGCTCTGAAGGAGGACTACAAACCTGGTACTTGAGTTTCCAAGTGAGCAAGACAGTTAGCTGCCTCCAGACGTGAGCAGGGGTGTTAATTTTCACAGTGGCAAGGTAAACAGCGGAAGGGTTTGGGGAGCTGTCTTGGAGCACGAACCTGACCCCTGAGCTAACACAACAGCAGAGAAGTCCCCAGGGACCCTTGTAGGACCAGATGTCAACCCGTGGAAATCAGTTTTATACTGATTTTCAAACATCTGCAGCATGTCTGCTTAATTGCAAGCGGATGTATTTTATGCTTTTCAGGCTACCTGTTGTCGCAGTTTCTTTATTTGGCTGTATCAATATGGAGATAGATATGAAACAAACGCAGATCTCTGTGGACAACCTGCCTACAGGTAGAAAGGTTACTTGAGTTGAACCACTGGCTTGCAATGAATAATTCAACCATCCATAACTATATCCGTGTTTAAACATGGTTACCACTCTTACCACTGCCTTCTGTCAGCACTCAGCTATTAAAAATAGCAACGACATAGAGTAGTTTGAGCCAGCTTCGTATTTACCTGTGTGTGGTTTATAAGAGGTATTTATTGAATGGTTTCTGATGGTCAACAACCACTGTAAATACAAATCAAGGTCTGTCTCATTCATGAACAATCATTAAAAGTCATTGGTTGACTTGGCCTGAATCATGAATGAAAGACATTTATTTTTTGATCTCCTGAATGCTGTTGTATGATACAGTGCACTGGCTCTTTCAGGTGCTGTCGCTGTGACACATCACTCTCAGCTCTGACAGCTCCGTGCAGAGAATGCGTTACCTGCACACGTGTGACGGCACACAGAGATGTCTCCACGTTAAAATGCGACGTCTGCCAATGCCACTGACCACCAAGCCAAAGCCTGCTGCAAAAGCTGATGCGGTGCAGAACACGGATCGTTTATTAGCAGCCCTGTGCTTTTATAGAAAGGGCATTCAGGAAAAGTAATTTTAGCCGGTATTTACAGAAAACCTGGGAAACAAGAGGACTGCCTGTTCACCATGCATGGATCTAACAGTTCCTTTCCCTGAGCTGTCTTGAGTGCTGGCAAGTCTTATCTGGTGCTGTTTAGGGGGAAAGAATAGTGGGTATTCCCAGGACAGTACCTGGAAAGCCACTGGACAGATAGGATAAGAGGATCTCTTAGGATACTCTCAGGGCTTCTCTTAGGATAGGAGGCATTGTACAGATAGTGTGTCCTGCCTCTTAAGCACATTCCATAGTGTTCCCTAAGAGCAAGGAGCTGAGGTGAGATCTACATTTTACGTTGCTCCTTGACCAAGTAATACAACTTCGTCATACTTCAGCTCAGCTATCTAACGAAATGCATACTTACCAGAAATGTGCAAAAGCTTAGCTACTATGCACATTTAATTGAAGCGCTGGTGATGAATATGATACTTAATTTTACACCTTATACACATACAGATTTAAACTAACTGCAAACCAATTTTTGGAGTAGTGCATGGGAAACCCTGTTCCAGAAAACACTTTAGGGCGCTATCAGGTACCTGATTTCCTCATACTTTTTCTCGAAAACAGCATCATGGAAGTTGCTAATTGCTGTAGTAAAGGTTGACAGACATGAGTCTCAAATGCCTGCTGCTAGTAGCAATGATAGTAGTAGAAGTGTTACTCGTACTTCTGTATTTGCTGCTAATAAAACTAAAAAAATTGACAAGATGATAGTTTCAAAATCTGTGTAGAAACAGAGACTTCTCCCTCTGAAAAAAAGTTCAATTTCCTATAAGAAAGTTTAAACTCATTTCTGTGTCTGTAGTTTACTCTGCATTTCTGCTCTGCTGTTAAATACACATCCCTTTGACCAAGCTGATAGCTGAGTCCCTGTGCCTCCTACAAAAAGCAGAGCATCCTTCGCCATCCTCTTAGTGTATTTTACAACAGCTAAAACATGCAGTAAGCAATTTCTTCAGCTTAATCAAAGGCTAGTTTCTCTGTTAATACCTTCCCATGACACTGAATGAAGTGGAAGAGTTTTGAAGGCTTCTGAGGTATACATCAGGAACAAATGCAAAACTGCAGAAGGTGCCTTGCTCCTTGCAATATCGATCGTGAAGCCTTTCAGAGGGAACATTTCCAATTTTTTTTCAAATAATTAAAGTATAATATTTTACAGCCTGATAAAATTTACAGGGACCCTTGGCAAGTAATTATAGTGCTTCTTTAAAAGAGACCCCATAAAAGATGCATGATTAGAAAGTTAAGGATCTGGATAGAATTACAACGATGTGACAAATAATTTACAAGCGATAAACCATCCCAAGGAGAGGGGGAGGGTGATTAAAGAAAAAGGGGGAAAGACACATTAAACTAACCAGTGATGAAGTCTCACAATTAAAATAATAAATTTCCCCTCTGTGTTTAGCGTTAAGTTTTTGTAACTACAAGTTGCTCTGCTTTGGCTAGAGAAAAGATTCTCTCTGGCTAGAAAAGCTCTAGCTTAATGTTGATGTGAGGTATTTCTTTTCATCAGAGGTTGTTCTGAATTTGGTGCAGTAGCTTTCATTTTATTACATGCTTAAGATAAATATTCTGTATAGACATTCTGCAGTACTAATGATCCCTAAGATTGTGGAACAGTAGCTTGGAGGATTTTTATCTGCCTCCAGATGTTGGCTGAACTCATTTTTTATAGAGCACATTTATTAGGTTTCAGCTGAAAAAAAAGAAGAAGAAAAAAAAAAACAACTGAAGGATTCCAGCTCAAAACACCCCCAGATTTGAGGAAAATGCAGGTTTGGATGTGGATTTGAATTTTGATGGTAGGGCCCATAGTTACAGGAGATGAAGGGCAACTGTGACAGAATGAATAAGGGGAAAAAAAACCCTTCCTCATTTTTTCCTCACCTTAATCACTCCCCCTTATAAAAATATCATGGTCAAGGAGTGTATTTGTCCCAGTGCTACCAATCATTATCAGCACCGGACTACAACGAGCAACTGCTGTAACCATGACAGGTGAACATCAGCTGTGCTGATCTGAGCAGGTTGGCGGGGGGGCGGGGGGGGTGTCCCAGCTCCCACAAGAAGATGGAGAGCACGTGTACAAAATGGCCTTCTGTTTTACAGAGCATGGGGACTGATTCTCCACCAGATAATCAGTTGCATCCCTCGTTCCTTTAACAAAGGTGTATCTCCTTTAAGTCAGTCTATTTTTTTATATATCATATATAATATATTCATATTTTTATCTTTTTATTTATATTTTTATGTCATAGATATTTTGCTTTGAAAGCTCCAGTTAATATCTAAGAAGCTTGAATAACTTTGTGAGAAAGGGATTTTTCTGTCCTATTAACACATGAGATAGCCTGCAGCCTTTTTAAAGGTACTGCCATTTTTTCTTCTTTCGTAGTTGTATGAAGTTGCAGCCCCAGATGGACACATTTAGTTAGTGATACCTCCACATCAGATCATCTGAAATGCTCCATGTCCTGGCACTGGGGATTCTACTCTGGCCCTTTTGTATCTGAAGAAGTTTCGCAAAGCAAAAATCTAACTTAAGTCTGGTTGAACACTGAAGGCGTAGGAGCATAAATTTGACACCGGGTTGGTTTTAGTGCACTGCTGATTTATCCTGCAGTAATTGCAGAATCAAACACATTAATCAGCTTGATTTGTGCACATCTGTTTTTCAAAAAAACAGATGTTGATCAGATTAAAAAAAGTGCACTTCTTCTTGCACAAACTGACGTAAATCAGGAGTCAAATAATTGAAGGTACCTGCAATGGATGCCCATGGCAATGAGAGAAGAATGATACCTGAGAACTCGTTCCTTAAGAAGCCCATTTGGGGGCTCACTTTATTTTATTAAATCACTTGTGTGAGTCTCCCCAACTTCCATACTTTCTTGGTAGCAGAAAGGGCATTCAATGGTTTTGTGAGACTCCTGGCGAGACCTAACCATCTCGTCTCGTATCCTGTAGTGGCAAAAGTGGAAAAAATATTATAAAATATTTCCCTTCTGAGCATATCTGATAATTCCTCTTTAAACCCCTTTATTGGGGCAGGCTCTTATTTAATCACAAGTGACAATGGATTAACAGGAATTGGAATAAAGTGGATTTTTGCAAATAAAAGTCAAAATTACTCTGCTCCTCTAGAACTAGCAAAACGCTGTGGGCTTAACACCTCCTGAAGATGAACTGAGGAAATGATTTCAAGGCCTTAGTTGTCACTTGCAATATCAATCAGACATTACCCTCCCCATGGCCCAAGTGTAGTACAGTGAGTGAATAAAATCAGAAAGAGAGAAACTACGGGAGAAACTACAGAGATTTCCCAAAGAAACACCTTTTCTGCTTCTCTCATTCTAGCCCTAGGATCCAAACGTTGTAACCCTGTTGCCATATTCTTGCGGTTTGTTGAGTGGAAAATGCACATGTGTTCAAACAGCTGTATTGTTAGAGGCTCAATCCTAAATGTAGTGCAACATCTGTAGGACAAGGGAGAGGTGTCAACTGAAGTGTATAAACCTCGAGCTAATGATACGGTGCTGTGTTGACAAAGCCTTCTGTTGGAGCTGAGATTTTCCTCAGCACAGTGGCAGGCGGTTCGACATTTTCCAGACGTTCGAAGGGACACCTTCTGTGGGAATTCTCGTGCTTTCATGCCTGCACTGCACACGCTGAGATCCTTGGAGTTGAGAACCGGCTTCTCAGCCTCTCCGCAGCAGCTTATTGCAAGATCTCGCCTTCTGGGGGCTGTTTGTTAGCACTGTGTCTTCTGAGCAGCTTGAAAGTGGAATTTTCGTATTCTTCAGTCCTTTCCTTCTTTTTGAAGGATTCATACAAGGGTGAGCTCTGGAGTAATGCATGCCTGAGGAGCTTTCACTGCAGTCATGGTGCCACATCCGTAGCTCCTGTGCTGAAAGGCACTGGTGGCCGGGGGCAAGAGAATTGTGTCCAGAATTTTTTGAATGAGACACAACTGTCATGCTGTGAAGCCAAAAGCCTCTTGTGTATCCAACAGGCAAATTCAAAAGAAGATGCTTTTCCAGTTGAAATATACACATGCGCACGTCAGGTTTTTTTCTTGTTTATTCTCCTTTGCAAGAACTGGAAATGTACAATTGCAGAGCTAAAAATGCACTTGTTAAACACCAGCTAGAGAAGAAAACAAAGAGTAAGTTAACATAAGGACGGTATTTCAGGCTTGGAAACCTGTGCTTGAGATGATCCCAGCATCAAAGATGAGCTCTGAGCTTCCCCATATTCTGGGAATGTTCGGATCCAGGGTTTGGCTCCAGTCTTTGTGTAAGTGAGAGCCATGTGCTAAGCTCAGATCCAGACTGGAGTCTTCCCAAAATCTGAGGAAGTTCAGATCCAGGGTTTTGGCTTTAGCCCATGTCTAATTCAAACCAAATTGTCATCTAGATTCCAAGTGGAAATGAGTCAGAAGGCCTCATCTTAGCAGCTGATGACATGTCCACACTGCATAATCACCACGTACAGTTTGGCAGCCAGCAAGTGCCCTGACTCAGGAGTGGAGATCACAGCTGCACCTGTGGCTCGCAAAGCTTTCGCGGACCTCCGGACCCCTCCGTGTGCTCAGCACCCGCACCACGAGGGCTACACCTTGGAAGAGGTGATGGTTTGGCCCTCTGCAACACCTGGACTTCATCCAGGTTATGAACAACAAGCCTTAACGTGTTTAAATGAGGACTCTTTATGAAACATGATGACCTCCACTACGTGTTAGGGACACTTTCCTCCCAGTGCCGTGCACAATTACCAGTTACTCTGTGTCCTGTCTTTTTACTAGCTCTACTTTCTTGCTGCTGGGTGTCTCCTGTCCGAAGCTGTCGTCCCTCAGGAAACATCTATATTCCAGCACACTGGAAGGACTTGATTAAATGAACAAGATTCCCCTGCATGGCAGTAGGGAGTTTCATTATGCTGTTTTCACTGTCAGGTTTGAGAGGAGTGTCTGCCCTGTCCTGTGGCGTTTACTTACTGCATCCTTCCCGGCTGGGGACTCCTGTAGACTTGCAGTGGGACCATGTCTCTTAATATGAAGGAGGTTTTATACCAAACCTGGAACAAATGCATTAAGGATTGCTTCCATATATCTTCATTTAGATTTCAGAAGCAACCTTTTCTGAACACAGCACTATGCACGCAAAGAATTTCTCATCCCAGTCGCTGTACACTTGGAAACAGCAACAGCCAATTTTGCCATTCTCATGCAGCACCCAGTTACAATTTCTTCCTGCTTTCATTATTAGCAATATTTATTATCAGCGCTGTAGTAATACAATCAGACCCTTGTTGCGCTAAGTGCTTTGCAAACATGCGGAAAGACAGTTTTACAAGCTATTCACCCCAGCGTCCAGGACCCGTGGTGGTGAAAAACTTTAGTTGGGCTGCTTTCTCCCAGTAGCAGGGAGGGCTCAGGGAGGGAGAGAACAATTTCTCCTCTAACTGCCCCTGCACCCAGTATCCCTATTCAAAGAAAGGGGGAGGGGAAAAGCAGTGCTGTGAGAAGGAAACATGCACTTGATAGAGAAGTTTAAAGAGGACAGGCCTTCTCCATTTTATGCCCCCCCAGTATTTCAACTTTTTTAGGGAGAGAAAAATCTGTTCCATCCAAAACGCCGTTGCTCCCTTCATGCACTCCTAACATATATAGGACTAAGAAGATGCCCATCATATAGTTTTAGGGGAGCCAGAGTGTGCTGGGCTGGCAAACAGGCACTGTGAGGTCAGTGCTGGGCTCCGCTTGTGCACAGCGCCTTATCCTGGAGGGCAGGGGCAGATTTCTTTAGTGCATGTGATAAAAAGCAGCATAGCTCTCGCACACAGCCCTGACCTGTGGCACAGCCATGCACTGCTCTCTCAGACTGCAGCCCTCTTGGGGCAGAGAAACTCCACCCTGGAGGGCGTGCAATGTGGGCAAATGCCAGCATGGGTCCCATAGAGAGAGGGTCACATACCTGTGTTTTTTCAGTGCTTTGCCTCCCAGGAAGGAGTTAATGAAAAGTAGCTAGGCACAGAGTGGTGTTTCTTATGGAATCACGTGTTGTGAGAATAATGCAAGCAAACTACTTTCGCAACGATGCTGAGGTCACTCGACCACAAGCCTCCAGCTCTATTACATGCAAGAGAGAGATACTGGGACAGAATTGTGGGCAAAAGTTCTCATTCGTGGGAATCCTGTCAAACCTCTACAGGCCTTGGAGACGCCTGGAAGAAGATAAGCGTGATAATTATTTTCTAAAATATGGGGCACTTTAGTTCTTTCCCTCCACCCGCCCCCACCCCACAGCAAGTCAGCAGCCTGTTGTGGTTTTGTTCCACATGATTCCTTGAAGAGAGACAAAGAAATGCAACATCCTATCGGAGTGAATCACATAACTTGGAAATGACCTGATTCACACGTTTTTTCCATTCTCTGTCGCTGATGTGAGTCTTAAAACAAAAGAAGGAATAATAGGTTCTGATGTTTAGTCTGTGAGTTGTTGGAGCCTGTGCTCCGTTTTCCAGCTCAAGTTAAGACATGGGAAAACACTTTGTTTTTCTGAAGAGTCTTCTTTTCAGACATGGCTGAATGCCTGCGCAGGGCAGATGCTCAAAGGCATTTCAGGGGTCAGAAAAGCAAAAAGTGACACTTTTGTCAGCGTGACTCTGAGATGTGCTCAAGCAGATCTGGGCCCTGGTTCCTCTTGAAACAAATGGAGGAACTGTGATAGCAGGGTGCAAACAGAGAGTTTAACACAGGTTGTGCTCCTGTCTGGATGACACTAGCAACCTGTCTTGCTGACCCAGATGAGCCCGTTGTTCCCTGAAGGGATCTTACCGCTACATGTCTGGTTCAAAGAGACCCCCGTCTTTGCAGATCTTATTGCCGCTTTGAAAAGTTAGCAACAAGCGTCAGACTGGGCATTTTTGGGGGGCAGGGACTGTCCTTTTTTCCCTTTTCATGAAGCAGCAAGTGCAGCCTCGGTAAAGAGAGACTCCACAGAATAAATAATAGATACAAATAAGAAAATAGCATATTTCTGTATCTAATTGCACAGAGAAATCTAATTGATTTCTTATTGCTCAGAGAAATCTTCCTGACTGTGACCCTGAAAGCCAAATGCTGTAGCTTCTTGAGCCTGACAAATTTATGACAAAGTACTGGTCTTCATAATCAGCTGAAAACTTCCTACTGGCTAAAAGGAGGAGGACTCAGGCTCCCTGTAACTAAAATAAAGTTGCATAAGAACCTCATTAGAGGAGTTAGCCTGACATAGTAACTGGACACAAGATCTGGAGAACGTGCAGAGTGCATGCCAGTTGCTGCCTTTGCTTATCTTGGTTTCACTGCCTCACTTCGCCGTTCAGACTGACACAGATATATATTTTATATATATATAAGAAATACAACTTTCAAAACCAGTGGGAGCCCCGCAGCTGGCATCTGCCCAGGGCCAGCGTGCCAGCTGCTGCCGAGTTGCTCCTTTCATGGTTTATTGGAGTCAGTTACACATGGGTGGGCCAGGAAAAGAGGAGGAGGCAGCGAGGCAGGAAGAGGGAGAGCGGCATTTCCCTCCACCCCCATTTTCTTCAGTTTGTTTTATATTTGTCATTATTATATAACTTTGTTTTAGGCTTCCAGAGTTGTTGGCACTGAGTTTGGTAGCAGCCCTGCCTTCCTTCCGTGGAAAAGCCAGAGGGTTGGTTCTGGTTTGGGTTTTTTTATTATTATTTTGTTTTAAAAGACTTTCTTCTAGGACATGTACCACATGTTTGGAGCAGTAATTGTTCCAGATGTGCTTGAGCTAAAAACCTGGGCCTAAATTAGTTGGAAACTTGGAGAATTTTACATGCGGCTTTGCAACCTGTCTCTCAAGGGTTTTTTTCTCCCCAAATGGAAATGCCATCTTCCAGATTCACTTCCGTGTCTGGTTGACCATTTCATTTTAGAGATCACCCAGGTCAATATGCATAATGAAATCACCAGGTGAATGCTACAGCCAAGCTATGCCCAGGCTAGCTGAGTAGACAAGAGCTGAATGGAAAGATATGGAAGTAAAAGGGTTTGTCCTATGTTAAGGGGAAATGGGGACAATCAAAAAGACAGTAATATCTTGGGTGTTACGACCTACAGCGTAGTGGCCCAGGTGTCCTGTTTCCTACTCAATAGTCATTTTACATCACTGAGAGCCAGAAAGTCCCAGAAGATCCCATCTCTCCCACGGTACCACTGTAAATAACTCTTGGTTTGTACTGAAACGTTGACATTGCATGGGTAAAACTGAGGTCAGACTCTTCAGTATTATCCTAAATTGGACACTTACTGGCTGAAATCTAGTATGCCATGGAGTACAAGCTCTCCATTCTGTAATATTTTGATACTTCTTGCTTTAAAACTAGGAGTTCTTGTGTCAATGCTGCATGTATGATTCACATGTTCATGTCTAAAGAAAGAAAACTAAATAAAGATTCATTCATTTAAGAAAATAAAGCCTACAATGAAGTAATGAATGAAGGGGGCGTAGCATCCCTTGCAGATAACTAAGAGTTTGTAGTTAATGTGTGGTGGTTTACACAGCCCCCCAAAATAACACCTGCTGCCTCCCACATAGAGGAACAAAAGACATGTTGGTCTACACCATAATCAGCTGTCGATGGGTTCCCACAGAGTCTATTGAAAGACCCACTTCAGTGCAAGGGGAAGCAGACACAATGGTTGTGTCTTCTCTGAGGTGGGGACACAAGTTTTGTATAAAATAACCTTTCCTGCATGGTCAGGCACCTGGGGGTGGCAGAGTAGGCATTCTCTGGAGTGGGATGGGATGGGATAAGCAGTGGCAGGCAGTTGCATTGGGAGCAGATGGGTTGTGTTAAGTTTAGGTGTAGGTGGTCATAGTGATGAGCTCAGTGTTTAGAGGGGAAAGCACTCTTCATTCAGGGCAGCACACAAGATACAACTGAAATTCATTCCGTCCTTCAGGCAAGCCTGGGGGAGCAGAGAACTGAGAGGGAAAATGCTGAGTCCAGCTCTGTAGCTGACAGTCACGGAGCTTCACTGATTTAGATGTCTGAGGTCTGGTTCAGTCTCTGCTGAGGTCTCTGGGAAAAAGGGGAGCAATAGGCAGCTGAGTACAACTGGTTAAAAGGAACAATACAACTTGTTCAACTTCCCCTTGAGAACAGTATTAAATGTGGACAAATTACCCAGAGAACCTTTTAGAGACATTAGATACCGCCAAGAGGGGTTAGGTTGTCAGTCCTTCCTGCTCTGACAGACTGTGGTGTGTGTGGCTCTGGGGACTTATATTTTCATTCCAGGTATTTGTGTTTACTTTTTTTTTTGCAAGCACTTTGAATCACTCAGGGAGCTATTTGTGGGGCTGAAATAACATCAGATCAGACCTTCTCACGGTTCTTCAGTTCCCTGGGAGTCAAAACATGGTGGAAAGACCAGATCTTACATTATTTTTGGCCACACAGATTGTACCCAGGGGAAGGAAGGGTAGAAGTCCATTAAAAAACATAATCATAAAAATAAATAATGAGATATTCAGGTTGGGGGGGAGTTCCTGTGGAGTCTGAATACACAGGTTAAGGATCAAAGGCTGATTGCAATTACTTTCCTGGTTCCATACATCTTACCTGCTGTTCCGCAAGCTTTATGCTGTGTGACGGAGATCACCCTCCATTGCAGTAGTAAAAACCCCTAACTCAAAGCTAGATTGCATTTGTAGGCAAACCCCTGCGTGAAGCTGTGTGTCACTGGGTCCATGTAGCTCAGGAATATGTCTGTGCTGTCAGATAAGTGTAGGTTCACACCTGATCCCAGGATTAGAGCCTTCCATCCTTCACGTCTTAACGCACAAACCACATAAAGAAGAGTGCTTAGCCCAACATCACCGTCAGTGGCCAGACCAGCCGTGGCACGCGCTGGCCTCAGCTCGATCACTCGCATAGAGCAGGAGTGAACCGTGTGTGCTGGCTGCACCCAGTGGATGTCTCCAAAGGTCTAGTGACCTCTCGTTTAAAAGCTTTATACCCTGACCACGTGCAATATCTGTGTCCAAGTGTCCTCCTAAGCATAGTTGGGGTAGAACTAATCCCATTAAACTTCAGATATTGGCTGCTGAGCTAATTACCCTGGGCTCTGTGTATAATCAAGGGGGAGAGACAAGCATTTCTAGGGTTACCAACTCTCTCCTTCTAAGAAGGACATCTAAAGGAGGTCAGAAGAGTCATGCTTTAGCAGTGCTCCCCTCTGCCCACTAATAACAAAGCCACGCTAGCCAGCTAGCTCAGGTGTCATGTCTACACAGAGGCTTACATAGGTTACTCAGACGTATTTGGACACAAGAGATGATACCTAAAGTTATAGGAAATGTTTCCTATACTGCATGACTGAGCAGTGCGGGGTGGAACATGTGCAGGGCTGGACACAACATGCCTAAATCTGTTGTTAACTGGTGGTGTAGACCTACCCCAAGCAGTTCAGTTCCTCTTCTGAGGGATGCACCCCTCCAAAGAGGAAGTTGGGTAAAAACGCCAGGAGGCCTGCATGGATGAACAAGGAGCTCCTGGACAAATTCAAACACAAAAAGGAAGCCTACAGAGGGTGGAAGGACGGGCAGACTGGGAGGATTACAGAGGAATTGCCCAATCAGTCAGGGATCAGGTTAGGAAAGCTGAAGCCCTGACAGAATTAAATCTGGCCAGGGACATCAGGGGAAACAGAAAAGGATTCTGCAGGTATATCGGGGGGAAAAGGAAGGCTAGGGAAAATGTGGGCCCTCTCCGGAAGCCATCGGGAGACCTGGTCACCCGGGACAGAGAAAAGGCTGAGGTGCTCAATGACTTCTTTGCCTTGGTCTTCACCGGCAATGGCTCGTGCCACACTGCCCAAATCATAGGGAGCAAAAGCAGGGGCTGGGAGAACGAAGAACTGCGCACTGTAGGAGAGGATCAGGTTTGTGACCACCTAAGGAACCTGAAGGTGCACAAGTCCATGGGCCCTGATGAAGTGCACCCGCGCATCCTGAGGGAACTGGCAGACATAGTCGATAAGCCATTATCCATCATATCTGACAAGTCATGGCGGTCTGGTGAAGTTCCCACAGACTGGAAAAGGGGAAATGTAACCCCCATTTTTAAGAAGGGAGATAAGAAGACCTGGGGAACTACAGGCCGGTCAGTCTCACCTCTGTGCCTGGCAAGATCACGGAGCCGATCCTCCTAGAAACTGCGCTAAGGCACATGGAAAACAGAGAGGTGACTGGTTGACAGCCAACATGGCTTCACTAAGGGCAAATCATGCCTGACGAATTTGGTGGCCTTGTATGACAGGGTTACAACATTGGTGGATAAGACTAAAGCTACTGATGTCATCTACTTGGACCTGTACAAGGCGTTTGATACTGTACCACATGACATCCTTGTCTCAAAGTTGAAGAAAAATGGGTTTGATGGATGTACCACTTGGTGGATAAGGAACTGGCTGGGTGGTTGCACTCAGAGAGCTGCAGTCAACAGCTCAGTGTCCGCGTGGAGACCGGTCACAAGTGGTGTCCCTCGGGGGCCGGTACTGGGGCCGGTGCTGTTTAACATCTTTGCCGGCGACATGGACGGTGGAATAGAGTGCACCCTTAGCAAGTTTGCCGAGGACACCAAGCTGTGTGGTGCGGTTGACACGCTGGAGGGAAGGGATGCCATCCAGAGGGACCCTGACAGGCTGGAGAGGTGGGCCCGTGCGAACCTCACGAAGTTCAACAAGGCCAAGTGCGAGGTCCTGCACCTGGGTCGGGGCAATCCCAAGCACAAATACAGGCTGGGTGATGAGTGGATTGAAACAGCCCTGCGGAGAAGGATTTGGAGGGGGGGCGGGTGGACAAGAAGCTCAATATGAGCCGGCAATGTGCCTTAGCAGCCCAGAAAGCCAATCATATCCTGGGCTGCATCAAGAGAAGCGTGGCCAGCAGATCGAGGGGGGTGATTCTCCCCCTCTACTCTGCAGTCATGAGATCCCACCTGCAGTACTGCGTCCAGTTCTGGGGCCCCCAACACAAGAAGGACATGGAACTGTTGGAACGAGCCCAGAGGAGGGCCACGAGGATGATCAGAGGGCTGGAGCACCTCTCCTATGAAGACAGGCTGAGAGAGTTGGGGCGGTTCAGCCTGGAGAAGAGAAGGCTCTGGGGAGACCTTATAGCAGCCTTCCAGTACCTAAAGGGGGC
>JAVKLA010000010.1:20221344-20269868 GCA_034782735.1 Sagittarius serpentarius
AGGCACTGGCACAGGCTGCCCAGCGAGGCTGTGGATGCCCCATCCCTGGCAGTGTCCAAGGCCAGGCTGGATGGGGCTCGGAGCAGCCTGGTCTAGTGGAAGGTGTCCCTGGCCATGGCCGGAGGCTTGGAACTAGATGATCTTTAAGGTCCCTTCCAACCCAAACCATTCTACTATTCTGTGATTTCTGCTTCCTCCTCCTGCAAAGGTAGAGCATCCTGGCCACCCTGCAAGTGTGCCTGCTTTCCTCTGTCACCTTCAGCTGACCGAGTACTAATGGTGCTGCGTGAAGGGTGGCAGAAGTACAGGCACAGCCAATTTCTTCTCTTCCAGATCCCTGCCCAGGAGCTCACCAGGTGCAGCACTGACCTCTAAACACACAACCGCTGTTTGGGAAAAGCCATGTGGCCTGAGAGACAGCTACTGCCGCATCCAGCCGTTGCACAACAGTCAGCACGTATGCAAGCACTTTTCATTCATGCTGAATTTCCATTTGGAACAGGAATAATCTTAAAACGCTCTCTTTGGCTTCTCTTTCACTTGGGTAGGCCTTCCTTCACACAGAGAAACTACCTTCAGCATCCTGTGTTTCATTACTGTTCTTTACACCCCCCAAAACACACTGAAAGGTGCTAATTGTGTAACGGACTTCCACTAAAAGCACGTGTGCAGGGAAGATGTGATGGACCACTGTACTTTACAGGACTGCCTCGGAGCAGCTTCAGTGTGGATTTCTAGGAGGATCCACTGTCTGCTCATCTTAGCTTAAAAGGGGTGCTGCAAGGGTTTTTAACCCCTTTTAAAAGAAAAAAGCTTCAGCTTGCCTTGTTTCCAGTCCTTTCAGTGCTTTGCTACTGAATAAAGCAGTAGGTAAGGCATGGAGATGCTTTTGCAATTCAGGTGCAGCCTCAGCTGTGTGGATCTGAAAGAAAAGGATGAGGGAGGGATTTTTAAGTAACAGGCAGTGAAATGGTTTAAATGTGATGCTGAATTTTAAGGCCCTTGTGCACAGATCCATCGCACTAGAGAGGAGGGTAAGAAAGCAAGGACTGAAACAGAACAAAACACCTTGGGCAGTAATTCCCTAAAACACCTCCTGCACTGGAGCAGCTAGACCAGGGCTAGCAGCACCAAGCACAGCTTCGTACAGCTGAAGGGGGGTACCCTGCGGAAACTTGACATCATTGTGCGGCACTGGAACAGCACAGAGGGGTTTCATATGTGCAGCGCCACGGAGAAGCTAAATTTGGCAATGCAAAAACAACTCCAACAGTTTTAATACTGTATTTTTGCGAAGTAGCTAGGACAAAGTAAAGTAGAATAAACAAAAGCAGGAGTGCTAGAATTAGATGAGGGAAGATGCAAATAGGGAAGAATGGAAAAATATAAAAGAAGGTTATTGCAATATTGAAAAAATACAAGCATGAAGGTATTGGAATTAAAAATGTTTATTTAGGTCCTTTTATAGAAAGTGACTAGAAAAATTTTAAAAGCATAAAGAAGGAAACATTATTAAGACACTGGTGAGACAGGCTGAGAGGAAATCATGGCAGGGAAAGGAAGGCAGGGGTGTATCAGACTAAAGAAAATCTGAGGAATCAAAGGCAATTCATGGCAGAGAACATTTCAGTTTCAAATTGTTCTTTTTCAGAAAGATGCCACTAAATTCTGTAACAGCCAGCCAAGCCCCAGCTTTTGGTCTTGGCATGTTCTTTTTTTCAAATTTCATTATCCTTAAAGACCTAAGTAGCCAAAACCACCAGAAAACATTTGCATGTTTCTGCAGTTCTCATTTCACTGAAGGTCTGAGTTAGTTCAGGATTGCTCCCATTTGTGAAGATCTTACCTTGACCTTCCCCAGGAACAAAAGTGCTACAGCTGTTATGGACCTCTCATTTGGTTTTGCCCTTAGGTTTTAGAAGCAGGGTGGCAATTAAGTTTTCCTCTCCTTGAAGGCAGTATCTTTCAGGGCAGTAGCTGAAGCAATAATTGACTTCATACCAGCCTGCTGAGGAGCCATATTAGTGGCCTTGACGATGTGGCCTAGCCATGCTGAGGACTGAGAAAAGGTCTGGATAGCTGTTAGATTATGCTGTGAAGCCATCAAATTCTCACTTCTTCTCAGTGTTGTGACATTTCAAGCCACTGACATTTTACATCACTGATACAAGAAACAAAAAGCAAAAGCACTGCTCTATTATTAAGCAGCAGTTAGAACTGAACTGAAAAGTTTTCTTAAAACTCAGGAAATAACTTCATAATATCTGTTCTTAAGAAACCTCTACTGGAATGCAATAACCCACTCTGTACACATGCTCTGATCTCCCCAGAGAGCTGACAAGGGCACAAAGACATGCCATGCTGGAGGAGCAAGGCAAGGGAGGCAAATCTGTGGAGTGAGACTGCCGGTGATGAGAACCTGACGTCCATATTGTATATCCTTGGGGGGGTTATTTTGCAGTACGTCTAGTCCGGTACACTGGACTGAAAGCTCATTAGCAGTTGAAGACCTTTGAATGCACATCTTTTGGCTTTAATTCCCCCCAAATAGTCTAGGCTGTGCATTCCAAGACTATTGTGCACTTCAAACCTAAGCATAGTAAGTGAAGATATTTGGGCGATTTTCTTCAAAAGAGAATTATCAAAATGCTAACATAGCTGCATCTATTGTATTAATAGCTGGTCAAAAATACAGCCCAAACATACACAGGTTAGAAAAGGAAGGGGTCCCCTCAGGAGTGCACTGAAGTCTGACCTGGCTTCCATAGCTACCGAAAAGAGCCTCCTTTAAATGCCAAAGGTGTGTTTGTGAGAACACGGCCTTGTTTAACAGCATCGGGTTGTGAATATAAGTATGAATAATCACCAGAGTCATGACAACAGTTACCTTGATCGTATTCCTTACATGCAGAAATGATTGGTTCAGGCCTCATTCACATTGTGAATACACTCATGATGAATAACTGTTAATTTAATTGTTTCTGTAGCAAAACAGAAGACATCTTGGTTTCTTCCTTGTTTATTGAAAAAAGTATTTCCATGAGCAAAAGAGCTAATGAATTTTGGTTTCTCATGATGTGTACCATGTGGCTTCCCAACTTACTTGAAATCTAGGAGAGATGCAGCATCAATGCTTTCCTTATTAAGTGTGTATGTGAGAAGGAGAGAGTTTTAAATTTCTTTAAACATAGGAAAAAGTCTTTCAGACACCAATAAGGGAGAGAAAACTTCACTGAGGAGTAGAGTCTTTCTTGTCTAGGACTACAGCTGAGCCAAGATTGGGCCTCTTGTACTCTGTATAGGCACTAGCTGGGATCTCTCCCCCTCCTCTATCCTGTCCCTCCATTTTTACAAAACCTGTATGAACCTAAAACCTTTGAGACCTCTACTGTTTTATCAAATTTGGTTGCAACTGGCCAGTAAGTTCAAATGTTACTAGAGATGGCTGACAGTTGGATACTGGTACAAAGCAAACATTGCATAAACTTCATATTTTAGGGATGTACACAGAAAATAAGCCTGAAATTTTGAAGTGTGGGGGGGGGAGTTAGACTCCCTGTTTCTGTGGAAATAAGCACTTAACTCATTTTAGACTGCTTCAGAGATTCCAGTTTGAACAAAGTAACTGTCCTTTTGCACTGAAGCTACACAGATGCTCCTCCATCTGCCCATTGTCATGGCACCAAAAATGGAAATTCTTTGCTACAGCCTTTTGCGTGTTTACTCACCCTGTGCAGCAGCAGAGCGTTAGCAGTGCCTTTTCAGATATGTGGATCAAAGCAGGAGGTCACTGCGGTCAGTGAGCAGCCTTGGTTACCACCACACCCAGCCAAAGCATTCTTCCTTCTCTGCTGACAGTCAAGGCTGACTCCCTGCATGTGACTCCCCCACCATCCCCTCCCCACCACAGGTTTCTGGTCTTGCACAACTGAGACTACATATTGCATAGGCAAATTTGTCACACTGCAGGCTGAGAGTCCCAGTAAACATTTCCCCTTTTCCCCATCCTCTCTCAGCCTCTTCCCCCAGCACACAAGTGCACCCACCCACTAGAAGCTCTGTTGTGATGCTGGAAGCTTTCCTATGCCCTGCTTCCTCCAGAGAGCTATGCAGCAAACATGTTAAGAGATATTTTGCAAAATCAGAAGGCTAAAGGCTTTCCCCCTGGATTTGTCATAGGCAAAGAAACATGACTTCATTTTTCCAGGAGTTCTTGAAAGCTAAGATGAGATTATGTATAGTTTCAAGAAAAAGAAAATTGGTGGGAAGCAAATAGCTCTTTGGAAAATCCTCAAAATGCAATGGATATCAACAGAATGTTTCTACCAGTCTCGGGAAGTACTGCCAGCCCACATCTTTCTGCTAACTCCTAATGGGTCCATTAACTACTCCTAAATAATGATGGAAACCATATGGGTGCACAGGTGGTCTCTCAATAAATACCAAATGAATTCAGTATGATCACCATTAACACAATTAATACCCAGCCAATCTACAATGATGGAACTATTAAAATTAAGCACTACTATATTTCCTCAGTCCCATGGCAATTTTACAATTGAAACAAACAAAAGGCTAGAATTAACTTTTTTTTTATTACAGTTATTTGGTTTTATTTACTTACAGGCGGGTTTTAGGCTTCTGTATAATCTGCAGTGTCTTTTCTCTGCTCTGTGCATCTTGAGGTAAGTTTTGACTCTGAGAAGAAATAATGTGGGGAGAAATAATTAAAAACATCTAACTAAAATAAATGTTTGTTTATTTGGGGGGGAAAATTACATATATTTGGGTGTTGAAGCAAAGTGCTTCCTACTTTCTGCAGAAGGCTGTAAACATGAGCAATGAATATGAGATTGCCACAGCTGCTCTTTTTATCATCTACACTGTGAGTTCATCACTGTTCCCTGATGGGACTATTAGTGTGGTTGGGATTTTAATTTTAATTTTTTTTTATATTAGTACTGTTCTAGCATATATGGTGGTCCACCCAATTATCAAAGGAAGAGGAACATGTTTGTTAAGTGACCTTCTGTAATGAAACGCCTGATGTAGGCCCACTATTGATATGATATTTTGGCTTTCTAAGAAGGAAGAATTAGGTTTTTATTTTTTAGAACCTGACCAGTAACCTGGGTTAGTTCAGATTCAGTCTCTATTTTCATGTTTCCCTTGAAATCAATACTAAGCTCCCTTGAGTTGAGCAAGGCAGTATCAGTTCCAAAGTCTGCGTGGTTGAGTGCAGGTCAAATTGAATGCCCTGGCTTTTATCCATCTTGACAGCTGACGAAAAAGGGGTGCTTTAAATTTTGCAAAATTTTGTCTGTTTGGCTCCAGAGGTTATTTTATATGAATCACTCAAGCCTGGTTTGTGGAAGAAGATTCAGAGACAAAAATTTGGGATCTTCTAAACACGAATAAAGTTGGCCCTGTTCTGCAGGGCAAGGGGGTCAGAGAAACATTGTCGATGACAGCAAAAACTGAGTATGGCAAAAGTGTGACTTGAAATCAGTGCATTTCACCACTGGGGCTTTTGTTAGAAAACTAATGTCTCATCAGTTTCATAGGGCAGTTCAATGGGAGTTTCAGGCTTGTGGCAGCTCATGCCAAGTTAATGGAGAGATTTCTCAATGCATGGGTGCAAGTCCTGCTCTGAAAAACACAAAAGATTCCTCTTTGGTGCCGCAATGAATGAGATGGATCCTTTACTCTGTGGCTGGAGAGATCCCAGGACATCTTGAATTTCAGGACGGGCTTTTGGATCTGCTCTGCTCAGCTGGACCAGGATTTCAGCCTTAAACTCTCCCTGTGGTGTTCAATTTTCACAACTTCTCTGTGCTCAGATTGAACCTATCTGGCAAAATCAGAAAGACCCATGCAACCCCAAACTGCCTATGATTACACTTGAGTTTCTTTGTGTCCTTGAACAACACACCCTTATTTCTATTCATCACACCAGATTTACACCCAAGGAAGATATTACTTAGAACAATCTGTGTGAGTTTTGGGTAAGTTGTGCACTTGAAACTTCCCTAAACTGCAGTTCTGTGAAATATGTTACATGTAGAGCACAAAGCTCACTTCACAATTTCTTGCTAACTTTTCTTATAAATTGTCTTGCATATAGATTGCTCTTGGGTGTTTCTGATTAATTCCAAGTATCGATGCTCTTGTTCTTGAATAGAGAAGTCTGTGTTTCTAATTTGAATAACATAATTTCAAAGTGTATTAAGGTAAATAGCGACAATGCACTCTTGTTGCAGAACTCAAATGCCCGTGAAGTTATTCATCAATCTCTTTTTCATTTAGATTCACACTTTACCTTAATTTGTGCTTCAAATGCAGATGAGGCCTTAATTAAATAAAAATTCAGCAGATGGTTTCAAATTCTCTGTTCAATTTACATTTCTTGTACCTTTCTAAATGCTGGACTTTATCTTCGGAGCCAGAAGTAGTACCATTAGACCTCTTCTTTTAAACAAACGCATAATAATTGGTAGGCTGGAGTTATCTATTCAGGAATAAATTAAATATTGATTACCAAATCTTAAAAACCTCAAGCTTATGTATATGTTTTGATAAATACCCAAAACCTTGTCTAAACCTTCAGAGGTTAATCAAAACTCAAGTATGTACCAGAGGTTCGGTTCTTTTTTGATTTAACAAAAAAAAAAAAAATTAAAAAATTGAAACAGTAGGCAGCCTTTACTCCTATGCTTTGTGACATCTTTGATCATCAATGGGTCCAAGAAGTTAATTTGACAAAAATGCCAAGCGACTAGGGGAAAATCCCATTAAACTTTTTTGATCTCTAGAAAAAGTTGCTGTATAGTTGTATTCAGGCTCAGCACAGGAGCTGAGTGACTCTGGGTGCGTTTTGTTTCACCTGAAGTTGTTCATTATTAAGAACTGTGAAAAAGTAAATGAGAGTGATAAGCAAAATTGCAGGAATAAACCCTTCTGTTCTCTCTGAATCAGGACTCTGCCTATTGAATAAGTAAATATATCCCATCCTTCTCACACTGGCTGTTTGGAGAAAATCACTTTGTTCTATAGCAGTTGCCTCCTTCAGAGGAAATCACTAAGGAAAGGAAAACACTGCTTGTCCATTTATATTATGTTTGAGGTGTAGGTATAAAATATAAAAAGCAGCCTTTCTTCCCCTATTCCCTTTATCCTATGCATCTGCTGTTGCCCATGACCTTATTGGGTGCACACTGATAAAATTAGGCGGCTTTTCTCCGTCTCACGTTAGTTTCCCGTTCAGCACTGATTTACAAGCCCATGTATATTCACTCTGTCATACAGGCTTTTCTCCTCTGCATTGCTAACCATATCACTGTATTACTCAGAGCTAACTCATAAATTGCTTCCTTTCAACTTCCTTCCTTTGCATGTTGTGCAAGGGGAGCAGCCCTGCGGCATGTCCGTAGATGGGGATTCCAATTTTACACCCTGCAGCTGTAGGTCTCCATCGCTACCCAGCCTGCAGGCTTCATTTATATATTTTGAAATAGCCTCAGCAAATGTAACAATATTTGTGCATTTCAGCAGCCTGGGGAAAAAGAAATCCATCCAGCTTCTCCTTTTAAAGAGATAGCCCCTCCTGACTAATAAAACCTTTAATAAAAAGTCAGTTGATGTTTTGCAGATGTCCCAAGAGCTGAACACTGGGTGGGCATAGTAGAACTAACAGGTACAGGGAGACAAAATTTGGGTCAGAGAAGCGATTTGATGGATGCTAGAATTAAATATGAGTGACAAGGGTGTGGGCAGGATCCAGATGGGGTTTGCGGATAGGCAAAGATGCAGCATTTCAGTTATGTGGCTGAAGCAGGGCTCTGGTTTATGTTTGCAGTCACTAAAATGTCCTTATTTGTTCTGACTGCAAAAGTATTCCCTCTGAACAGTGGAAATGTTATCAGCTTGGTGGTCCTTGTGAGATTTCTAGTATCTGTGGGTATATGCAAGAAAACATTTCACAAAGCAAGTTCCTCTTTTGGGATCATGGGATTTGACTCGTCTTCTGGGCCCCTTGATGTTCGCAACATCTGTTGGCTGAATGTTTGAAGTTCCAGTTTGGACCTGCTCTGGACTCAGATAAAAGAGGAAGAGCATGATGTTACACTAAAGGAGGGTGCCTGGCATGAAATCTTGAGCAGTCACTTGTAGCAGGGAGCTGTGCTTTGTCCCTGTCTTAAATGAGAGGAAGAACACACGTTTCGGGGACTCGCAGGACTCCAGGCTTCTCAAATGTCCAGATTTCTACTACTGTCAGAAGTCTCTAAAAATTCATCTCCTTCCTGAGCCAGGATGCATATAACAGTATCATCTTTGGTTTGGGCGGGAGGGACAGGGGGACTTACCAAGTTTTGGTAGTAAACTGCTTAAATGTAATAAAACACACAGCAAGATGAGTGCTTGCTTTAATGCTGGCACTCCTCATTTCCCAGTTAGCACAGGACAGGCACACTGAAAAAAAATCAATGTTTTCTTTCTTCTTACAGTGACTGTATTAAGAGTACAGACATGCAGGGCTGTGGGAAAGCTCACAGACGGTTGCTGACAACTGTGCTGTACGCGCTTAAAAGACCATCAAGACCTGGTTGAAAAGAAGTGAAATATTCTGGTGCTCCTTGTTCAATTGGGAGAACATCACTGCTCTGCATGGCTAGAAATCTTCCTCTCTCCAGCACATTTCTGTTTGGGTTTGTGTTATTTTGTGGCTGAAATGGTTCCTTTCTCAATTAAGGCTGTAAAATCCTTACTCAGGGACTAGTACTTTATTCCCTGGCACATAACTGACGGCAGTGATGGGCCACATTACCTGGTGGAGTAGCACATGCATTTTTCATCGGCATTTCTTTCTGTGTCTGAATTTTTACTTTCCAACTTTTTATGCCTTTACAATACTATCAACTGTTTTGGCTTTTTGATTACATGAAAGGAGAGGAGGAACTATGGGTACCTTCTTATTTCTAAAAATAAAAGAGGTCAGTTACTGATACCTTTACCAATTTTCATTCAGCCCTTGCCAGCTAAAATTCTAAGCAATTAAATTTGTATGAAAAAGGAATGGAGAAAACTGAGTGCAAACTGACTGATTTTGCTCACTATGGGCCAGCTTAATTTTGGGAACAGAGGCATGAGAGCAATTGTGATGCCAAGAGAGACTTTCTGAGATGAAAGTACATAATTTTTTTCCACTGAACTTTTTCCATGATCTCTCCAATGATGAAAATGTCACCATTTAAGAAAAATGAGAGCAAGTCAGTTGTTTGACTCTTAAAGATGCCATCAGTGCAAACACAGTTAAATTTGCAGGGAGCTCTGCTATAGTAAGAGATTTTGGGAGGGACATTGATCTATCGAAAAGGGGGAAGTGAGGATATTCACTGCTGGATAAAAATAAGCTACTTGAGCAAGCGATGGCACAGTCTGTTGTGGTTTGCTTTCACGTGATACCTTGAAGAGGAAATAGGAGATGACTTAGAAGAGGCAAGGTAGGGCAATGCCCCTCAGGATGATTCATGTAACTTCAAGGCAACCTTTTTTTTTCTCGCGTGCAAATTTTCCATTCTGTAGCATTGACATGAGCAAAGAGGAAAAAAGGGACAGTCCATCTTGTGCAATTCCTCTGTGCGTAGTGCCCATGAATCAAAAAAATGGGCTTTGTTCTGACTCCACACAGCCACACTGAAGTATTAGCCTAGGCTGGTTCAAATGTTTTTAACCCAGATTCCCTACTATATATATATATATATATATATATATATATACACAAAACTCTTAACCACCTGCCTTCCCTTGGTTCTTCCAGAGTGAAAAAAATTCTGTATTTTAGACATCTGAGTGTGAAAGTTCCCTTAAAGCATGAAAAACCACGGTAAATTATCCTCAGATAGGTGAGGGCAGGCCCAGAAGAAATGAGGACACACTGACACCAGTGGGGTTTGCTCGTCCCCTTTCGTGCCCTGCCTGCAAGTGTGGAGCCGCAGATGAAGAAGGGAAGTTCTGGCTGTGGACTTCATGGAGTAGAAAGGCAAAGCTTTCTCAGTTGATGGAAATAAGAAGAAAAAAGGAATCAGGAGCTAAGAAGGTAAAAGTAATGCTTGCAGAGACTCAGCTGAGTGCCCACACCTGGAAGCCAATCTTCTGTAACACTGCAGCATAGACGGACACTAATCTGACATAAGAGCATCTCAATGAGGTTGAAGTATTGCTGGTCTTCTACCAGAGCATCAGCAGCAGCGTTTCAGACTCCTGTTTTCTTTCCGATTTCAACCAAGGGGGAGGGGTTTATTCTCTTTGAAAGTCTTTTTCAAACAGATTTAGTCCAGTGGGTTGTTCATCCGCGCGTCTGTGGTTTGTGTATGTGTGCGCATGTGTGTTTGCACACATGCAAGCAAATACACAGGAGGCAGAGAAGAAAAGAGGGCTGGAGGGAAAGTGGATCCAAAGTATGAGCTCTGTCCTTATTAAAGACATACCAGAGACTATGTTCAACTCCCAGTAAACTCTCAGATCACCACATGATCTATTTATCTCCCTTAGAAGCAACAAGACATAAGCCCTTATCCCGATCCCACGAACTCGGAAGCTCGTAATGGTTACAGCAAACTATTTGCCTTTAGAAGAAAAGGGTTTGAGCATCCAAGGGCTTTGCCTGGATGGGGCAGCCTCTTGCTCCGCCGTTCTCTTGACTGTGAGTCAGCCTTCCCGCAGGGCTTTTGGCCTGGCATTAATTAGGAGGCCTGCAAATGACATTGCTTAAAAATCAGAAGGAAAATCCAAGATGGCAGCTCGGGTGGCTTTGTTGGGTGAACAATGCTCGTCTCAAAGATACTGGCCAAACGATTAAGCGGTGGCCTGCTGTTTTCAATATCCCGTTCCTCTCTCAGCAGCCGTTTGCTGTGGGTCTGCTTTTACTCTCAGCTACACCCATGCTGGCCCACTGGAGAAATGAGAACAAGGTTCGGTGCTCTAGGGCTGATCAGTGTGACTTTTTACCTACTCTTGTGAAAGGATTATCAGCCCCAGCCTTTCAAATATCACAACATACTGAAACTGGTTTAAAAAAATACAGAGGGTTTTTTCCCATAAAAAAAAAGAAAGAAGAGAGGTTCCACGTATTTGCTTATTGTTTTTGGAAGCCACACAATGACTATTTTGAAGTCCCTCTCTGTAGCCAAAACACCCTCCTAACTTAATTACTGAAATAAATGAAGGCTGAGATTTCTGCGTAGGAGCAGGAGCTGAGGACTTATCTAAAAATGCACCAAATCTCACAGCTGTTGTCAGCACCACTCTACACGCTCCCGAGTATCGCTCCTGAATCACGCGGAGCCGGTGCAATGCCTCGCACTGGTTTGTACGGCACTGCAAAATCCGTCTCGCAGCTGTGCAGCCGGCAGACAAGGACGCTGCGATAGGAAAGGGCTGTCAGTAGGAAAGCAAGCCTGCACTCAGTGCCAGAAATGGGGCAGTTACCGCTGCAAATTAAACCCTGCAATATCAGCAGCAACAGTTCTCAGGCACCAGTCTGTACCCTCAGCCCCGCACTGCTGCTCCTCTGTCCCCTCTCCATCTGAAGAAAGACAGAACTCTTCACTGTTTTTTCTTCTTCTTCTTTTTTTCTCCCCCACAAAGAAAAACTTGCCAGGTCTGCATCTTTTTCCCTGAACAGTTTCCTCTTTCTAATGTTAAAAGCATATGCCGTACAGCTTAGTTTCATGCTGAGATGTTAACTCTTTTTCAATATTGGTTTTCGTGTTACTGCGTTAAGGGGTGGCAACAGCTCAAAGGGCGCTGTGGGACTTTGTGGTACGGAAACTGTGTCTGCAAGGAACAGGGCAGCTCTGCTCTGACCAGGTGAAACTGGAGGCTGCTTTGCCAAACTCCCCCACGCGGCCCAGCGTAAGCTCACCCACAGGAAAAGTCACAGCAGATCTTCCCTCTGGGTTTTGTGCATCTATTTAAGGGTTTGTTGGCCTTTTGGTTAAGGCACCAAGGGTTTGTTTGACCACGTCGGCGAGGTACCAAGTCCAAGCAGAGAGGCAGGTGTTTGAGCTGGGGCTCTGCACCGTGCTGACCTGCTCACTTGGCTCCCAGATGGGAGCCGGGTCAAGTCCTTTTGGCTCAGAGCACGAGCAAAACACACTCAAGTTTGTGCCCAGCGCCTCTCACAGCGTTTACGGCCAATGGATTTGCAGCAGCACCCCATCATCCTGCTGGGGTGCCTGTGACTGGTGCTGGAGTCAGGCGCTGAACAGCAAAACAAGAACGAAAAACGGTAGCAGCAGGCTTCCCCCGACCCAAGAGAAGTCAACTCAACCCTTTTAGCATGGGGTGATTCAGCGTTAAAGCTGTATTGGAAATAGCTTTTGTTTCCCAAATAGATGTTTGAAGTTTGGGTTTGTTTTTTTCCATCATCTAAATCAGGATGAAAGGAAAAATATGAAATTTCTTTGCAGATCTGTGATTTAAATATAAGGGGAAAGGCTGGGTCAATGGAATGATTTCTTTTTTATGTTGACCCTTTATTTTTAAATTACTATACATTAATGTGAATTTCAAACGCAAGACTCATTTCAAACAGAAAATGGAAATTTTGCTTTTTGAAAATGTGGAAACCACACCTATTGTTTTCTAAATATCTTTTTAAGACAGGAATCAGAAACCAGCCCTTTCCCACAAAAAGGTCTTGTTTTCACTGAATTTGCATTTTTGACTGAAAGCCTTGTTTCAAAGTCTTGAAACTAGATCATGGTGAAGCAGCATTTATATCTAATTGGCCTGAAGGAAGAAGAAAACTCCGTGGGTGGGATTCATCTCACCTACTCATAGGTGTAGAGTCTAAATTATTCATCAATAGTCAGTGGCACCTCCAAAGGGCTATTCTCTCTATACTGGTCATAAAAAGCACCTAGAGAGGTAGCTTGCACTTGATACCTGCTTTTTCAGTGGTTAAAACTAGGTGAGAGAAATCCTGTCCTCGCTGTTCACACTCTTGGCTGAGGAGAGAAGCCGAGCATCACAGCTCTGACGATTTCAAGCTGAGGCATGTTGGGAGAAGAAAAAGGAGCCAGGTTCTTCATCAGTTTTTCAGAAAGACCCAGATATTTTTAGGTGACAGAAAACAGAACAGTTTTATGGAGAATAAATCAGCTGAAGGAACACTGGTTATTTCCATGGTCAGGTAAAACTTGAAAAATCTAATTTTTTTCTAAATCTTAGTAAATGATCCTGGGTTGTTTTGGGTTTGGTTTTGTTTTGGTTTTTTTTGTACTACCTTTGCAATTTATCTTGATTGTAGAAGAATTTTTTTTTTTTTAACTTTACAGAGCAATGTTTATTTTTTTTGCTCAGCGGAGTTCCTTCCCCTTTTTTCTAGCAAAGGGTTTTAAATCCATTTGTTTTTAAATCCATGCTGCATGCAAGACAGGTAATATCACCTGTAAAATCCCCATGTGTGACTGAAGTAACTTGGTATGGAAATCAGAAGTAAGCACAACAGTGCATGCATTTTGCTTTTTTTAATTGTTACTAAAAGGAATATGCTTTTTTTATTGTGGTTATGCCTGTCCCTTTTTGCAGGGGTATTTGACTCCTGTAATGTTTGTGCTCACAGAACGACTTCCAAGGGGCAGAGCTGTAAAGCCATTAGCCCTTTAATTTGAGATGCAAGTCCAATTTATAAACAAAAATCTGCAGATTTCATTTTCAGACAGCTACACTGGATGAAGCTGTGACCTGTCACTGGAACATTACGGAAAGTATATGTAGAAAGTGAACACAGCAGACTGTGTGAGGAGCAGACATTTATGTGACAACCTTTCATAATCACCAAGCATAAAGAAGAAAAAAATACAGAAAGAGCCCATTGAGCAAACCCTGATTACTTTGATGGTCAACTCCCTTGAAATTTGTAGGGGTAAATACACAGAGACAAAGAACGATGTTATGTGACAGCTCAGTAAGGGCCTTTGCACACACTTGACCAAAGAAGTAGCTGATGGAAATAAATCTGACACGGTGGTGCTTTCTATGCACTGAGGGTCTGATCCAAACAAATGTAGGGCTTCCTTGTGTATACTCGGAGTCTGATAGCGGGTATATTTTGTTAAGTGGTCCCACAGAGAAGAAAAAAAAACAATTCTTAAACTATAGAAGGTGGAGAAGTTTCTAGTTTTGTTTTTGTTTGTTTCAAAGAAAAGAAAGAGAAAGAGAAAGTACGTTCCTGTATGTATAAAAAAAAAGAATCTGTAAATGTATCTGCTGAAATGAGTAGGGTTTCTCATTGTATTTATGTGGACTGCTCTTGTTTTCCATCACAGCCACTTTGTTCACAAGTCCTACAGCTGCTCAGCTTTCGGAGGTGTGGCTGTATTCCTGTATGAGCATTTCCAGCAGGCGCTACTCAAAAGCAGGAAGATTTCAGCACCCTGGAACAGCTGTGTGTCCAGTTGCACTGTGCCTGCAGTCCCTACCAAAGTGTGCCGATGCACAAAGCACAGCCCAGAATGGGTCAGCCGTTCTCACGTCTGGCCTGTGCACAAGACACAGCAATTAGCATTGCAATTCCCACTGAAGTATGGGGAAGGGCTCCAGAAACAGTTTGTTCCAGTGCAGAAATCTTTCCTATTCTACATACCAGTGTGCAAAATCTTTTACAATAACGCCTCCGGTTCCCTTTCAGCTGTGACATGGTCAGTGGGAAGGCAGCTGAGCCGCCCCTCGCACACAGGAGCTAATGTGGGCACAAAAGAGATGTAAAATGAAGTTGCCCTTCAAAGGCAAAGAGCTGGCAGCTCTGGGAGGGCTTGGGGCTCCTTCAAAGATGAGACTTACTGGAGTCCTGACTTGCAGGACTACCAGGTGCCTGGTCCTTGCCTAAGGGTGACCATTGCCAGGAGGTTGCAGAGTTTGGAAAACAGACTGGTTTCGTCTGCTAGGATTCTCCGAAAAAGTATAGCTGAAACTTAGTAGGCCCTGTCTGTTCAAGAGCTTGGAGATAAATGCATAGAGAAGAGTATGAGGCCTCAGAATCAAACTGAAAGGCTACCTTTATTAATATGTTTTCCTGACAGATTATTTTAAAGAGTGCCTCTCTGCAGCATGCATGCAAAAATTTTATTTCTTGGGAACAGGCCTAATGTCCATTCTCTTTTCAGGGCAGACGCATAATTCCCATTGATGTTAATGGGAAAGATTCTCCTGCTTCACGAGAAGAAGAGACCCACTGGAGATCTAGAATATCATTTTAGACCCCCTGATCTCCTAGAGCAGTGGGGGCAGATGGGATCAGTGTCATAGCTGTTCCCTGCCAGTTTATTAGCTCCCTGATTCTGCCCCACAGCGTAAATCTTGCTGTGGTACGAGGCTGCGGTGGGTTTTGACATTGCATTGTATCAACCTGTGAGAGGGTTGGTTTGTTTTCTCTTGAGGGTATCTCGGTGAGCTGAAACATGAGGGGTCAAATCTGCCAAAACCAGGACTGTCTCGTAGAGGGGAGCCCATTGGTAATAAAGGCAAAGTTATGTGAGTTTGAGACCTGGCATGACCTACTTACTAGGCAGAGTTATGAGAACCTATGTTAGGACAGTTTGTTTTTCAGCCTGGTTTCTCATGGGAACGAGACTTATGCAATCGTACTGTCTGTGTGTCTGTGTCTACATCCTCCTCCCCTCCCCAATAACTTTTGGACTCATTGCTCAATTTCAACCTACTCTGACAGGGGGGTAGAGGTTCCAGGGGTGCTGCTGCTTTTTTTAATAAAAATCAGTAGAGGAGAGTGAGTCTACAGGTGTCCACCATGCCAGGAACTGCTGCAGCAAGAGTTTGTGTGGCTTCAGGTATGAGAGCACCAAAATAACAGGATGGTGGGGAGCAGCCTGTACAAATGGCCTAACCCGTGTAAAGCACTACTTAACTCCTTCTCCCCTACAAGCCAGGAGACAGAGCTCATGGCAAACCAGGCTGTGGGAAATGCAGAAACCTTCTCAGTGCTGGAGCAGAGGGGGCTGTCAGTGTCACAGTCGCCGCTGCTGGTGGGCTGCCCGGCATGTCCCGCTTCTCTCTTTTTGATACTGACTCACCCACAAGCGAGCCTGTCAAACCCTATTGCCTACTTTGTTTCTCTTGCAGTAAACAAGATGAATTTGGGATGTTTTATAGCTAAGAACCTTTTAAAACACGCCGAGCAATGGCAGAGAAGCATGTCTGTTGAGATCTGATGCAGTAAAGGTGAGGTTACGGGGGGTCTAGGATGAGGAGCTCAGCTGGGCTCTGAACTGAGCAGAAATTTCCTTTGCCAGGGATACGAGCGATACGATACTGCTGACTTTTGTCATCATAATCCTCACAAACCCAGAACAGTCCAGCCTTCAGGTATCAGGACAAATAAGGGTCTCATGCAGATCCTGTTTACCTCATTGCCTTCCAAAAGATACTTTGCCAGTGCTGCCATGTGAACTCAGTTAATTACAGGGGAGGAAGTTATGGCCCCATAGTCTTCACAGAGAATATTCAGTATAGGTAAAGCATTTAACGATATGCAATTAAAACACTGTATATCTAAGTCCTAAGAAATGGTGGGTTTAGAGAGGTGCTACTTACAGTGAGCAGGTGATAATGAACTCCCTAGGTTGCAAAAGCATCATTTCAAAATTATAAGGTGAATTTATTAAACACGCTATGGAAGACAAATGTTATTATATGAGTGTACAAGGAAAGACAGTAGATCAGGCAAAAACCTTGGCTTTCTGGTTCCCTGTTACATGCATGACAGCTTCTTTCGGCTCGTAAATAACAACAGAAGAACACACATGAATATTTTCAGTGATTTGTGAATCTCTCCCCATAAATTCTCATTTTTGGGGAAAACTGTGTTGCATCACTGCTAAACAAGTGAGAAGAGTGTCTCCATTTATTTCATTAAAGTTTCCCAAAAGAGCATGAGAAACCAGTATTTTAAACATCACATAGTTAGATAAAAAAGATGTAATTAATTACTGGGTTTTTTGGACGTAATGCAGGACTGTGATGCCTGTGGAGATGGGTGTCAGCAGGCTTTGGGAAAGGATGATCTCAGGCTGCTAATTTCTCCTAGAGCAGAACTTGGAGAGTGAAGGGTTTACAGAAAACGGATGCTTGTACCGCTCAGTCTTCTTTGATGTACATGTCTGTGTCTTTCTAAGTTTCTAACTTTCTAACTCAAAGGTCCAAGCTGCATCCCCTTTGGGGCGATGAGTGCCTCAGTCGAAGCTGGATCACTTGTAGATGCTTCTCCTTTTTACTTAAAACTGTTTTATAATAAAAGTATTCCCTCCTGAGTGATGAATTGCTCTATTAGGGGCTCTATTCTCTTCCCAAGTTGTGCAGACTTGGTACAGTGCACTCCAGATTGTTTTCTCTACTTCCCAACCGGTGCATCTCCTTTGAAGTCAAAGGAGCTACTGTGATTTTAGCCCCATTGAGATACTCACTATGGAAGAAGTATATAAAAGACTACTGCTCACAGGGTGGGAGCTGCTGGTTTCCAGTTTCTCATTAATTTTTCACTTGTCTTTTATTTCAGTGGGTCTACACTATGCTCCACCTTTGGCACAGACACAAATACTATTTTTTATGTGGTTCAGTGGGAGGAATGGTTTTGATCATTAAAAGCAAAGCAAAAATTATTTCAAGCAAAATTCCAGAGCCTCTTCTGCATCCATTTATCTTTCCATGGCTTCCTTAAAGCATTGCCTACTTACTCTCTGGGGATATGTGCTCCAACTGTGTTTCACTACATTTACAGGAGCAGTCACATAATGACCAAGGCTAAAATTTAATCTTAATTGCCCACAGGCTGCTGCCATTGAAGCCTGTTGGCATGTAAGGGTTTTAAAGTGTTGAAATGAGCCCAGTAAAAACAATAGGCAAGACAAAAACATATTTAGTTGTGAACTATCTTTAAAAATATTAATGTGCTAAAATCCAAGCGATGAAGGCTCACATCTCTTGAAGGAATGTGTAATTTCCTGTAGTCATCTCCTTAAAATATTCTTGATTGGGACTTTGAAGCAGTCAAAGAAGAGAGGGGTCTCTGGAGAACCCACCAGTGCTCCTTGCTGAGACAGGGCTTTGGAAAGTGAATCACTGCTGTGTGACTGGATCCATGCCATACACGAAGGATCAATAAAGTTTTATGTACCTTACTCGCAAGCCTCAGATTTTTGATTCCAGGTGTTCGCATTAATCTGGGACACGATGGAAGGAAGAAGTTGCTATGGTTGCATGGAGATGGCAGCGCAATCTGGACCGACTTTAGTCAGCAAGTGCAAGAAGTTTAATTATCTAAAATAATTGCACTTCTTGAAGCCTTTTATGCTGTTTGCTTAAGTGCGCTGAGCACTGGTACCATATAATTACTCCAGATACCTGAGTATCTGGGGTCTTCAGTGATCAGTAACATTATACCCTATGAGGAAATCTTTGTGCCTTACCATCCCATCGCTGGCTAAAGTCAAAAAAATGAACAACCTGGGTACAGAGGTATTAAGGGAAATCATAGGAGGATAGTACGTAAGTTCATTTTAGATCTGAATTTTACAAGTGTGTGATCTCAGAGAGTAAAACTAGCCCTTAGCTCTTAAGAACAAATCCCTTCTAGGGACTGAAGAGTTTGCATGCTTTTGTAGGTTTAGGGCCTCATTTTACCCCCCAGCTTGCGGAAACTCTGTTTAATGGCACCTGCAACCATTAGAAATGATTACAGCCCTCAGACTGTAGTAATTGGGGACCACAGTTTGTGCTGCAAGCATTGCTCTATGGAGCTGCACTTTCCAACCAGAACTCTTCCATCGAAGGTTACTGAGAGCCACCTCCCATCTCCATGATAATTTCCCTCTCTATAATGCGTCCCTTTTTGTTTCATCTGACATTTGTATCACCTTTAAGAAGCCTCACAGAGAAGGGGCCATGAGGTTTGGATGTAATTGGCATATGGATGGAGCTTAGGTTTTTTAATACACAGTTTTTATAAGACTGCTTTTATGTTTGCCTTTGCTCTTTGATCTCCACTTGAAAAACGTTTTTCATGGAGTTTGTTTGAAAGCACAAATAATCGCTTACCACAACTAAGGGTTAGCAAATAGTTCTAGAAAAGAAAGAAAACCAAAGAGAATCCATGAACTGACGGAGATGCCTTGAAAGATGTTTTAGAAACAGCTTGTAACGGCGCATTTTGCAGGACTGTTCATCAAGTTAATTCTCCTGTTGCGTTGGCATTCTTGGATATGGTAATAACAGCAAGGAAGGTTGTAATGGATTTCTAAAATGGGAGTGTTTTAATAGGTTTTAGTAAATTACATTGTATTCAATACTGTAGCGTTGTGATACGACACACTACAATGAAAGATGAAGTTACTTGCGGACACAATCTGTGGTTCAAAAATAAGTATGATGATTCCCATGAAAGATGAGATTTAACTAATTATGGCCCTGGAAAGGAGAAGCCCCAAATATGGTAAAACAAAGCTACTCTGGTCTGATAGAAACAGGAGCAGCCACAGTGGATGGGGAGAGCTATTCCAGATTTTTGCAGCGCATTTGTAGCAAAAGCTACTCTTGTCATGGTAGATGAGCTGTAAATTGAGATACTCTAATGAAGGAAAGTCGTCTCGGGGTGACTCAGTATGACTAAAGGTCCCAAATGCCTTGAAGTAATCTACATGTGGGGAGAAAGCTGTCCTTATCTTGCTGATCTTGTGGGTCTCCATAACAGTAATGTGGCATGCAGGTGTATGTAAGAAAGCTAGCACCGAGATAGGATTTCTTCCCTTTAAAATCTCTCAGGTCTCGGAGAAATCCCGCTGGCAAAGACAAACCAAAATGCAGAATATTTAAAAAATGTTAAAAGTCAATTCTTTCTGTCACTAACATTAAACTACTGTAATGTAGACCGGTTAATGATGGTGCTTCATGAAATAAGACATTAATCTCCACTTGTAATGCAAAAGCCATACAACTGGCTTCAGCCTTAATCTTTTATGAGTTATGGGCTGTTCTGTGATTCATAAAACAAATAAATCACACCTCTAAGGCTATCATCTATTTATTACTGCTTTTTAAATGTTCAGGATAGTATAAAAAGGGTCTCTTTTGCTTGCCAAATGTTGTCAGCTACTGAGTAACATTTGGAAACCAGAGTCCGGATTCTGCATACAGCTGGACATAGGTTTTGTCTTTGTTTCTGAAGACAGCCAGCTCCGCAGAAGTGCGCCCATGGGGCTGGGTGTGCAGGTTTCATCCCATGCTTTCAGGCTATGTTTATAGCGAGTGAGCCAGCTGACCTAAAAGACAACAGAAAGTCCCTGGCCTTCTTTTTTAGAAAAAGACAAAGGCTAATCAGTAAATAGGAATTGCCAAGTTGTGAAACTATGGGGAGAATAAGGGAAAAGAATAATTTGGAACAGCAAAAATCAGAGTAGAACAAGTATGCAAATTATTGGGAGATTTATTCAAGCCAGAAATCACAGTTTCACTGGTACTTTAACATGCTCTGTGCTCATTTCACTGTTATTCTCTTTGCAGAAGAACCATAATCCCAGAGTCTACATAAGCAAGCTGTTCATCCAGCAGACCTGGGAGGGTTTTGTATGCAGGCTGGCACCAAACTTTGTATCCAATGTTTACAGGGAGAGAAGAAAAGTAAAAACATCTGGTTTTAGGAACCTTCAGTGCTTCCATTTTTGAGGGGAGTCCTCCTGGTTGGTTCCCAACCTGCATCACGAGGTCAGCAGTCTGGCTGGCTTGGCTGTTCCCAAAGCCTACTGGTGTCAGTGGGCAATGAAACTCACTCCTTCCACCTCCTGCCTACAAAGACCCCAGCAACTCCCATTATAGCCACTGACCTTGCCCTTAGATTTCAAAATCTGAGTGACCCAGAGGAATTACTGAAGTAAATAAATAAAACAAAACACATGCCTCTAAACTGCAGAAGGTATAACGTATACCCCCTTGAAACCATGCATATATTTGTTCCTGCCCAAATGGAGGTTTGTGGGTATACGGATGTGCTTTTGAGCTCTTCTTCATATTTGTCTTGTCTGTGATTTGTTTGGAGGAATTGTAAAAATACAGATCTTCAGGGCACTTCTTGTAAGTTGTAATGAAAGCTTGGTTCATTCTAGCCGTACTACAACTCCAGCACAGATTGCATTACTTCAAACCTTGGTCTATGGACTTGAAGAAAGAGCACAGCAATTGCATGTCCTTTCCAAGAATACTAAAAAAAACATATAAATACTAATGAATTGCAGTCTAGCGTTTTGTCATATGCTGCATATTCCATTAGACAGCACTCAGGTCCCATGTCTTACCTGGGAAGTTTATTTCTGTGAAAGGAAGGTGGAATTGGAAAACTGGAAGTCAGTTACCCAGATCATGCAGACACTATTTTCTACTCTTTCTGGCAAACAAACAAAAATTTTTTTCTATATAAAAGAATACTATAATAAAAGAAATTCAAGAGGCACACTAGTAAAATGCAGTCCTTCAAGAAAATAAGTGCTTTCCGAACCAAAGAGGAAAAGAGGCAGAATTCAGCAGGGTAATAAACACTCCTAAATCTCAGGATGAGTAAGTGACTGCTGCTGATTTATTTCTCCTTTTGTTTTTTAAGAATTGAAGTTCTCTGTATGTCATGGTGATTGCAACTTTAATTGGGTTTCCTCACTCCAAGTCAGCGGAGAAGCTATCTGGGGGAAACTTCCATGATAGGTGCTACTCAGATATATTTACAGAAAGAATAATAGTTCCGCGATGCTCATGTGAAAGCACCTATGTAGACTCACATGCTTTAGAATTAGAAAATGAATTCTAGTGCAGCTCCTTGTTTTCAAAGGAGCAAAATGAACAAGTGGAAAAAATCTGGTCATTAATGACAGCAGAGCTTCCTATGAATGATCACTGTAGCATACCTCAGGTTTCTAAAGCAGCTGTTGATAAATGACACCAGAAGGTGTCTTTTGGCTAGGAAAGCTGCCCATTTTCATAAAGATTGTGTTCTGAAACCCCTGCAATTATATTATACTGCTCTTGCACCACTCTGTGGAATTTTGCTTTTTATTTCCTACAGCTTCATGCAGACTCAAGCAGTTTGGCCTCTTTATTAAATATAAGCATCAATCTGTAAAAAGCCTCTTGATTGTCTAGACAACTAGTTGTGAAAGTCAGCTTTGTTTCGTTGACTCTGCATCCCTGGGGATACGGACACTGCTCCTTCTGTTCTCGTCTGTCAATACTCTTTGGCCAAAATTTTGGATTTTTTTTTTCTCCTGTATCTGCCAATTATTCTTGTTTTGGAATCCAACTGAAAAATATTTCAGTGCTGTTTCTTAATACTTTTTCTTTTTTAATAAATAAATGCCAGCAGCCTGGAGCTTATGAGCAGCCCTACAGTAATAAAAGGATGTACACAGCAGGCAGTACTCAATTTGCAAAAGAAAAACAGATTAACATTTCAGGTTTCTGAGGGCTTTTTGTCAACAACAGTACATTTAAAAACATCAATCTAGTAGTAATTGCATTATCAGTGCATTCTCGGCTGATTCTTTGGCTGATTCCCTTAATATCATGGAATGGAGAAGTAGCTATGAGAAGTCTTTTTACTATATATATAAAGTGAAATCCTGGTAACAGTCAAGTTGATTTGACTGTATATAATTCCCATTTCTGGGACTGGAATGAAATGAATACATGGGTAATGGTAGGAGACTGAACACCCACAGCCAGGCCATCAACAGCTACAGAAACTTGTACCAAGTCCTATTTCTGGGCACTTTTACAGAAAGTACATTGTAAGCTGACAATGAAAAAGAGCACTTAAAAAAAAAAACCAACACCGAAGCAGAGTCTTTAAGAAAACACCATGGGAGTATCATTTCACCGTTTCTTTAGCAGATGCTCACCAGTCACTTTTCAGGTATAATACCGCTGATTGCATCCATGCAACGAACAACATGGAACGAGACGTTGCTCTCCTCCTCCGAATTCTCTATGAGTCTTCAAGAGCTATCAGAAACCGTGTAAGAAATACCCTGAATGCAGAAGATAATCAGCTCCTAGGAGCCTGCTGCTCCTGAATACCCTCACTGAGCACCTTCCCCACCAGGCTGCCAGCTGTGCCAGAGAATGGTTGGGTGTAGCTCTTCCCTTCGGACAGGTTTCGTTTTGTACAAATAATTACTGTGAATTACATGGGAATACAGAGAGGCTTGTTCCACACTGGAATGGGCAAAGGCTTGAGTATTTTTTTATTTCCTTTTTACATAGTTGCCCCAACTACTGGAGTTTTAGCTATGCTAGTCATCCCCTGTGGGTGTCTCTCACCTGATGAAGAATCGACACTTCTTCTTAAAATTTTGTAGTATAGAAAAATAATCTTGAGTCTGATTTTATGCTAATTCACGTAGACACTTCTGATAATTTTGTCTTATGTATATTTATTAGGTTTTTTTCTTTTTCCTTCTAACATCGTTAGATTTGTTTCAAACTCAAAGGTCAGTTCCTACACCAGTATAAATCAATGTAACTACATTGATTTCAAGGATTGCAGCATCTTTCATTAATTCCTATTGCCAGGGATACTGTAGTTGTCTCTGGGGAAGAAGACATATATATTTTTATGCATTTTGATTTAAATCACAAAGAAAAAAGAAACCTCTGTGAAGAATTTAATTCTGTAGCATGCCATTAACCATGCAATTAAGGCCTAGTGGTGCTAAACGATCGATACAACAGAATCTCAGCCATCCACCTCAAAAGATTTCTTTAAGTCCTTCTATGCAGTTCCTACTCTATCTTCATAAAAGAGAGCCCTGATTCTTGCACATGAGACTCTACCATCTTTTTTTTTCTTACTAAGAAAAATGTGGTTTCTTTATTTGGATGTACTCTGTTAGCAACCTAAAGAGGACATTCCCAGGTAAAACGACCCAAGTGTTGGTCTTACTCATTCAGATTCAACCACTCCAAAAGAAATTCCAATTGCTCATCTAATTATATTTCCCTATTTTTAGTAGTCTGTTTGTGACAGGGGTAGTTGCATACTTTCTTTGAGTTGTGAATTAAATACATATGGAGAGAGAGAAAGAGCATTAAAATTATGCAAAGTGTTTCAATGTTAAAATGGGAAGTTAAGTCTTTAAAAATAATTTCTGGTGTAAAGGTGTATCTGTGATTATATGTACATCTTTTCCCACTTTACAGGGAGTTCCCAGTGTGTTCAGTTCTGTAACTTCTCTTCCGTGCATGCATAAAGCAGCTTCACATGAAACTGATAATTTTCTCCGGGGAAAGAGCAGCATTGCCTATAGCCAAAATATATTTTATTAAAAACAGAATCTTCCTTGTCAGGCCACATTGCTCCTGCTGAACTTGAGGGATGCCAAACAATGATGTCAGGTTTGCCACATGCTGATAATGACATCCATGCTTCGTGCACAGATAAAGCAGCAAAAGCACCTGGCTGATTCTTCCTCTGCAAACCAACATTTTCTCTCGGTTTTGTGTGATAAGGCGGCATCAGTGCTGGTGGTTGAAAAACACTTAAGAAAATTAGGTGCTGCACTTGATAACAACCACCCTTCACAGGTCTGTGGGCTGGTGTGTGGTAGAGAAGAAGAGGAAGTTCAGAACCTTAAGAAATGTTTTAGATACTTTTTAAAAGTTAAATGTAGCATATATGCACTTCCTCTTTCCATACTGATTGACCATTGGCGCAGGTCCCAGCTGAGGCTGGGGCTCTGTTAGTTGGGACATCTCCTAGCACATCCCTCTCCTGAGCCTCCAGACATATGGGTAAGGCAGACGGATAGCAGACGTAGACCAAGAGAGTTTCTGAGCCTCGTATTTGAATGGAGGAAGTAAGGTAATGCAAAGGAAATCATAATCTGGGCCTGAATTAATTACTTCACAACGTATGGCATTAAAAAAATGTATTCCAGCAAGTAGATGCCTTTGCAGCTATAACCTGGAACAGGTCTGGTCTTTGATTCTCCTGTCTCCTGTTTTCACTCCCCATAGCCCCTTTGTAGCTTTGCATTGCTACAGCACTTTGTAGCTAACTGCCCTAACTGACTGCAGTACCTGCAGGTCCCAGCGCAGCACTGGCATCGTTGCCTCTCTACCGTGACTGGAACGATAACTACAAAGCCTGAGCTTGACGAGTCATTGAACTAACTCTCTCCCTGCTTAATGCGGCTCTCTTTCCTTGTTGCAAACAGTAGTGGAATTATGAGACATGACAAGAGACCAAGATAAGGGACCTCAGGCCACCACGGAGCCTTGGACTCTCTAGTTTGAGAAAGTATTTTCCTTATTTTTTTTCCCCCATGTCTAGGTTTACACATATATGATGTAACATCAGTGGGCATGGTGACAATCCCATGTAAAGAGGCATTACTGTCCCTTGAATTCAATGAATCAACTTTGCATAGGAAAGAAAATCTGTTTTGATCTGGTTTGCTCTGTTTGGGTCCACATTTTCAGTCCCTGGAGCTAAAACTGGTGGGTGACTCAGTTGTCAGTAGTCTTTGAGTTGGAGAACTGGGCCCGTCAGAAAGTTTTCCACCCCCAGTGCTTTCTCTAGGAAAACTGGACTGTCATTCTGGGAGTGCTGGAGAGAGAGAAGTATTGGGTTAAAGATGCACGAAGAATAGTCAACACCAAGAGCCTAAGTTGCTATTCATTTTTCCTTTAGTGCCTTTAACCTCAGGACAATAATTAGAACCATAATGTGGACATTAATTATCAGAACACACATAAAGATCTAAATAACCTCATTAAGTAGATGTATTTTACAGCACGCCTTATACCAGTTCCTAAGGAAAGGGTAGGCAGGACAATTCTCCAGTGGTTCTGTCCCTGCAATCTGAACCATGTTTCCCAGATCTCTCTGCTGGTTTTTGGCAGTCTTCTGGCAACTTTTAAATCTTTACAGGTGCTATTATTGAGGTGTCAGTTGTCGTGGAGAACAAGATTATATTTCACGACATAAAAATACCCCATAATCGTTTCAGATGGCTGATGATGTTGCTGCTAGGCATAGTCGAACTGAACTCTTCTTCACATCACTGAAGACTGAGGCTTTCCCTCTGCTCCACGCAGCCCAGATATAATCCCTTCTGATTAGAGCCTTTTCTCTTTGATGCTCCCCTTTGTCATCCACACACTGGGAAAATTGCTGTGTATTGAGTTACATGCTTTGTGCAGTTTGTGTAGTTGTCTTTTTTAACATGGAAGCAAAGCTGTCTGTGCCTGAGCAGTGATAGGATTCTGACTGCTAGTAAATCTTTGATTAATGAAGCTCAGGTAAACAGATTAGTCATTAACCTTTGCTTCTCATGATAAGATTACTTATTGATGTAGAGCAGTTGTGCTGCTCCCATGCTGCCAAGGATGGGAATCTTGCTTTCCTTCAGACTTCAAGAATCTTCCCACCTTCTAACAAGACCTCCCTTTTAGCATGGGGATATTGGAGAGGTGCTGCCTCTGCAGGGAGTCATCTATTCCCTATAGGATCTCACTGCATCCAGGGCACTTAAATGCAAACATTAATAGGCACTGCCCGATAGCAGAGTGTGCTATTCTCTTGCTCTATATTTTTGCTAGACAGTTCTCAGTGAGGGCAACTCAGCTGAGACAGAGGGGAAATACACACAAAGTGAGCCAAGTTTTTTAAAAAATGGTACGCAGTGAAGCCATGGCTGTTCAGGACAACTGCTTAAACCCGTGACAAAGGCCAGCTCTTTAGTGACAGACCAGGAAATCATTGCTTAATAACCATGTCTGTAGACAAACAGGAGGCTGCCTTAAGTCCATTTAAAACTGGCTTCATTCTGGACTCTTTATCTGCTGTACCCGTCTCCCAGGATGGGCAAGAGCAACCTATGAGCTGAGGGCAATGAAAGGACCAGGTACAAGCAGTCTTTTATCCCTGCCAGCTCTACCAGGTCTTTTTACTTGTAGTCATGCTGCTAATGGCCTCTGTGAAGGAAATGAATGGTCTTCCATCATCGTGTAAAGGAGAGTTACAGATTCACCCATTGAACAGAAAACTACTGGGCACTCCTTTGTGACCTTCGCTGCAGTGCTGCTCATCTGGGTAGGGTTTGCACCCTCCGTGACTCCCAGAGCTAGCTCCACCAGTCTCCATGGGTGCAGAGATTCATCTACCAGAAGAACTGAGCTAGATCCAGAAGAGGGTCTTGTCTTTACATATCTGCAAATTTAAATGTGGGAAGGTTATGTAGGACTAAAGAACAGAAGTGGCCTATGCCTATCTGTAGTCTGCAAAAGCAGAGAGGGAATTCAGATTACACACTGATCTAATTCATTGATCTCTAATACAGTGAATTATATTTAAATCTGCACACATTTACATTGCAGTCTTGAATGCAAAATATTACAAACAGAATAGATAGCTGAAGCTTCATGTTTTCTAGCTGATCAGCAGACTGAACTTCACGTTTGCACGTTCAGTTTTGCATCTTGTAAACCCCTGTCTTCACTCCCGTTTTCAGTCCCGTGATCCCCTGTGTGCACAGCTATTAGCAGATGGAGATCTAGCGACCTGATCTGTAGGCCCAGTTGGGTAATCAAACATTTAATTGCTAACAATTATCCATTAATGCTTATAAATTAGGTTGCCAAACTACTTCTACAGATTACAAATATTTGCATCGAGACTTGTCTGCAAAAATTGAAGATGCTTGTGAAAAGCTATACCACAATGACCAACATTGCCATTTTCATCTGGACTCTTCAGACTGAAACAGAAAATGCAGACATTTGCTGCATCAGAAAATTAACCAGAAAATTAGAAGTTGAACTTGAGGGAATCATGAAAATCAGGTCCTGAGTCAAACTCCAGGCTTACTTGATTTCTCTCTTATGAAGACTCTTCCTCCTTTTCACCCTTCTGTCTTGCTTCTTCCTCTGGACTTCCTAGCACCTTGATTAAACATTTGCCTCAACCCTAGGAATACATATGAGTCCAGAGGGCTTATTTCATTTTCAATTACTTCCTGGTATTAATAATGATTTTTTATGACCTGTCGTGCAACTAGGAATGCTTGTTTATTAAAATAAAGTATAACAACATGATTTCAGGTAACACTCCAGAGATGAACATGTGCTTTCTACTAACACTCCTAACTAGGAAAGACTGTAACCCTCTCCAGTAAGAACAAACTACATTGCTATGCAGAAAATGTAAACCTGTTCTATAAAAGGGTTCCAGTTCCCATCCTGCTAAGTAAGTTTTGCCTTTTTGTAATTGCTTGCTTTTTACTGTCTGGTTTATTAAAGCGATGTGGTTATGATCTTGCCCATGTGACCTCTCCCTTTGCTCGCAAGGGAAATGTTGGAGTAGTATTGCAAGCATTGGGACTTCAAGACTACATTTAAATTAGTAAATTCAAACATGCCTGGAAGCATTCCCGGGACTAGAACAAAACTGTTTATACAGTCAACTGCTAAGCTGTTCTCTGGCATGAATTTGGCCCATTCCAAGTCCTTCTCTCCCCGAATGGTTCGTGGGCAAAGCGTGGCCAAGGGACTGGTCCCGGAGGCAGTGTACATGCAACTCCCACTTCTTTGGAGGATAAATGAGTTTACTAGCATAGATGCTGGCCATTGTCCACCAGCTGGCTTTGGTGCTTATTCCTGGGTACATTTTATTTACCTGATGAGGCAGAACCAAAACGCCTTGAACTTAGTACCCAGGCAAACAATTTGCTTTACAGAATCACATTGATTTGAGGCAAATGTTGCACAGGGCAGGACCAGAATTAGCCACTATCATGTACAGTAAAAGGTGATGCATATGCAAAATTAGGCTGCCAGTTACAATCCTGGGTGTATATCAGTTGGGTCTGAATGGTGCAAAAGCTGAGCGTAATAAAGACAGGGGAACAAGGCCCTCAGCTGAAAACTAATGTCTCTTGTTGCAGTATCAAGATCAAACACTCTGCCAAGGAAATAGTGCCAGAGGAGCTGCAGAAAGAAGAGGGTGTGACGGTTTAATGGGTTTTTAGTAAAATATATATATTTTTTTTTAATTTTCCTGAGTGTTTTATTCTTTTTAAGTAACTCTGAAGGGATCATCTAATTCTATAGATAAGCCATGTATAGTCACCAGCCCAACGCACTGTTGCCAAATTAATTGAAATGGCTGCTGAACACAACACTTGCTTTTACTGAGAATGCAAGTTGTTGAAGGACTACATACTTTCTCTCTTTCTCTCTTTCTCTTTTTCTCCTTCCCCTGGGGTCTCTCTCCCCTCTTTTTCCTCTTTTTTTCTCTTCCTTGATGCCCAAGATGGTTCCATTAGTCTTGCAAATATTAATTCTCAATGCAAACAGAATGTGTCAGGTACAGGAGGATGTAAATGGAAAATTAATTGAGGAGCAACGTGTAGACTCATGTTATACGATGTCCTCAGCATGCATACTCAGGCAGAAGTCAGTCATTGACTTGCTGCCCCTCAGAAACCCTCCCACACACGGAACACAAGGCTGGACTGCTGGAGACAGAAGATGTGCACACTAGCTTTTTAAACAGTGCCTGATAATCAATTATTCTTTTTTCTGGTTTTGTTGTTACAGGTTCACTGTTACATAGTAGGGCGGACTGCATAGCCAGAACAGAGCCATTGCCCTTCACTTCCTCAAGGCCTGACCCAAACACCACCCCAGGAGAGCCATGAAGCAAGGCTTTTTCAGAGTCCTCTCTGTCAGGCAATCAGTCCCGCAGTAAAGGTCAGGCGATCTTCATCTGGAAAATTGCTTTTAACCTGCTCTGGTCAGTAGTGGTCAAAACCGATTATTGACTGCTGTTCATTGCTGTGCATAGGAGATGCTTGTCGTTTCTGGAGCTTCTCGCCAATCTTTGACAATGCACAGTAAGTAAATTGATCGATGAATTTTACTGCTTTATCTGTTTCATAAATCGTCCACAGATTATGATGCTGTTCAAATCATTTGCTACAGATGCTTTTTGAAAAAAGAAATTTCTTGAACAGTTCATAGCAATTATTTGTAATCTATCTTATTTTGACTAGACTCTGTTGATGACATAGTGATTTTTTTTGGCTCATTGATTAGATGAGTTTTAGATTTCTGAATTATTATATTTGTAGGTAAGAATTCAGAATTTTATTTCAGTTACTAGACGTTCAGTCCAGAAGAGATAATAGTTCACTCACTCTACCTCCTTGAACAGCACAGGCCACACGTTTCAGGCAGTTCTTTCCCCCCATACTTTGATGTATGAGTACATTTGACAAAGTGTTATCTCCTAGAAAATTATTCAGTCTTTCTTTCAAGCCATATAGAATTCTCCTGCTTTCAATAAAAAAAACAGATGTTCCCATGACTTCCCCCTCATTAAAATAATTTGCTACAGTATTCCGGGGAAACTAGTAGAAGTAGCTGAGAATACAAGCAGAATTTGTAATGAATTTTCACACACCTTTTAATATTTTCCCAGTAAAAGTTTCAAACTTACCAGCGGAGGTTTGGGCTGTTGCTGCTCACTTTTATCCAGACTCATTATACCTGGTTTAGTGACATCATTAGTCTAGACCCTTTCTCTGGTTAATGGAGGAAAATAAGCTGTTCTAGGTGGACTGCACTTTCCAAGGCTGGTCTCTCTACTGACTGCAATAGGAGGCTAGAACAACCAGTGCATACCTTAAGAAGCCCAACCAGATATTTAAATTTAGGTGGGAAATACCCTGGCTATACCTGCTCATCCTTAGGGTTGGTTCTCGGAGAGAAGGGATGGGGCACAATGCTGGAATCACGCAAGGAAATCTATCACCCTTCTATCTCTAGCAATTCTGATTGGTCTTTTCTGGTAGCTCTGAGGTCTATTTTAAAGAATCCATCAGGCTCAAGGTTGTTTCCACTTTTGCTGAAATTATGCTAACTCTGTTTCTCAGCCTTATCACGAGCATACTGAGTCTCTTCATTCTTACCAGGGAAAGGAAGAGGCCAGATCTTTGACATGCACAATATTAACTTTCTAAGTACTATTTTATTTCACAATTTACTTGGCTAGATCATTTCTATTTATTTTGGACACATTCTGAGATCATGTCTATAGAGATTTCTGAAGGAAAGTACAGCTGATACAAAGGATTTTGCTTTTTTATCTTAACCTCCCCCGATCACCACCGACAACAGTCTTTCTGAGACGACTCTGCCTTCTTTTGCATTTCCATTTTTGCTCTTTCCCTCAACACAGTTTCTCTGCACTCAGCAGCCTTCAAGCAGTGCTGTAAAGTCTTCCAGTAAATGTCTCATTTAAAGAGTGAGGAAGCCTGAATTAAATAGGGCAGGGACTCTTGCTGGCCCGAGTTAATGGAGATGTCTTTTAGTGAGATGTCAACTCTAGACAGTTCAGCTCTGCCAGCGTCATGACAAACCTTCCCCCCATGGCTTAACAGTATATGAACAATGATCTGCTATGAAGGTGTGTGATGGCCTTTGGATTGGGCTGTGGCTCATTTTTAGGTGTTTCAGGGCCACAGCTTATGACCTCATGTAAGTGAATGAAAACAGCAAGAAAACCGAGTCCTGGAACCAGGACAGGCTGTCTTTGGCTCAAAGGCATACTAGAAACCCCATCATCTTGGTCCAGTCTTGTTAATAAATGATATTATATCCTGCAACCAGTGGACAATATGGATATGTCTACATGACATCTATAGAAGACAATCTGACAAGTCTGGAATGTGAAATAATTCTGATTTGTGTAACTGAAGCCAGAATTTGGTACAATGTTGTCCAGTAGCTGGAAATTTCATGATCACAATGATGGTCCTCTCCAGTCTTTAGAGAAATAGCATCTAGTAGTGGAAGATGAGGTATTGGTAATGATGCATTGCAATTATAAGGTTGGAGCTCTTAAAAATTAGCACTGCTCTTGAAGCTTCCAAAATCGTGCCAACTTGTACTATGGAGCAATCATTAGGGTAATGAACAATTTTTCTTGGGTAGTATCTGCCATCACTTGACAATTTTGTAAATGGGAACATTTCAGAAGTGAAAAAAGTTCCATCCTTGCTGGGAAAAAAAAAAACAAGAAAGTTAATTAAACCCAAGCTTTCTTTTCTGAAGTACACACTCTCAGAGCATCAGCACACACAAAAAGTTTCACTACTACTGCTTTTTTTGGTGCAGCAAACCATCTTGCGTTTTCACATATACTTCCAACACTAGAAGTTTCCTCATTTTGACAAAACGTGTTCCCTGTATTTTTAGAGCCGGGTTAAAGCTTCATTGCTGAGGAGAGGAGACAGGGCAGTCGCACAGCCACTCGCCGCTACGCGATGCGGAGCAAATGTCAGAAGTGCTGAAGCTAATGGGGAAGCAACAGTGCCCTTTGCTTCCCTGCCCCTGCCCTCCACTTCTCCCTTCCTCCCTGGGTCTGACCTCTTGCACGAGGAAACCTGCCCTTGGTTTGCAGATTGTTCTGCTGCTTTCCTGCCTGAGAAACAAACAACCAAACAACCAAACACCAAACAGAAACTCCTGTCTGTGCAGAGAAGATACCGTTAATATGCAACCATGAGGATCGGAAAAACTAGTGAGAGTGCAAACAAGGGCAAGAACATGTTTGCAGTGTGTTCAGGATGGATTGCCCAACACTGAGGGAAGCAAAACATGAAAGTTACACTTCCGCCAGACAACATGAGTGACTTGTCAAAAAAAGGAGGTTTAAAGACTACACTTGCCTTCCGTCACCTGCCTCTCTGTTTTCCCCTGACTGCTTTCCTCTTGTCCAGCAATTAGGTTGCAATTAAATCTTCCTAAATAGGAAAGAAATGCTACATTTATACATTCCTCAAAAAAAGTAAAGAAACATCAAATGAAAAATGAGGATGGCTTTGCAGAGGATAAGCACAGAGGAGGAAGAGCTTCCCAAGCCTGGGCTGTACACAGGGGTGGCCACAGTTCAGCTCCCACCACCACGAGACAGTTCAGGACTTTTCGCCTGGAGGCGATGGCTCACTCTGCACTGAGCAATGGGCAAGATAACGCCCAGTATCTTCCTCACCAGGTTTCATCAGAGAAGCAGGACTAACCCACATCACCATCCATCACCGATCCATCACTGTATTCCTGAAAAGAGTGGGTTAATAGTTCACAAAAATCAATAAAAGATTGCTGTGATGGGAGAGCCATGCTGGAATAACTGTTTTTTCCTGCCAGCAATATTCTCACATTTACTAAGAGAGCAGAAGCTGCCATATCTAATTCTGACTCGAAGTCTAGTGTCCTCCACCTCCTCTGCTAGTTACCGAGCAGTTACTTTTCCATCAAGAGTGTAGCAGATGGTGATGTTAAACCAAACAGCCAGGACTGTTCTTGTGTCCTGAGCACACGCAATGGAGAGCGCAGCAGGGTTCATGCTCCCTGGCTGAATTTCCTCGCTGTTACCACCCAGCAACAACCCATGCAGCCGATTGCTGCAGAGAGTCCTGGATGTTGAAACGCACCCAGTCTCTCAGGGCTTCCCCCTTGCATAATCTGTCTTTTCACTCATTCTTTCCTGCCTGTTTAATTTACTTTTTTCTCAAACGATCTCACTAGAATATACAGCGACCAATATTCTGTAGATCTATTAAAAAGGCTGTAGGCATGGTTTCTATCCTCGCTTCCCATTTCAGACTACTTCAGGAGCCAATTTTTTAAGACTGTCAGAGCAGCGTCCCACAGGTGACCAGGGTTCAAAGCTCCTTGAGACAGTCAGTCGGTCATTCAGGAATTGCACGAGCTTTCGCAGTTAGAGAAAAGAACGTTATTACAGCAAGAAAGCAGGATTAAGAGCTGAAACTTCTGCTTGAAGCTTGACCCAGCACCTTTGAACCCGCTGACAAAGCCTCCTGATGCGCCCACTTAGGATCATCGCCTTTGCTTCGGCCCAGCCCTTGGCTCCAGCACCGCTTGCTCCAGTGCATGCAGGAGAGTTTCACCCGGGAACAATAATGGAAACAACACAACGTCGTATTAACAACACATATGCAAATATACACGTTTGGCTATATTGTTCTGTTGGGCTGCTTTTACCATAGATCTAATCTCTTCACCTTTGGCATTGAAAATGTGTTTTAATTAACCCACTAGCAAAACATTAGACTGAGACAGTCTGATCATTTTAAACTTTATTTTCCTGAATGAAAACAATGCTGGCCAAATTTACTGTACACTGTCACCTTAATTACCTGTCTTAGACAATCCTTTTCCTACTCACTTGCAGTTTATCACAGTATAACACAAAAACTCTTCCTCTAAAAAAAACTTTAAATGCTTCTGAGATTCAAACCGTAGATTGCTTGTGCAGCTATAATCTTAAAAAACATCTGCTACATTTGTGTGGTAAAGGAAGTCTCTTTAGAATACAGCCTTTGATTTCTATAAAAGACAAATCAGGCCACATGTTTTTGTTTTGAATGCTTCTCATCACAAGAGGAAATTTTCTGCAGCTTGGAATTTTGAAGGCATGAAAAATGTATTTATTTTTTTAAACAAAGAGCGTACATAAGAACATCAACAAAACTCCTCGGAAGTGTTAAAAACCGTTCCTCTATCATCTTTAAAGAAACACTAACGACTGTCTGACCCACATTTTGATCTACCTTTCTGTCTTAAATTTATCTGGGTCATATCTTGTCCTTGATCCAGGCATATAACTCCCACTGACATCTCAGACCTTAGGAGGTTCACCCATCATTAGTTCTGAACCTGCTAATAGCCCAGACTAGCAGAAGATTAGGAGGTTTCACTGGGCTTTTTTTATTTGTCTCTCAGAGAAAGTGTGTTGATAGTAGTGGTTTGACAAACTGGGTTTGACACCAGTGTGAATTGAAGGTATGAATCGATGGTGCTTTGTGGCCTAGTGAGTCCAGAACTGATTTTTTCGGCCTGATTCTGAAGTAGCTATTTTTTAAGAAACTATTAAAAAATAAAAGCTTCTGGTTCTTCATGGGGAACCCTTCATTTTAGATTTTAAAACTGTTCTGTTGCTGTGCATTTCTTCTACCTATATCTCCTCTGTCCTTCATGAAGATACTAGAAATGCCTTTGCCAATCTTTTTCAAAACCAACCACACTTGTAGAGGATCATCTTTTATATTTACCAACTACCCAAGTGCTTCATATGCTGGCTCTCTGCTCTGCTCATTTCCCCCACAAACTGGCGAGAAGCTTTCAGCTAAAATGGCCCGTTGTCCTTCTTCTCCCCAGTCAATGCAACCTAAGGGTCAAATCCCGCCTGACACGGGCTCTTACTCCTCAGTGTGGAAGCACATGGTCCGATGCTTCCCTCGTTCAGGGCAAAACGAGTCCGCACCTTCCTGCTGCAAGCTGGGGGCAGGAAGGGAGCGGTGGGGACGTGTTGCAGGAGCACACCTCAGCGCCATGCAGCCAGTTAGATCGGTAGCACATCCAGAGTCGTACAGCTCTAAAACACAGCCTGTGTTGTCTTTCACTGATGGAAGATGAGCCAAACGAACAGCCAGTATCTCCCCTTTGATGAGCTTCTGACTACCAGGATTATTTTTACTTTGCATGCTAGAAATATATTTTTGCCATGATTTGAAACGCAAAAGCTAATATTCTGCAAAATGAAAACACTGATACAGAAAAATAATTATGATTAAATTTTTAAAACTCGGATCACCAGGCTCATAGCAAATCTCTTACATTTTTGGAAGACTGTCAAGCAGGTATGACTAAAAATTGTCCTGCTGATCGCAGCTGTGACCTGGAGAACATCCTTTTAAGTGATAACTGCTGTCAAAGTGAGGAGACAAGCAACGAGGGCAGAAAGGCACTTCGGTTGCATAGCTCTCATATAGTGTGTCTTTTCCCTCAGTGGAAATACTTCATTAATTGTCAATTATTTTTGTTTCATGGAGGAATTGTTTTCAGTTGGCTCATTTTTCTTATAGTCACTCAGTGTTACGCAGGCTTTCACTCATCCCATGTTTTGATGCCAAAGAAGTTTCAAAATTCATATATACAAACCCCTGTCAACCTTGGGTCTTGTCCAGAGCTCACTGAAGTCAATATAAAGACACCCGCAACCTCCAGTCAGTTTAGGGTCCACCTGTTTGTGACCTGTGCCTGTGGCTCTCTGCTTTTCTTGCTGAGCCTCTAATCAGATTCAGCTTTAATATTCTGTGAAATACAGTATCCTTCTAAAAGGACAGTGGACTCTGTTTCATCTGAAGATTTACTATCAAAGAGGATTATCATCCTTTTGCGTGTGGACTGGAGAAAGCCCGTGGAGATAAATTTTGGAAGGTGGGGAGGCTTTGTCATGCACTTGATCACGCACGGCTCTGACAGAGGTATCAGGCCTTAAGCGGAGTGTACAATGGATCAGAGCTCTCCCTGAGCTCCCCCCACCCTCTTTTCCCTGTAGAAATCCTTATCCAGTCAACAAACCAAGTTCCTCTACTCCATGTTCCCTGTGCATTTGTAAGAGAGAGCACAGTGCAAATGCACGTTGGAGTCTGCTGGTAAATAATGGCAGATGTTTTTCATTACAGCAAAGGAGCCTCTTGTGCAATTAGAGAGAGAGCTTTAAATTTTCTTTTTTGCACAGAATAACTGTGTATTTACATAGTTGTGAAATTGCTTTTCTGATAGAAAATCAGATTTGCAAAACACTTGGTGCATTTTTTTCTGTAATCACGTGTTCCTCTTGCTCTCAAATGCAGTATTCCTTGTAAACAACTGCCTCCTCGCCTTAGCACCCTCATCTGTATCATGTCTGGAAAAGAGATCCTGGACTAGTTTTCATTCAAGCATTTGTCTGAAGTCTACAGGAATGTGTGGAAGGATTCCCAGAGGATTCACTGAATTTTGGATTGAGTACCGAGCTCTGGGTGCAGTGCACACACTAAGTAATCAACCTGCTCTACCCTGCCAGGTTTCATCTTTGATTAATGAATGTGCAATTTAACAAAGATTCACTAAACCTTTCAAGCACACCAAAGCTCATTTTTGACCAAAGTTTTCACTGTTTCATGCAATTTCTATAGAAACGTACTGAAAATTTGGGGCTTTACTTGAAGCTATGAGAACTGGGGTGTACTCTGAGTTCAAAACTAAAATTTGTGAACAGAGGGGAAGCCGAGCCCTGAACTCTTGAGCTGAATTTGAGAGTCATACAACTGCCTTCACTTCTGATATTTCCAACTCAGTTCCAGTCTGTTTGGAAGCTCAAGCAGTTCACGAAGTTCAAGCATGCATTTCACTTTTATTGAGGTAAAAATATCAGCTATGTTAAAACAGCAAGTAGTCAGGGTTCTGCTTTGCTATGAATCTAGATCGCTTTCAAAAACTCTGTCCAGATTTGGGGGAAATTCAGACACAGATTCACATCATACCATTGTAGCTAGACTTTCAGCTCTTCTTGTCAGTTATGACACGCAGTTATAATGCGTTTAGCCTTCTTTAATATAAATAATCTTGTTTCTCAACAATAAAGCAAGTGCAGGTGAGGGTGCATTGACTGTCTGGGTATCACCGCAGGATTAAAAGAGGGAGAAAGTTTCTGCAGTCCCTCACATTGGACCAAGTTCTGACCTTTGTCTCCTGTGTTCAGAGATGGAGAGGACATGAGCAGCTCTTTTCCAGAGAACGCAGCTCCCAGTAGTTCCCATTATAACTCCATGACTCAGCACCTAACATGTGATCTCTGCCCCCGACACAAGCAGGGTAAAGAAAAAAAGAAATACCCAATGACCCTTGGAGCAGCGTGTCTTGCTGACGGTTAATTTGCGAACAGCACTCTGTGGCTTTGTATATTAATTAAGTAGCAAATTAATTCATTAATGTTGCCGACTCACAGAGAGTAGAACATACCTTCATTTCATAATGTCTAATTCCACTATCAACAAGCTAAATTCAGCCCTCAGCTTACCTACATGATACCACTGCTGACTTCAACAGATGCCACATGAAAATGTCTAGGGGCAGTTTTTGGCCTGATGTGTTTCATTGTCCTACAGACAGCCATGGGGCTTTTTTATTCCTGTAAATAAATTTTCCTTCAGAAGCTTGGCAAAGTAAAACCTCAGGCACTTTTGGGCTCTTTGCCCAACTTGAGAACAAGGGACACAAAAAAAGGTCCATTTTTCTCACCAGCTACAAATTTGATTGACGTGGAGGGCTGGTCCTATTAAGCCGAGATCTGGCCTGGGTTCAATGTATTTGGAAGCCTAGTTACAAAAGCATTAATACAACTTTAACAGAGATTTTGTCAACCTATCAAAGACAAATCAAGAGTGATTTCCCTGATGCCTCTGCTGAACTGGGTAAATTTCATTTATTGACTTCAAGCACTGCGTGCTGGTAATTTTTCTCTCTGTCTTTTCCTCCAGAGGAATTTGACATGATCAGATCTACTCTGATGTTTCATAATCACATTTTCTTTCCTCTTCCTCTCTCCTCCTTTGCAGGGTGCTTTGAGTGTTGCTACCAGGTATGCAATATGCGTACACATTGGTATGTCAGAGACAAAAGATGGGCCAAATTCAGAAGTGTGCTTAACCAAAGCTAACTCAGAGTCTCCTTTAATCTAACCATCCCTGCACTTTCTTTGGCTTGTATCACATAGAGGCCCTCAGGGTGGCATCTACAGGATTGCCCAGGTGAAACACGTTACTAAGCATGGCTTTTATGGGACCCAGAATGGACTAAACCCCTTCAGCTTGATGCACTTGCAGCTCGATTCACTGCAAGTTCATGGGATGGGGGAGGAAAAGGATGTGAGCTTAAGTACAGCATGGAAGGGTATAAATGTCGCTTTCAGGCAATACTGATCAACTGGAGGAAATTTTGCTTTGGGAGAAAAGGGACATCGTGTAGTTGGGGACACTGGATTTCAGTGCACATGCAATAAATCTGAGTAGGGCTGTCTGAAGGATTCCCTGCAGTACCAGAAAGACTCCTGGGGCCTTGTCTGGGTTTTCATTTTTGTGTCATACTGATTTTTAATTTGTACGGCACACACTTTGCACTGGTAATCAGTGATACTTCTCCCCTGACGCTGAGGAAAGGCAGAGACCCATGCACCGGCTGCCAGGCTCCCCGTTTGGGGGAGAAACTGTTGCAAGCACAAAATTACACCAGTACCCTTGACCAGTTTGCTGGGGTTGGTGTGGGTAAAGCTCGGGGTGACTGACACAGCTTGGCACAGCCCTTGGAGTTTGCAGTCACGTTTGCAAGGATTTTGAATGAAACCAAGTGAGCCTCAGTGGCTGCAAGTCTGCAGTGGCACTGGTCCCAGTGTAGACTTCAGCATGCAGTCCAGCCTTGAAAGAAACATTGTCCCACACAGCGCAACGCAAATACGTTTTTGAAGCCAGCAGCAGTCGCTTACAGTGATTGTAGGAGCAGAAACAGACTGAGCTCCTCCCACGTAGAGCCTTTTGAGCTCCTTGTGCACGTGCAGAGCTGGCCTGGGGCTTGTTAGCAGGAAAAACACGCAAGGGCAGAAGCAAAGGGCCAACAGGTTCGAAGTGCCCAGAGGCACCCCAGGGTGTAAATGGGTGTTGCCCTCCCTACAATCCTTTGTCACCAGTGCTGGAGAGCAGTCAAGCGAAATGTGGCGCTGCCTTGGACGTCCTGAAAGAGCATCTTCCCGAACGCACCTCCCTCTGCCTTCGCCGGTGGGGCTGCGTGGAGCTGGAGGCGGCAGGGCGCTGGCCGGCTGTCCTCTGCAGCTGCTGCGGGCCAGTGCCTACCGTGGCTCTGCTTAGAGCAAGCCCGGTGCACGTGTCCTTTGTTCTCTCCCCTTCCTGGAGGACAAAACCAAAGCTAAGCAAGATTTCAGTGATGTGCTCAAAGTCAGACTGTGATTCAGTGATCAGCTGAGAAAGCAGACGTGCTGTGCTAGCCACTATTCCTGTTTCTTCCAAGTTAATGTGGATGGATTTATTCAACAAGTATTTATTTCGGGGTTTCTTTTTCATGACATTTCCTCAATTTCTTGACTTACAGTTTTCATTACTGTGAAATTTGATTACAGAACCAGGCAAAATCGCAGAGCAAGGCGTGTTCCCACCATGCAATTTCGCTCCAAACTAGCCCCATTTCAGCCTGAGGATTGCATGGAGAGAGGATCGATTCTGAGATTGCCAAGTGACATAATCACAAAAAATATTCTGATCTTATTTGGATCCCACCGAGAATGTTTCATACACTTGAAATGCCTGCTGGTTTTTTTTTTCTCCTCTTTTCCTGATGTCCCACATAGTGAAATAGCCTGGGAATAAGGGAACGCTGCTTCCGGATCCTCGATAATACAAGCTGCTTTGTCCTTTGCATACTGTTTCTTTCTCAGTACATGCTAGTACAGATATTCCCTGATCAGAGCAGGGTATGTAGGATACAGAGATTCTCGCAATGTCAAAATGTAGCATGCTGGCCTGGAGCAACTCCTCAATTTTTCACATTTATGTGACACTATGAAAGTAAGTAAGAGCCATGATTTTATCTTGTGCCCTAGCAGCTAGAATTTACATAAACTTATAGAGGTCTTGAAATCACAAATGCAAAGTGAAGCATTGCGTACCATTAGAATAAATCACTATCACAGAAGCTTAAAACTTAAATAAAAACTTGCTTTCTAGAGTCAGTCTGTCTGGTCATACAATGCAACCAACAAACAGTTTTGCATTCAGTATTATGTAGATCATGTAAGTTATGTCAATCTCTATTTTTATTCTACAATATCACATTTAATATCATAGTTACCTCCCTTTACTCTGTTTAATTTGGCTTTATGTTTGTTTATTTTCTTTGTCATGTCATTTTTTCCTCTTGTAGTTTTGGTTGGCACTTGTATAATAACACTTTGGAAACATTAACTAATTAACCTTCCTAATACTCCTGGGAGGTACTGTAGGCTACGTAAGCCTTACCCTGCCTCCCACTTCATGATGAAATAAGCAGGAGTTGTCTGATTTGCATAGGGATGAAAAGAAAATTGTCTGAGCCAAGACTCAAATCTGAGGATCCTAGTTTGGATTTGTCCCTTTCCCTTTTATACTGGAACTATTTTACAACTGTTTGTTGGTTCAGATTAAGCAGAAATGGACAAACTAAGGGGTTGTACCCCCTTCCCTGAGCTCCTTGGCACTTGGTAGGGGCATTTGGGCATCTCCTAGCCAAACACGCAGTGTTGCCATCCCCACCCAACAGCATCACTACTGCACAAGGAACAAAAGCTAACGCTTGTACGACTGATCCTTTTGGCATCAGTGTTACGGTAGTGCCTAGAAATGCCATTGAGGGCAAGACCTTTTCTGGTGGATGCTATGCAAACCTCTATGAAAAATGGTCCTTGTCTTCAGCAGCTCATAAACTCCTCCGTGTATGCACCTTCTGGCTGAGTATTGAACCCACTACTACCTCTTAGAGAGCTATCATTCAAATATGGCTTGCCCAGAGAGACAGAATTGGAGAAGCAGTCTCTCCAGAGGATGGCTGGAAGAGTAACTGCCTTTGTAACTTTATACCTGGGATGTGCAATAGATAGGCTAATATAATCAGAGGGACGGGTAAGAATATGGTTAGGTAAGTCAACTCAATCATGAGGATGAAGACTACCCCAGGAAGCCAACTCCCGGGAAGCATAATGGCAGGTATATGCCTCCGGAAGGAGGAGGGCTGGTTTGTGCAACAGAGGGTGGGAGAAGCAGTGGGAAGATTGAACCCGGTGAAGGCCCTCCAATGCCTCAGGCACCCTGTGCCTTGCCCTGGGGGCTGTGTGCCTCAGAGCAGTGGTGTGGCTGCAGGAGCAGGGAGGTCCAAGCACGGCGTGGAGGGTTGCGGGGGCTAAGTCCTCTGTGGAAAGCCAGCCTGTGTGTAGGGACTGCTCAGCCTTATGACAGGGAGAAGGCATTTTACAGCCAGCTGTGCTGAGGGAGCCAGCCGACCCCAAACCATGAGCCTGGGCAGCCCTTCACTTCCAAACAAGCTACTTCCACTGCAGGCTTTGCCCCTTGGGATGAATATGGCCTCCCTCTTTTGCAAACTCTTCCAGTGAACGTGTGTGTGAGCATGCACAAACATTTCAGGAGCACCTCTTGGCTGCCAAGTCCTTGGGTTTGATGATCCTCCTACATTCACCTTTGTGCTCATGGAATTACAAACCAGTGAGTGAGAAGTGTGAGTGCCTAGTGCCCTGCAGCGCCGGGACAGGCTCCTGCGGAGGGTCTCTTGCTGCGCAGCTGAAACCAGAAAGGCTGAGAGGAGCAACAGCACAAATTCAGCATGGTTTTTCCAGCATCGTAACTGCAGTGGACTGGATAGCCATGCCTATCCAGCAATGAATCACGGCAGTAACCCTGTGCGTGCTCGAGCATTCCTGCCTCATGTGCCAGCATGCACTTCTGCAATGGTCATGACTGTTTGGATTGCATCGAGAGCAATGCAGCATGCTGCCCGTTCACTGCTGCAATACCGCTGTCAGGTCTCAGCCTCAGCAGTCCCCAGCTCCTCAAGCTGGAGTCATTTCTGCATGTGAAGACTGTTATCGGACCATTCTCTGTGTCTGCCTTTTCCGAACAGGAGGAAGGTGAACTGGGGATCACAGGGGACAAAAAGGGTTTTGATGGAATATACACATGTGTATAAGTGGAATACACAGCTGTATAATGGAAAAGCATGGTTTGAAATGTTTGTGAAATAGGCCAGTGGTGGGCTGAAATGTCAGCACTTCTCTCCTTTTTATGTGGTAGTAGAATAAGATTAAATTCCCCTTAAATGCCGTAGTGGCTTCTGCCTTATTAGAATCATCTCTCATAACATTTTTAGAGTATTGTGTGGAATCCACTTAAACAAATCCCCATGAAATGAAGAGAGCTGTTAGAATAATCTGGCTGTTGTGCAGTGGGCTCCGCTTTGCACACCAAGGTTTTGCTGTGTGCTTGCGGAGGGAGAGCAGGCACCAGCTTCCCAGCTATTCATATTTAAGTATCTCAAAAGGCACCCAGCTACTTGCAACAACATTGTATCGTACTGCTATTTGAGCAAAGAGAGAAAGAGCTTTGAATAATTAAAATCAATTAAAAGGCTAAAGGATAGGGATTCTTCTTGTCTTCTGAGAACACTTTACAGCAGTGGGTAAATGTTTTCTTGCCTTTCCCAATAATTATCTCTCTCAAACACACCTACCCACACATAGTTTTGTGCAGCCACAGTCTCTTCTGGTTTAGATTTTAGAAGAGCTCAAGGTCGGTTACGTGAGCGCTTAGCACCCGCGGCCGAAGCCCTGCACGCAGCCCAGATGGTGGGTGCCCGAGGAAGGCGGCTCCAGCTGCTGCAACGTGGGCACAGCTGAAGACCAAAACCTGCTCTCGCAAGTGCGTTGCGTTCACATCCTTCTGGAAATATGTGGCTGCTAGCTGAGTCGGGCTGAAAATGCCCCCCCCCTAAAAAAATAAAAATCCTCATGCCTTAGTTGAACAAAAAATGACAGCGCTTTCTGCGTATGTGTGTGTCTGGTTTAGATTCACAAGCTGGGAGCAGTATGGTACGAGAGCGCTTTCATCTCACCAAGCTGTAGTTTAGGAGGTTAAGGTCTTGCATCTTGGAAAAGAAAAAAAAAAAACAGCTACCACAAAACAACCAGATCCTTGATCTGTTCCATCAGCTGATGTCTTCTCTGACTCAGGGCATCTCCACCTGAACGCCCACTGATCTCTGCTGTTCCTGGTAATGATGCAGCCCTGTGAAGCAACAAAGTGCGGATTGCATTATCTTCTCCGCGTTATCTTCTGATGAGGTGGCACTCTGAGCAATGATGCAAACAGCGTAAACCCTGAGAAGCTTTCTGCCTCTTCATCACCCTTTATATGCTCCTTTCCCTGCTATGTCCCTCTGCCTCTCCTGAGAGCCCCAACTGTTTGGTTTTCTCTGCTGCCTCATTCAAAAAACCCCATCATTTCCCATAGCATGAAATCCCTGTAACAGAAAAGAATGGATTGCTGGCTGACACATGCCCCTGCGATCAAACAGCAGCTTGTGAACAAATACATAAAGAAGCCTTTGGGTTTGGGTTGGCTTCAAAATATATCAGCTTATTTCTGCTGTGATTTGGGGAGTACAAACATCTTTACATTAGCAAACAGCACATGATGGGTTCTGTATCACAGTGAGGGATGTGTGCGGCTTTTTGAAAGGCCAGCTCCTACCTTGGCACTGCCCCAGGAGGGAAGAACAGCCCTATATGATTGTACTTATTCCCTAGAAAATTATTATAAGGGTTTAATAGTTAACTTAGCCTTTAATAACCCTTGTTCCCCTTCAGCACCCTCTTGTCTCCTTCTCCACTTCACTGACTAAATGGTTTAATTGAAATTATGGAAATATTTTTGAAAAACGCAGTGAACAAAATGACATCTTTGCTTTTGGGTGAGAATGCTTGAAATCTGAATTTTTCTGTGGTTTTCACAGGGGAAAATTCTGTTTGCCATGGTTTTTTCCCCCAGCTGAAATGATACACATTTGAAAATACATACAAATAGAGAGAGAAAAGCACCGGCGTGTGTCCCAGGTGACATGGTCTCTGGAAGGGAAAGCTCTTGTGCTGCCCAGGGGGAAGCCAGTGCTGGTCGCTGTGGGAAGGAGGGGAGGACACAGGTTAGTCGAGGATTCAGGCTCAGGCTGACTTGGAGGACTGGAAACAAGTTCATCCACTTCTGCCCGCGAGCCTGGCAAAAGTCAGATTTTTGTGCAGGGCACAGAGAGCTGTCGCAACAGGGGACAGGTCGGGACAATCAGTGTAGATCAATTTAAAAGAGTTGGCAAGAATGTTTTCTGGACTCCCTATTTAAGAAGACCTTGTAGCACACAATCCAGAATTGCCCTGTGTGTTCTTGGTTTTTTTAGAAAAGCATGTGCACTCTTTTTTCCCCTAATATTTTTAGCTCAGCTCCCTTAAGAAAGCACGGACAATGCCATATCCCTCCTCTCTAGGTTCCTGGATAGCAACAGCGTTGAGTAGTTTTTCTGTGGTTCAGATGTGTTTCAAACGTGGGACAATTGCCAGGATTTCATTAAGTGAACAACATGTGAATGTAACCACATATAGTACTGCTCACATCCATATAGTGCAGAGCGCCTTTGCATGAAAGCAGATGTTATGGAAACAGCCCAAGTCAAATAAGCAAGGGAAGATTACCTCCATAATGATCTAAAAATTAGTTCTGCACCCTCTTAAAGGGATCACAAAAAAACCCCAACCTAACATGTTTTCATAAAATAAACAGTGTGTTAGTGGCACAGACACACGGGCAGGTATCAGCAGGTGTAAAGCATTTGCTCTCTCAGTATCCCATATATAAACATCTCAAAGACAAATTCAGATGCAACCCTAAATATATCCAAGTGAATCTAAATGGATATAAATTACTTCTTCCAGCATACAAATCATACCAAATAAAAATTCTCTGAATTTCTTTGCTTCTTAGACTCTGATTTATTATCTGGCTACTAGGAAGTGCTGTCATCACTGAAATGTTTAGACAGATTAACACTAATTATAGTCTATAAAATGATTAAGGTTGAAATATCATTATTTTACATATTTGTTATTTTAAAAAAGAAATCTTTGACATATACATAACACACAGCGTATGTTGTCATTTGCCTACGCAGGGTATTCCCTCCAGTTTTAGTATGGAAATCGCACACACACACACTCTTTTTCCCCTACATCTGCTTTAAAATACTTTTCTCCCGTCACTGCACATCACTGTCCGACAGCCGTTGTGCTCTCACCAGCGATGATGAAGGAAAGGGACATGCCATGGCAGGGATCAGCATTTTAATTGGTAATTCTTTGGTCGGCATTAATCTGGAACCAATGTTGCTCTCAGTATCATCACTTCTGATTTGAGCACAAGCTTTTTTTTTTTTTTACAGTGGGGGAAATGAAGGGATTTATAGGGAAGAGGAGGCAGCCAAAACGAGAGTCAGTGTTACTGGGCAAGAAGCCTGGGGGTTTTCCCCATTTTCTCCCATGTTTCTACCCCTTCCTAGCTTACTCAAAAGGCACAAAAGGAGAAATGTTAAAGGGAAGTCCCTTCTCAGTCTTTCTCTGCCCATACAGACACTTTCTTCTCACCACCCCTCGTTCCCCGGTGCTCCATCCGAGAAATACAGGGAGGGGAAAGCGGGGAAGGGGGGCAATGTAACTAGTTTCAAAGAAGAACTTTTTTCCCTATCAGCAGTGCTGAAATGCTTTGAAAAAGCCTCTCTTTCTGCACAATATGAACAGCTATACACACTGCTTTAGCTTCCCTTCTCTGTCTCCCAGGAGGAGAGAAGTTAAGAACCTGAGAGAAGAGATTTTTTATAGCTCTTCATTACTTCAAAATGAACACTTTATTTCAAATTTCAGCACATTTTTGCTCTTTTTTTTTTTAAATGAGACATTGAATAAAAGGACTACTTTATCCATTTTTTGTCTAAACATTTTTGGGGCTGGGGAGATCATTAAAACTTACGGACTAGATACATGAGTCTTTCCATTTTGCAGTTTGGCTTACATTGAGTAATAGTTATTTGTCTGAGTTAAATTAATGTTGATGGATTTCTTTCATATTTCTTCCTCACTCTGAATAAGATTTACTGAATGTAGCTTTTAAATGTCATTACATATGTCGAGTTAATTCACATCTGCATTTTTGTGCTGGGAGGGGTAACCTATTTTCTGCTTCCACTCTCCATAACAGGGCTCACATGTTTCAGGGGCTAGTTCTGCCATTCACTTCTTTCAAAGAGCCCTGATTGGCTTCAGTGGGAGTTAAAAGCACTTCAGGGCTTTAAGAAAGAGGCCTGATCAGTTTTTAAAGTGTTCAAAGCTGAATGGATTTAACAATTATCTGTGAGTTTTCAGAAGTTTCTTTCAGCGACAATATGATCCTCGGTGCACTTAGTGTGACTTTTTTTTTTAAAAGGATTTGGTATATTGTGGCAATAACCGCAGAGCAAATGCTACCTATAAGGAGTGGAAATCAGTTGTTCATCCATCAGAAAGTCAGAGTCCATCGATGTGACATGGGAAGGCTCGGCTGGGAGACCTCGGGACAGCCACACGTGTCGGCTCGCGGGCACGCTGGGAGCTGGAACCCCGACCACGCTGATTAAAAAACTACAACAAATTTATGTCATCTGTTCAAACCATGAATTACCCCAGGGACCACCCTGGTCCATCGAGGCAACCGTGCTGTTACCCTTCTGCGCCTGCCCTTGCCATCCCCTTTGGGCCGTGCCAGCCTGGTTTCGCCAGGGCTCCGCGGAGAAGCAGACGTCTGCTGACGTGGACGCGGCTGGAGGATTAGCGTCTGTCCCCTGGAAATTGCCAAAACGCTTGAAAGATATGAAGAGCGCTTGACAAAGCACCTTAGACTTGGGGTTTTGAAGTATGATGAGCACATGTTCTTCCATGTTCCTGCATCGCCCGTGTGATCCATCAGAACACTTAAAGATAAGCACTTCTCAGAGCTTAAGTACCTGCAAAAGGCTTGGCATATGGTTAAGTGCTCGGCTGAAATGGGGCAGCCATAGAAGTAAAAGCCCACCGAGTCCAAAACTTAGCTAATGGAAATTGGAATACTGCCACTGATTACAAGGGACTATCCTAATTAGCACCAGCAGAGAGCCGGAGCTTTATGAAGCATAAAACACAGCTATGCAGTACGTCCCACCAGAACTCAGCAGCCTTAACTCTGACCTCTAAAATCATATTAGTTTGGTAATTCCAGTCACAATAGTAAAGTGCTCTTAAAGAGATATGGGGAACGCTGAGAATCACATGTGTGTTTATATAAAATATATGTATTTATCAAACTGACAGCTGACTTTTAGTTAATTCTTTATAATTGTATTTTCTTAAGAATATTATTGAGTGTCTGATTTGAGGGGAAAAAATGCATAACCGTGTTGGTTTGTGGCAGAATTATGCATGTGTATGGCTCTGCGCATGAAGCTGATCAATATGTGTCATTAGTGTCTACATATATAATTTTTATGGCTCTTTTTAATAGGATTTGCTTTATGCTTTATTTTGAGATTTGCTAATGAAAGACAGCTATTTATTTAGAGGTCAGCGTTAAGCTTGTTGTGATGAAATATGTATTTTGCTTTCTTTGTACTTGATAAGAATAATGCATGTACGTTTATTAAGTCAGCAGTGTAAGATTTATGATATCCACCACTATTAATGTCTTGGCTTTTCAGTGCTTAGATTTTGTAAATGAGCTGGTAAGTAGATACACTGTTGTTACTTAGCAACCTTAATTGAAGTTTTTAAACAAAATACTTTCATTTTGGAATTTCCCAGGTAATTTTTTTGGCACTTCTTTATGTATTTACTTTCTATTTTCCTCCATTTGTTACAAGGAGATACCTCGCTTGTTGGGGGGGGGGGCGGGGGGGGGGGGGGG
>JAVKLA010000010.1:20269878-20342986 GCA_034782735.1 Sagittarius serpentarius
ACCTCGATTGTTCCCCCCCCCCCCCCCCGCTTTTTTTTAATTAAAAGAAAACGGGATTGCTGACAGGGAAAGCAAGTTTCAGCCAGTGATCTGCAGCTTCCCCCTCAGTCCTGATTTTTTTTCCCTAGCATTTGTCAGCAAAGCTTTTACAAGAAATTTGCACCGTCCTCTCGCCACGACCTTTTTGGAAATTTTCAACTGCACATAAACCTACTGCAAAGTTTATGGAAGGCCTGTGGCAGGCAGGGGCAGCCTGGTGCGGGCGGGCAGGCAGGGCGGGCAGGCAGCTGCTCCGCGGGGGGGATGAAGAGCAGCCCCCAGCCCCAAGCAGCACCCGGGCGACCAGATACCCGCTGTGGCTTCACATCACCAACCCCATCTGAATTGCTGACCGTGGCAGGTGACCGCTCCCCAGCGAAGGCATCAGCCACGCGCTCTCCCACCTAGCCCCGTTTTCAGAAGTGCTTGGCACAGGGTTAATGTTGTTGCTGTTAATGCTTCTCAAATGATTGTCTATTTATTTATTTTTTTAGCCATAGGTTTCATGGCGGTTGTCAGGCTGTCCCTAAGTGCCTTTGAAAACCTACATATAATGCAAAGTTAAATGTTGTGTTAAGTCACACTTCAGGCTCCCTGGTTTGCTGTTGGAAAAGAAAACCAAAACCCAAAAAACCAACCAACCAAAATAAAAAAAGATCCCCATGCTCATGTCTTAGCACCAAAATTGATTTTCCTTTATAATTTCCGTAATTGTCTGAGTCTTCAGGTGCCGTATGAGAGATCACACCCTGTAATCATGGCTATGAACCTTCAACAATTATTCACCCTCTTCCTCCTCAAGCTCTTTGTGGGGGCACAATGTTCATGGGGGTGAAAGACCTGTATCAGTTTAATCCCTCTGCCTTTTCCTTTGGTGCTTTGGTGCATTCGATACCTTTGTCAGATGTAATTACGTCTGGGTAATGAGGAGAGGAGTTCTGAGCCAAAGTTAAATAGTTACAAGGTGTGTGAGCTTGTCCCACACACAGAGAGAGGCAGGAATTACAGGCTGAGGAATAAAGTTTTCCTTGTCAGTGTGATCTGAGAGATGTCAGAGGAGCAGCAGCTAGCAAGAACAAAACAAGCCCAGGGCTGATTCGACCTGGCCCCATATGCAGGTGGCAGAAAGCGCCTGGGTCCTCACGTTTGTTTAGAAGAAAGGTATATATAAAAAGGAAGAAGCAATACAGCATGTCTATTCATTAAAAAAAAAAAAAAGATCTTTTTAGCAGAGGCCCCAACTTTGTAAAAATCATCCATACCTAATTTAACAAGCCATGCCAGTAAACTCAGGAGGGGCTGGGATATGTTGTCTGAATGCCGCAAGTGCCCACCTCGCCCCAAAAGTGCCTCCATGGCCCCGGGGCTGTGCCAGATTTACATGGGGAACCGAGAGCAGAGTCGCTCTGGCCAAGTGAGCACCAGGCTGGGTTTTATAGCTGTTTTTTTTTTAATCCCCTGGTTTTGTGTGAATTCTGCTGAAGGGGAAAGGGTGTGGAGGAGTCAGCGCTGGAGCTCCTAAAGGTGTAGCATCCAGCAGCTGCTCAGGAAATCTCTGAAATCCCCACGTCACCGGGCTGGGAAGGGCAGCGAAGGGAAGTACAAAAGCCGCTACCTATTCACTGCAGCCAAAGGTGTTTCCTTTAGCTCCTCTTTACTGAATGCGGGGCCGGGGGGAGAGGTGAAAGAAGCAGCCAAAAAACCTGAGCAGGCAGCGTGATGCTCACTTTAAGAGAAGCCACTTCCACAGGGAAAAAAGGAGCATTAAGCCTTCAGCTCACGGGGAGCACACGGGTGTTTGGACAGGAAAGCAGCATCTCTGCTGGGGCTGGCAGCCCTGCCTGGGGTCACACACAGCTCTGTCTTCTTCCAGTCCCCTGCCCTGAGGGTCTGCAGGGGTTTGGATGCCGCAATTGTGCAAATTTCCAGGGTTTTGGTCGCTTAAGAATTAGGGCCATCGCTTACTTCAGGGTGGCTTTAGCAGGTCGTGTCCTGCCCCTCTCTCAGAGAGAAAAAGTGAAAAAGAGTGATTTACTAGAAAGGATGATAAACTCTTCAGTGTGATCTGATACCTGACCTGTCACCCACAACACTGCTGCTGGCATGCGCTGGAAGTGTGTCTGAGTAGCACTAGAAGGACACAAGTGGTAAAAAGAAAAGTTCCACTTGGAAGTAAAACTTGCAGTATCCTTAGGAATCAAGTATTCTCAACAACAACAAAAATGCATGTATATTCATGTCATTCATTCCACATCTACCTGATTTCACAGAAATGTCAAATTTCTCTCGATCCCTCCTTCCCCCTCCAAACACCTCACTGAACTAAAATCTTCAACCCACTTGGACTCCTGTTCTCTTTATTGGGGTGGATTTGGAAATATACAGTTTTATTAGGTGGTCTCATAGCAGCATGCATGTCACTCATTGCAGCGAGTTCCCCAGAGTATGTGGAAACATGTTGGTGCTGGGGTGGAAGAAAGTTTTACGAAAAAGCAATTGTTTTTCCCAGCTGGATTCACCCGAGTGCAGCCAGGATAAAGCTCCTCACTCGTACACCTTGGCTTTTTGCCTGCACAAGGTCTCCAAAATACCCAGTGGGTGGGGAACAGGGGCTTTTCCTTTCCCACCAGCTGACCCATCATAGCCAAACCACTCCAGTTTTAAACTATTTTTAAATCTGAAGGCAATCCAGCTGATGACGCAATGACTGTGGGAGCGATGCCACACAGGGCACCTGGTGAGACGGCTAAGAAAAAGCCCGGACAGTCCTCCAAAACCCTACCAGCATCAGGAACAGCCCCAGGGGAGCTACTCGGGGTGCATCCCGGCTGCGTGCGAGCACCCACGCGGCAAGTGGTGGCCTGCACCCCGCTTTGCCCCGCGGCGATGCTGGCGGGGCGGCGCCCCCCCCCCCCCCGCTTCCTTCCCTCGCACAGCTGGTGGGTTTGGCCGCTTTGCTGGGTTTCTAGCAGGCTGCCTCGACAGAAAGAGGGTATGGCCGTTTGCAGCATTACGTGAGGACTGGAGACGCTGTGCTGGGGAGAGGACTGGGGAGAGAAGCCGATCGCAGCGGGCTGCTGGGGTCTGGGTTTCAGGTTCACTGCTTTGCTGTTTGTTGTTTTTTCCAGGGACACGTAACAGCCTGTGGGAGCACCAGGGTTAGTCCAGAAGGTATGGTCAGTGCTGGGCTGAGAAAGCACCTGTCGCTGTCCCAGCCTGGACATGCTTTTTAACATGTCAGAGAGATCTCCTCGTGTCTGACAGTATCCTCGCCCAATGCATGCAAGTCGCATAAAAAGCATGCTGTCGTAGGGGAAAATGGACCTGCCTGGGGTTTCTTCCCTCCTCCAGCTCCAGAGATGGCACTTAGCTCCAGAAAAGGACGGAGATGGCTCTCTGGCCATAATGCTCCTGCCATAAATCCCATGATAACTCACTTGTGTGGGGAATTAGAATAACACTATTTTTTATACAGCTTTTAGCAAGTGTAGTTTGTATATTCTTTTTTTTTTTTCCTTTGTTAAGACATTTCCAGGTGGTCTGTTCCAGCCAGGCTGAAGCCTGTGCCCCTGAAAGCCATGGGAGGTTCTCCACTGGCTTTAATGAGGTTGCAGCAGCTCATCCATTATCATATGCACAGCCAGGTTGCTTCTAAAGCGAGGTTGCAGGAGTGATACTGCTCTGCAGAGCTAGGCGCTGGAAATGCAGGAGCCTCCTTGTTATAATACTTCGTTGGAAATGTTTATGGGAACATTTGAGGGAACGATGGCTTCAGCCCTCCAATTACTGGGAGCTGCTTTCTGTCATACAAGCCCAAGGCCTGAGGGTACATCCAAAGCAAAATGATCAGGAAGAAAAAAGCAGGAGTGGGAATTTTTTTTAAAACCTTCAGTAAATGTAAATGTCCTTCATTTTTCCCCAAAAGTGTACAGTTCCGATCAGGCTTTATAAAACCCCTCAAGACCTAGGGATGTGGTAAATACAAACCAGGAAGAGTGATGCACCCCTGTAGCTTCCTCAGCAGCAGCAAACACCCGTGGTCCCATCACACACCTTGCACTGCGAGAAGACACAAGAGAATGGTGTGTTTTTCACTCATTAATGAGTATTTAACCGCCTTTTTATTGTGACCTGAATTAAAATGGATTATGATTCAGGGACACCAAAACTTCAGTAGCTTGAAAAGGATGTTCTGCCCCTGTCCCAGCAGCAGCACCCTGCATGGTCAGAGCGTGTTGCTTCAGTGCCTCTCTCCCCTTCTCCTCCCCCGACTCCAGCCTCCGCAGTCTCCCTCCCAAGTGATGGGTCTCCCTGTTAACATCTCAGACGTGCAAGCCCGCTGTGCTACTCAGAGCCCCTCGGACTCCCCGCATCGCTGTCCATGCTGTGGCCCAGCCTCGGACGTGAAATGAAAGGTATGTGGTTTATGTAGGCACGGAGGGTTCAAGGAGGATATTGGCCCCTTTCCCAAACCTGATGAAGTCAGGGAAAACTCCTCCCGTCTCTCCGATGGGGTTTAGTAAGAGCCTTGCACGAGCACGGTCTGCGGCGTGCTGCTGCCTGCTTGCTGGCCGCTCTGACCCAACCTGTGGAGGGTCTGATGTCGGGGCACTTTGCTTTTCCCAGAGCCTGAAAGGGAGGATATGAAAGAGGACGTTACAGAGTCAGGACAGTAATTTGTCTCTTGCCGTCCTGCTTTGATAAGAAGAGAGAAAAAAAAAAAAAACACCACCATAACTAGCATTTTCAAGACAAACTGCCTGGCAACAGCTCTAAAAAGAGGAGTCAAAAACCCAAATGGCTCATTACGATTAGGTAAAAGAATTTAAAGCTGCATATCCTCAGAGCCAGTGAAAGCCCAAATGCTGGGCAGGACACACGGCTGCGGAGTGGCCTGTACCTCCAGAGGAATAAAACCCTGAATAACGCTGTGGTACCCTGGCAGCACAAAGAATAGTAATTTGGGTGTCCTGGCTTTGAGAAGCCGCTGTCCTGGCTGCTCGTTTCCAGGCGAGAAGGTGGCCCTGCCCCAGGTCTCAGTGCATCGCCACTGCCTCGGGTAGCCACCCTGTGCCCTCCTCGCTGCCCCTCGGTAAAACTCTCTTTCTGTTTGGCGCGGTGGCTAAGGAGCCCGGGGGTGGTAGCAGGAGGGCTTGGGCACGTCCCGGAATTGGTGTGCATGACTCTGGAGGGGCAGGTGGCTGGGGAAGCATTGCACGTCTGTGGGAAAGTCGCTCCTTCTGCAGTTGGGTGCTTTGAAGGCAGCCCAGGGGCTGGCTGAGCCCGTGGGCACAGCCGGGACGTGGGGCTGGTGTGCAGGAGAACCCCGAAGGCTCTGATGCCCCTCTGAGTCACTGTGCCTCCTCCTCCTCGCTCGGTGGTGAAGGAGCACGCATGGTTTTCCAGGTTACTCTGATCAGAAACGAAAGCAATGCCCACATCACGTCAGCTGTGCCAGTCCCTGCTGAGGGCAGGCAGTGCCAAAACTCGCACGTTTCAGGCTGGCTTTGCTTTGTCTTTCTGCTTTCACCGGCAGAAGCCAAAAGCATTCGTAACCCGTAGCGGGGAGCACAGGGCAATCTTCCTTCTGGGGCAACGTCCAGGCCTACACCAAACACCGGTGTCTGAGCTTGCATGGGGTGTCTCAGCTGGTTACCAAAGAAGGCAAGCAATCCTGCATCAAAACAACACAAACAAACAAACACACACCATCTTTCTCTGGTGCTTTGTAGGTGAGCTACAAGTAAACAGCAATACCCATGATCAGTTAGACGGTCGTGTTTAATGAGATCTATTTTAGAGATTAACTACAGTGTTTAAAACTCATGCTGCTGCTATTCGGTTGGTCTCAAACTATTGTGGAAATGAAAATAATTAGGCTGCAGGTTGCAGTAACTGTTACGAAATAGTGGCAGAACAGTGAAAGAAATGTTGAAAAGAAGAATTTCAGTATGAGGCCTATGACATAGTAAAAATCATTGGTTAATAGTACGCTAATCAAAACATCATAGAGTTGCAATTTCATACGGAGAGGTGGCAGAGAAACTACTTATTTAGTTAACTAAATAAGGATCAGCCGGTGTTAGTAGAAGTCAGAGGCAAGTCCTGAAATGACTGAATGAGTAAATAGCAACTGTTTCCACTGGCACTGCCTGAGCATATTATTTTTTTGTTTTCATGCAAAAAAAGTGTTAGGTTTGTGCAAAAAATTTAAAAACCGGCATTTTCCGTTGCTTTTTTCATGCTTGAAAAGGGACTGTAATAAAGAATGATTTAAAAAAAACATTCTCTTGTTCAGGAGAAGCAAAAGAAAAATGTTGTCCATCCTGAGCCTGAGCTGTCCATCCAACAGCCTGAGTTGATTAACCAAGTCCACACCTTTCACAATAGAAAACGGCAGCATACCTGGCCCTATGATCCCTCCTGTCTCTGTCCCCAGGGAGACTACGTCATCGAAACTCCACTGAAATGTTGATTTCCAGGGATTCTGCAGGCAGGTTAGTCCTAAAGGTAAAGTGCATTGATTTCAAGATAGAACGACATATGGAAATTCAGAGCATTTCACTTCCCCAGCTCCACTGCAAAAGCCGAATGTGATGCTTCCAGGGGGTCCTCATTGTAGCCCTAGTGGCACTGCCAGGAGACATGGCATTATTTTCCAGTTGTGGCTGGAGTTACCATCGCATCCCCCAGGAAACGTTCAGATGATCGTTCCGGTATTTTGTTGCTGATCCTTGGCAGTTCCAGGTAGCAACAAGGGACTCAGGTGAGTCCCCTGGGACCTAGGACCTGCAAGGAGAGGACACTGCCAAGGGCTTCATCGTCCTGTGGATTAACTGAACGGTTGTGGGGACACCTGCTAGCTTCTCATGACCAGACTGCAAAAGTACAAGCCTGAGGTTTGTCACATCTGCCCTCCTGCGTGTCTAATTATTTTCCCATGTATTGCATGGTGCTGCTGGGGAGTCCTGGCAAGCCCGCGAGATGTCTGCTCCTTCACGGCTGCTCAGGCTGGAGACTCACACGGAGCGGGATTGTGTAATGTAATAAAAGCAATCCTAGAACAGCGTATGTCTGATACACCTGGATTGGTTTGCAAAACAGGTGTGTTTTTGGCTGGGCAGGGTGGATCTGGCTGCACCTAGCACGTCGGGTGGCATCAAAGGAGGCACAAGGTTGAAAGTGGGTGAAGGAGACAAAAGGCAGGGTTGGGAGAGAAGCTTGGGTGGAGGACGAGAAGCGGGAGAGGTGGCAGATGAGAGGCTGGAGTGCGGGCCACGGTAGCGTTACGCTGTACTCTGCAACGCTGCCTAAGGAATTAGCTGGAGAGTGAGTGAGGAGAGAAAGGCAAGAGTTGTGCCAGAGCAGAAGTGTTTATTAGATACAGCGAACAAATGTGCCACCCGTGCCCTGCGTGTGCTCAGGCACCAAGAGCCTGGCTTCCCCTCACCGGGGGCTTCCCTGCATCCAGGAGTGCCCAAAACTCCTTGGTGCCCTGCGCCTATGATCACCCAGACCCTCCCCAAAAGCTCGCTTTCCAGCTTTCTTCCCTGGGCTCATTTTCCCTGGCAATGCAGTTTGGGAAAGGCAGCAGTGCTCACTCCTGTTTGATGTGACAGAGGCAGCCTGAGCGTGGACGAGGCACAACTGGGGCTTGTCTGGGTGCAAGGGGTTGGCAGGAGGCAGCAAAGGGATGATTCAAGGACTGGCACCGCCTGCTTCCACCCCGGGAGGAGAAGGAGCTCTTCTACACGCGGTGTATCCCGTCACCCCAACAGACTGACTTGTCTGGACCAGTCAGTGGCCTGTGTACAGCAATTAAACTTCACCAAAACGGTAAAGCCAGTCTCTATAAATCCAGATCCAAATCGAGTATTTTTTATGATGGAGGCCACAGCTTAATATAATTAACTGTGACTTACACGCTGGTTACTCTGGTGTGATGTCAGCTTCTTCACACTGTTTATTTTAATTAAAACAGAAATTGTAGGTCTTGAGTGCTGGTAATTACAGCCCATGGACTCAATTTGCCAAAGCCCCTAATTAACCTGCTATGTGTCTACCTGACTTGAGGTGTTAGTTGAAACATGACTGGTGCAGTGGCATTATGTTGTCTGCAGTGATGGAAATACAGTAGGAAGACATGACAGGCTCTGTGATGGGGGATCCATATTTTAAGCTATTCTGCATGACATTCCTTTCACTTTTATGTAGATTACCAGTTTCTTACCTGAGACTTTGTAAGTGATAGACTAGCTGAGAAAATGGATTTGATGAGAAGTACCCCTTTTCCAGAATAACTGCCTTCTGTATACACTCAGCAGGGTTTGGAAATCCGGTATCTTTGTGGCAGCAGATTGCAGGAGGGCAGGTGGACAGGGCATGCTCGTGTGAGGGTGTCTTTGCCTCTGGAGAAAGGCCGGTCATCTTTCGCCTTAACACTTACAAGTGCTTCTGCCTGGCCTTGGCAGCTCCCTCTGCCTCGAGCCACTTTAAAATGCCAGTACTTCTCTCCCAGTTCAGCCACAAACTCACATCATTCAAGTCCCTCCTTTATTTCCCATCTCGTGCCTGCTGTCACATTTAATGTATTCATTCCCCCTCGCAATAAATGCTCTGCATATTCTCTTGTTCCCATATCTCCATAGCTACTTGAGTTTCTCTTTTCTTGACTTGTGCGGACCAGCAGATATGTCTCCATCAGTGCAAGAGGGAATTTTGCCATTGCCTATAGCGGCCCAGGTCAGGGCCTGGAGATAGACACGCTGCCCTGCTTTTTCCGTCCTCGAAAAAGCACAGCTCTCCATAAGCCTGGAGCTGCACTGACTACAAAGAACGTTAGTTTAACCTGTACAATATATGCTTCCAAAACTGAGGCTGCTTTGCACAGATCAGCCTCTACAGAATTTGAACCTGTGTTTTTGAGGCAAAATATATACCAAGTACAAATTAGGCAGCTATCTGCTTAGATTTGCCATTTCATTGTCTTTTCTTACAAATTTCCCCCTTGCTCATTTCTGTCCTTCGCATGCAGTTATTTTGCAGACAATGTGTACCTGAATGATTACTGAAGTAAACAGTGCAAGAAATGTGCAGGGCCAATATCAAATGCAGCTTCTTATTGGCCTTGATGTACCTACCCATCCCGCTTAAAAAATCTTTGTTTTCAGTTGAAAACCCTACTCTGTACATGAACTTTTAAAGGAAGTCAGTCTGCTGGTTTTGGTACAAATGTGAGCCATGGTATCTCGATTTGCCCTTTAATTGGCAGACATAAAAAATGCAAGAACTTAATTTATGGGGAATATATTTGAAAAGAGAAGATACTCTCCATCCAGTTTGTACCAGAGACAGAGAACTGAAATCTTTTCCATAGGCTGCTCTTCTTTTCAGTTAGAAGTTAATAATACAGGATATCAAAGTTCCCCTGAACCACTTTAAGCCCTTTGTTTCCCACAGATTTCCCCTACATTTTGTGGGGAGAGAGAGCGTATTCCTTGTAACCTGTCATCATTCAAAGCCGTATTAGTCCATGAGAAGGGAGCTGAGAGAAGGAGAGGGGGGTGGAGGGAAAGGTGCACGGTGCGCGCATGATACATGTTAGCCAACGTCTCACAACACATTTATCTTCACTCGCGAGGAGAGACAGGCCAACTCCTCGGGGCTTCGCCACTCTAACCCTCTCCTCTTCATTCATGGAGATAAATGCCCTCGGAGTGATCAGCCATCATGTATTCTTTATGCAAGTGCCAGATGGCTGTCTTGCAAGTTAGCCAGAGAGAAATCTTCTCTGCGGAGAGCAAACAGGCCGGATCGCTCGCAGTGCGCTTCCCACAGGTGTGACATCCACCCGTTTGCCCGTCCATCCCTGCAGTTCTGTGTGCCTTTGTGTGATGAGCTGGCAGGCCGTCAGTCCTCACCGGCTGGGCGGAGCCGGGCTGGGGTAGCCCCGTTCCCGTGGAGATTGCTACTGCTTCCCCTTGTGCCATTAAGGTGTAAATGGCAGGGTTTCCCTAAATCCATCCCCCAGGAGCGTCTCACGCAAGGTTGGTGAGGAAACAGGGAAGAGCGTAATGGGTGTGGAGCTTTCTGGGGCTTGAGGAACAAGCCGTGACAGCGCGTTGCCTGGCATGATCTTGTGCTTGCTTTCTCTCTTCCTCCCTTCTAGAGGTCAGACGCTGGTGACCTCACATCACCCGGCAAAGCGCCTGGTGCCACAAGTACCCGCACCGATTCTGGAAGATGCTGAGCATGAGTTGCTTTTCCCAGCTGCAGAGCTGTTCGGAGGGCAGGGGCTGGTTTGGAGCACACTTACACTGATTTCCCCATGCCCTTTCTCCCTCTCCTCGTCAGCCCCTGGACTCGCTTCCTTCTGACTTTGACATACCCAAGCGATGGCCAAAGCAGGGAAGCAAATATTGCAGACAGAGTCCCAGAGCCAGCTGTGGGGCTGGACTACACCAGTGCTTGCAAGTCTGAACAAAACCTGATCTGTGCATCCTGTCGGTCACTGCCTCCTCCCACCCCAAGAATCTGAATTACCAGCAAGGACAGCCTAATCCAGAATAAAACATAGAATTAAACAGAGAGAGATTAAGTTTCTTTCAACAGCAAACTCTAAACTGTTTGTAATAGGCATGTCTTCTTGTACAGAAGGAATCTTTCTTTTCCTTTGGAAACCAATGGCCAAATTCCCAACCAGTGCCTCCAGGATTTTGGCCTAAATTGCTTCATATATTAGAAATTACTCTAGGTAATTATGTTGCTGTTGAATAAAGGGAGAGACAGAAACTGTAACACTAAAGATTTTTATTATTATTATCACTGACAGTTGCAAGGTTCTCACTAGAATGGGAAGCTCAGGGTGTCTTAAGTTGACATAAATGAAAGAAAGACCCATGGGCTCTCAGCATTATTTTATGTCTTGACGACATACCCAGGAAACTAAGCACACAATTAGCAGAATGCTGTTAGATCATTTATAATAGAAAACCCACCAGATTCATTAAAATGGCCAGTTCCAGCTGTTCACAACCACAGGGTTAACCGAAGGATTTTTCCTGCAGTGCTGTGGGACACTGCTTGACAGGATAGTGTGTTAATCTTCACCCGATATGCACGGAAATTGCTGGGCAGGTCTTCATGAACTGGATCAATCAGAGAGCAGCATCGGAGCTGGCTGCTTCATTTGGCTGCCGTTCGTATATATGCATGCCAGGGAGAAATAACTTTGTCCTAATCTGCTATGTATCAATGCATCAACTTGTAGACGTGTGCTAGACAGCTTGAGGAAGAGAGTGCCATGAATCAGCCATATGAAAGGGGTTGTGTTTTCTAAATGGGAGCGAGCTGCTCCAGACTCAGGTTTGAGCCTCAGGTTCCTGCTGAAGGCCAGCAATATTTATTTTTCTCATTTATCAGTGAGACCCGCTGTTTTCCCACTGATCTCCCCACCTGCATGTGCAAGTACCTGGGCTGATACCTCCTCCTGGTTGGGCAACTTGGGTCAGTAACACCATTGCTCAACCACAGAGCCCCACTGCGCTCTGACAGAGACCAGTATGAGCTCTGGGATCCCTGGAGTCAGGAGACTCAAACACCTCTAGGTTACAGGGTCAGGAGTCAACATACCGGTATACTTAGGCTGCAAGTTCAGCAGCAGGAACCGTTGCTTTGTTCTGTGTTTGGATAGTGTCCTGCCTGTGGGGCCATGGCTCCAGGTTAGGGCCCTGCAATGCCACACTAATACAGTGAAATTAAATAATAAAATAGCAGAAATAACCTTAGTAATTAGCGCTTGCTGTGACTTGTTGCCACAGACCCACCAACCACAAACATTAGTCAGGGTTTATGATCATGTCTTCCAAACTGCAAATGCTTGCAAAACACCTACTGTCTCTTCACACATGGAGAAGGGGGGAAAAGTCAGAAAAAAAATTCCCTACAACAGATCTCATCACCCAGATTCCTCTGGGTTGCCAGGGTTTTCCTCTAGCTGTAAGAAGTCTCTCCCCTCTCCAGCTCCACCAGGTGCGTGGGTACCCATCTCCGTCAGGTAAGGTCCTGCACTGCATCTCTAGTGGGGAAGCAAAGGAGGGCTGATGCTCAGCTGGATTTCTTCTGTCTGTCATTGAGTATCAGCCACAGCATGAGTTAAAATAGGGGCATAATAGGATAAATGAAAGGGAGTGATTGAGAAGATGTGGGCGACGTGACAGACAAGCAAGCTCCTTGCATGTTGATGAGAATGGCATTATCCAGGCGATGGCTGATTTCTTTTTGTGTCTTGTTTAAAGGGGCAGCATCTTTGAGCAGCCTGGATTTCTTGAAGGATAACAGTTACATTGCAGAAAAATCCCATGTCTTCCCAGTGAATCAGTTCTACATTCATTTAACCCAAAAAGCCCATAAGGTGAATTAAAACAAACAATTTCAAAAGCGATCCAGTATGGGACAGGAAGCCTTCATGTGAGTTGTCAGCCTAACACACAAAGAATGGGTCTGTGAATAATGGTAACCCATTGTGAAACAAGCTGATATTTCAGTGAGGTTTTAATAAACCAGAGCATCAAAACAATGGAAAGTCTGCCAGCACTCACGAACTACATGTGAGAAAGCCTCTTGCAGCCTCTGTGTTCATCTTTCATCAGAGATGCTTGCTAGCACTGTCACACGATTCTGCTTTTATGGTATATGCTTTATATGCATGCATTATTCTCAGGCATTTACTGCAGCCCTGCAATTTGGAGAAGTACAGAACACTGAGCTCCATAGAAGGAAAATACGTAGATGGATTCAAAAGCAATTCTTGCTGAAGGAGCCTTAAGGCCTAGGTGTGTTTACAACCTTGACAAAGTTACAGAAAGATGAAAGAGAAGGGGCAGGAAAACATATAATTAAAGTAGCGTGATGTTACTTCGTACTTATAAACACAGAATGAATATGGAGTGCTTTTATCGCGAGAGATGCTGTTCTGTTGTCACCAACTTTCCCACACAGAGGTCATTCAGATACAGAATGGCCAAAATGAGACACCAAGACTGCTTCTGTGCAACACATCTCTAAGAGGAGTTCCATTAAATTCAGAAAGGTAGTTTGGAGAGAGCAACAATAATGAACAATTTGGTTATGAAACAGAATACTCTGGAGGCAGTTTAAAGAAGGCGGTCCAGGTCAAAGCTGTTGTGATGGGAGAGAACTTTTAAATTGCTCAGGGTTTAAGGGGACCCAATGTTCCTTCTGATTTAGAAATCAGTTCCAGCTGGAGCCGGGCCAGATTAGGATCCACGAACAGATACTAACTCGAAATGCAGGGGAGGATAGGAACTGGTAGTTACGATTAGACTTCTCGTGCATTCTATGTATTATCTTGATAGTGACAGCAACCCAAACCAGATAACTCTGAGGTAGACAGAAGAAGCTGTTTCACAAACATTTAGGGATAATTCCTTGATTTGAGGTTCTAGTTTGAGTTGTAGTAACAATCAGTGAGAGGAAAGAACATTAATCAGGGTGATGTTCACAATGTCATGGTGTTAGACACAGCTACTGCTACTATTAGTATGACTATTTGCTCTGTAGTATGTTGCTTCCCAAAGGACCCCAGCACGTATCACAAACTATACTATACTCCACTGTTACTACTGGGAGTCAATTCTCTCGTAAGCCAAGAGTAGCAATGTGGCAGCACAGTGCCCATGAGGAGGGAAAGGGAAAATAATGATCCCAGCAGCGGGACAAGCTGCTGATCCCGTTTTGTGCAGGAAAGACTGTACCTCGTGCTCCCTCAGTCAACCAGTCCAGTCCAGTCCCCTGCTAGCACCTCATAAATCTGTGCCAACATCATGTATGCCCTCCAAACTCATCATCTGATGGTCATGCACAGATATGCACAGCTGTGTTATCCTTCTGCATAGGTTAGAGGAGGAGCCGTGGCCCAGTAAGACATCCAATCTCTCGCCGAAGCCTTTACACAGTGCTCCAGTGTCCTAGCAGCTGGTGGAAGGGAGCTGCTTTTGCCAGCTTTTAGCTTTGCCTGTGTCAGTGCTTGACCCAAAATAATATTCTAGATGGTTCCCAGCAGTGACAGCAAACCACTGAACCTCATGTGATCTGCAAGTGAAACTCACTTGTCTCGGTTTTGGCTTGTACCCTCCTGCCGCAGCACTTCCACCCCCACCAATGCCCCTGCCACATGTCTCCTCGTCCAGACTTGGCCACTGCTGCAGCACGGGGTCCCGGAGCAGAGCCGTGAGACCGTCCCTGCAGCTACAGCATGGCCATGGCTCTAAGGAGCAACATGCTCCAAACCACAGCTGACCACAGGGAACCCAACCTCTGCTATGCACGTGTCGAATGCCAGCCTTATAACCTGCTGTGGGAGAATCCAGAACTTAGGGGGTCAAGTAGTACTTTACAGGGAAGCCACCACAATGAGCTTGGGAGATGCTAGGAGCTGTGGAAGCTCTCCAGGCCCTGACAAACTCAGTGTTTATATGGCTAAAGTAGAGGGTAGTCCAGTGAATTGTGTATTAAATTGATTCTTTGGGGAGCGGGATCCAGTTCTCTAACACACCACAGATGTTTTGCAAAAACTTGGAATTGCCTTGGTTTCCCCTCTCTGAAATTTCATCTTTGAGATACTCAGGAGTAAACCGTTTTCTCACTGCCATTGGGAACGATAGGGTTTCTGTGTTCCTTACTCCCTGACTGGAGCGCGTACAAGTGATTTCATGGGATCTTTTACTTACCGTGGCCAGTGGTGTTACAAGGTGCTATTAAAACTCTTGAGATGTTCACACAGGGCAAAATGATATCTGAAACAAATAAAAAGGTTGAGCAAAGGAGTGGAGGGAAAGCTGAGACTGTGGAGTGGTGATCCAGCTTGCTGGAGGCACAACAAAGGACAACAGCGGGGCCAGGAACCAGAACCTCAGCCTCCCCAGGGCCAAGCCATCCTTCCAACATGGGCCCAGATCTCTGCCGGGAGGTTTTGTGGCCACACCAACGATCTCACTCATTCCCTAAATTAAGCAGGAGATTTCCTGTGTCTGCAGAGATACTGACAGCATCTTTCAGCTGGGTGGAGTCCCAGGTATTCTCTTGTCTCAGATGCCATCCAGAAACATCAGGGATAAGAGCGATACCACTGCTGAGTGGCCCTAGCTGTCATCAGTGATGCTATGACTATTCTTTGTATGAGCAGGTTACAGCTAAGGAAAGACGAGGTGTGAGGGCTGTGTTTATTTCACTGTATTTTAATGAAGAAATTGGAGCTGCTGTCAGCATTACCCGTGGGTGCATCAGCTACAAATCAACACTTAAATAAATGAAGTAAATGACGTGATGTCAACTCCATATTCACAGCAAACTACTTGGTCAGAGCACAGCCTGAGCACTTTGTAACGCTAAGCCTATCCCCAAAATAACCCTTCGGGTAAAAGCCGAAACTAATTAATGAGTAGGCGTCCTGTTCTGAAAGGCAAAGAACTCAGGGGACACAAATGTTAATATTTAGTATCACCGAAACTAATCAACACTAGAGATGTCTACGAAAATCTAAATCTGGCATTCCTCATCCTCGCCTCACACCAGCTGGAGCTGCAAACAGCGAGAGAGCTGTCAGTTCCTCCCCTGGGGTACCCGGTCCCCCCGGCGCGCGCCGGCAGCCCAGCCCCGAGGGGATACTGATGGGAACCATCAGCGGGAGTGTTTGGTCCGTGCCAGCCCCAGCAATGGAGCTGGGAGAGGGAGGTAGGTGACCCAGGAGCTCGGAGTCCTGCTGTCTTTGAGAAGTGAGAGTTGGTGCCATCACAGGTGACTAAGACGCTAATGCAGGTGCCTGCGACAGACGCTGCAGGTCCTTTGCTCCCATCACCAAGTCCTTTCCTGGGATGCTGGCCCGGGTCAGTCCCTCAGGCAATGCTGAGCTGTCCTAGTTTGTTTACCAAGGGACTGTTGAAAGAGGGGCAGTTTGCCCCCAAGCACCAGGAGGGCTAGCTCTGCCACTTCGGTGCATCGACTGCTGAGGACAGGCTCTGCCACTTGTCTGGGAGGGCATTTCTGCCAGACCTTTCCCATGTCCTAGTCATACGTTGCCTCCTGGAGCTGCGATGGAGGTACGATACTTCCCACTGGCCTCCTATGCCTCGCAGAGAGGCTGCCTGTGTCATTGAGCACCAATATTTATATATGAAGCAGTATGCTGGCTGGACTGGCAGTTTTCTGCTGAGTGGTAGCAAACTTTGGCTAAAAATAATACTAATTTAGCCTCTTTGGCCTTCAGTTTAACCGCTCAAATGTTCCATTTTAGGGAGGTGACAGCTGCTTTGATCTGCTTCAGTGAAGGTGGCTAGAAAGTTTGAAGCTTGCTGGAAGGCAGCTGTTTTTCCACTGTGGCCTCTTCTGGGAAGATCTTGTGGGTAAGAGAAGCATTAAAATACAGGTGACGCCTCACAGGACCTTAATTAGTACAGGGAAACACCTTGATTGGTGTATTCTTTGACTGTCTCAGTCAGTTAGTATCACCTCTAGGTCCCACACTGCTTCTGTACAGTCACCAGTGCAACTCTCCTGGGTGCAGTTCCAGTCTGCTGGGGTATAGAAAAAGCTGAGCATGGGTCACGAAGAGCTGGAAAATACAGGATCCTTCAACTGTATCTACATCTGACCGGGAGCCTGCTGAATTTACACAGTCCCATTGGTTTTTACAGTCTCTGTCCAAGGAAGATCTCCACCATGGAGGAGCTGCACGGAGTTTGGGTGCCACTCTACTGGCTGTAATTAAGTGCTACTTGGCTAAATGATCTTGTTCAATTTATATGTGATACTTTCCTGGGAGGCTATTAAACGCATGCTATTTTCCTAAGATAGAGACTTTTGAAGCTATTCCAGGCTTTCATATAAAAATGCATTTAGGCAGATGCAATAAATAGGAGGATGAATGCTTTTCTGTGAGTGCCATGTGAGGCCATCAGAGGCAGATGGAGAGTTCTCAGCACAGCTGTTTTTGTTTTTGGTGTCCGGGTTTGTTCCTCTTACAGGGATTCTGCAGAAGTCCAATGGCTTTCACTAGACACTTGTGCAAAACTGATCTAGTAATACAAACGCTTGGTGCCAGGCAATCAGGGGCTTTCCATGAGTCCATGTGACATAAGAAATGCTATTTTGAGATGTCTTCTCTTCCTCTTACCCATCTTGTCTTCAGTGTCTTTAAGAATTGAACGCTCTTTGTTCAGAGCAGGTCAGAGCCCTTTCTCCTGGCCAGACACACCTGCCATTCATGCAAACCCATGCGCAGATGAAGACTGCTCAGGAACCTTGTGGCATGAAGGAGACCTCAGGGCATCCAGATGGACCAAGTGTGGGTAGGTTGGTCTACCCACAGATGTCCTCTTGTTGAAGTCTTCCTCAGCTCTTGCAGTACTTGCAGCTTACAGCATGGGCAAGCATCAGTCAGCAATGCAGAAGAGCTGTGATCAAGAGAGAGCAAATGGATCAGGCTGCTGCAGTTGCTCTTCTGTTGAGTTTTTAATCTCTGAAATAAGTAACTAAATTGGCAAAGGCTTTGGCCAAAGCTGGACTAGTCAGCTAGTTACTGCAAGAAGTAAAGAAGCCACTGTGTGACACCAGCCAGGCTTACTTCTTTCTTAGGAGGGAACTTCAAGCTCTCTTGCATATTTAGAGATTGAGAGCCCAGCTTTCAGAGGAACTTGCACAGCTCTTTTGATTTCTCTATGCAGAAAGAGCTATCTACATTTGAATCATGAAATGCAGGCTGCAAGCAGTGATGGATTCTGGGGACTGAGAAGGCATCTGAAATTGGATCCTGTCTCTGAAGTAGGCACATGACCGATGTCCAGGCATTCCCAAATTCTCATGTGGGAAGAGCTGGTTCCGAGTGCTACACATGGTCCCCAGTTCTATTAAGGTCCAAACTGATTTTTTTAAATTTTGTTCTTTAATCTGAATACCACCTCATATGTAGCCCACATATCCCTAACTTGGGGATGCTTTAAACTGGGGATCAAGTTCTCCTCTGTCACTGAGCACTGAGGAGGGATTCAAAAACTCAGGAGGAGCCTATTAGATATTTTAGGGCAGGTTGCCAGTTCTTTTGCCAGCACACAGACTACTACAAATTCTTACACGCACATACATAGTTCAGACTCGCCCTGCGCAGTGACACCAACCGCATTTAATTCCTGTGCATACCATCTCTCTTTGCCAGCCTCCTCTCTGACGCTTTTTTCCTTGTTCTCAACAAACACAATTCTAAATTCAGTCCCTGAGTTTCCATTAAGGATGAGCAAAGCAGAGCTTTAAACTCTGAAGCTGTTTTAACCCATTTGCTCCTGGATCAAAAAGCTTCCCGGTTTTGTTCCAGCAACTCAGGAAACTTTTCCCCACTGAAACAGTGAAAAAAAAAGGGTACTAAAAAGGAATCAGTTTTACTAAGGTGGAGCAGTTTCTTTCTCTGGTGTGGTTTTACTTGCAGAGATGTGAGTTAAAGGAATGATGGTGAATACAATCTTAAGACTGATCTGAGTCTTCTGTGAATATTCCTTTGTAGAGCACACTCCAGCATATTCTGGTCTGTACTTGTGGTTAGTAGTTCAAGGTCACATTAAAGAGGCTGACAGTGCAGCTCAGATCCTGCAGCACCTGCTCGTGCCTTGGCTCTGATCATTTTTCAGCAAAAAAAGTACATGAATAACTGTAGGAAAAAAAAACTCCTGACATGCCATGTGGTTTCATTTTGATGTTATTGTTCGTATTAAGAAAGGGGCATTAGCTGGGGCACAGGATAGGTGTATCATTTGGCACTGATGGAGTTAATTGTGATCCCTTTTCCTGTGGCCATCGACCACTGGGTGAATGTAGCCGCATTGTCCATGATCACAGCGCTGTGTTAAATGTGCTGCTCTTCCTGGAGCCATAATGTGAAATACTCGGGGCTGTACTAACAAAGACCTTACACTCCGTTCTGCGTGTGAAAACATGGAGCTTTTCCATGAGCAGTTCCTGGCCCCTCATGGCATCCTGGTGCAGTCTGTGCTTTTACAGTTCACTGAGAGCTGCCTCAGCAGATCCACCATAAATGCCTGTTTTCTAGGATTTAAAACTGGGCTGGGGAAAAAAATTCAGTGGGCTGAAACTTGGCATTTCAAGGCTCATCTGGGGAGTCAGTTTCTCATATTGCGCCAGATTCTGGCATCTTCAAAGGGTGAATTTCTATTTCCTTGTAACTGAAACCAGTAAGAGTCACCAAAAGAAAGAGTGAAAAAATCTGAGTATTAACTTCAGATCAGGAATGTTTTAAATTGAGCAATGAGCACCTCGTGTATACATATATGAAATACATATTTCCCCAACTGGGAATTAGTTATTGATAAATCCACACTGTGATGTAGCAACAAATTCCAGCGTTCTGTAAGATAAGAGCCAGCATTTAATCAACCAGGAGAATTAGATGAAATGGATACCATAATAAGCGTTATTCTTGTGGAGGTGCCATCTCCAACCCAACAATTTTAAATAGAAGCTTGCCGATATTTTTTTGTCACTCTGATCTGGTCTGAGCTCTGCACTCTGGATCACCGTTGCCTGTTACCTGTGAAATCATGGGGTTTCTGCTCTCTGGAGTGGCAAAAAGAGGGTTTCAATCACTCTGCACAAGCCTGTCGTCTCCCTCCCCGCGGTGGGTCCCTGTGCGGTCTGCTCCTGCTCCTTCAGCCTGCTTCCAGCAGCTCTACCTCTCATCCTCTCAGCCATTTTGGGACAGACACTACAGAGGCGCTTCAAGTGAATGTATATCATTGACTGGCAAATGGAAGATTTTATAGCATCGTTTGATCTTTTCATTCGAGCCTTTTGAAGAAATGACCCACCAACACAAGAACTGTCTATTTTGTGAAGAATTTACTTCTCTCCTGTGACAAGAAATGTCTTAAAGTTCTGCTTGCCTGCCCAAGTTTTGTCCTGCTGCAATGACATTAATATATTTGCTCCACTGAAGCTCCAAAATTGCTGGCAAGGTATGAGATGCCTAGGCTCAGACCAACATAAAGTACATGGAAAGCAGAATATTTTGCTGCACAAATGCAGAGCATCCAGAGTCAGGGTTTGCACCTGTACAATTACTTTAATGTAGTAATACTGGAGCAAGGAGACAAAAAAAAGCAATGTAGACGAAGCTTTCAGCTGACAGAGAAAATAAAAACACAGCTTGTGGTTGTGTGAACTGATCTGTGATAAAAATGTTTGCATAAAATTACATGCAAATGACTGGGAAGTACAAACATACCCACAAGAAAGTCTGTTCCACTCAGGATGAGAAGCAGAAGTGCTGGAAATATAGGAAGCAAACTTGACCTCAAGAAAGTTACAGAGTGAGGGTGTGAGCCTCTTTCAGCTGAAATCAGTGATAAAGTACCCAGTTATCTCAGTGGGCATGGGATCACCACCTGGTTTTGCAAACAAAGGGATTCTGTCTAGCTCAGAAAAGATTTAGGTAAGCACCCAAATTGCTGTTGCTTTTACAGATCTTACAGATACATGAAACCTGCAGAAGTGCACCTCATGGGGAATATTTCTTTGGGACCCCACCTGCCTATTTGGAGGTGGAGGTTGGGGTGGGCATTCAAGATGCAGCAGAGGTGGCATTTCCAGTGATCTGTCCCATTCACTTTGCCAAGCCGGGATTATCTACAGGTGGCTTCCTCTGTACGGTGAAGGCTGTATCTTGCCTGCTCATGTGCTAAACCATCTGACTGAGCCACCAGCAATTTAACCAAGGTCTTCCTGAGGTAGTATAATATATGGACATACATTTTTTTAGGGGTCTGATAGGTCAAAGATATACTTATATATATATATATGTAAATGCGTGTAAATAAAAAATTGGGTTTTGCCCTCATTTTAACCAAAGATAGGAAAAGTAATAATTATAACATAAATAGCATTGATGCAAAATCACAACAGTGTTCTGCATATCTGATCTTATCTTTCCTTTGATGATCTGGGTTACACAATGATTACAGCTAACTCTGCAGAGGCTGGAAGATAGCATAATATTGCTCATAAAGGTTATCATCTTGCTGCTTCTCATCATGGCCACACTGTTGTTAATAACGCAAGCTTGAGTTTAAACAGGAATACTTATCTTTAATATATATTTCCTGCTCCCATATATTCCAGGCAAAAGGACTGAATTTATTGGCAAGAAGGACAAACAAAACCAGACTCTCCCGAGATGCTAAGCACATATAAAAATCCAGATGTTTCCAGCATCAGGATTTTTTTTTTTCCTTTCTTTTGGTCTCTCTTTTCCTGCCAGGCCTACAGGAAAGCACACACAGAATGAAACTTCTCTCCAATGGTAGCTCTGAGAAGCAAACTCTACAAACAAGAAAAAACAAACAGTCAAAATCAAGCATTTTCCTTCTTTGTCATTTGTTTGGCTGCTGCTGCCGAGACCCGGACTCGTACCTGGGGCAGGAGTTTTTCCTGTTTCTTCCAAGGCCCTCCTTATGTGACCCAGGGACTTCTAAGGCTGGGAAAGGGGGGGGGGGCACGAGGGGGTGTCTCATCTCGCAGATCCTTCCTGCAAGACGTCTAAGTGATGACTGCTTATTGATCCTGAGCCTGCATGTGGTGGTGGAGATAAAGTTGTGTTTGTTGTACATCTTGCTGTGGCCAGGGCATCCTTATCTCTGCTGCAAATCGGGGGGGATACGGCTTCTGCAGGTTCTCGGGGAGGCTGCGGAGGGAAAAGACCTTGTGCTTGGGACAAAGGAATTTCCCTTATTATCTGATTAATCTTTAGGACTTCCCTGCCTTCCTTCCCCTTATCTTACAGTCATGCCGTGTATAGGTCTGGAGGACTCCTGGGAGTTTGAAGGACAAGCTGATTTATTCACTGTTGCATTACCGCATTAATGAAGGGCAGTAGCCTTTCCAACTCAGTAGGTTCTCTAGACTTGACAAAACTTGCATAAAAACACTGGGAGGATTCCTTTACTACATTGCTACTCCTCCTCTGCTTCATTAAATAGCTGCTGCATTAGGTACTCTTCAAAATATTAGTGCAATTGGTGATTTACATTTATATAAATTTGATAGTGACTTGTGATAAGAGAACGATACTATAACATCTTGCTGATGCTACTTTTCTTCTCAGAGTGTTATTTCCCAATATCTTACTCCATCCTGACCTAGCAGTAATGAAGTCAATGAAAACTTTTCTTTTGATGTGAGAGGGAGCAGGAAAAAACTCACCCTTATATTCCTTACACAAGCCTGGCTCTCATTAAAGTCACTGGAAAAAATATATGTGTCCAGTTTGCATATGGAAATTATGTTGATTGCCCCTTCTGGCTGTAATAAAAAAAAAAAAAAAACAAACAAACCCCAAGAAACAACAAGCAAAATAATTTAGGAAAGAGAGCATAAGTCCAACAAAGAATATTTTTGCAGTGTATTAAGTAAGTACCTTGTATTCCATCGTTGTGCTTACTGCTCAGTAGGAGAACTCATTTTCAATGAGGATAGCAAAGTTAATCCTGTCCTGTTTTCTTTTGCTTACTAAAAAAGGTGAAAGACAAGCATTTGTTAATTGTATGTACAGAAAATACACATATGGAGCTCAGTTTAATCCCCAAAGATATAAAGAGTCCAAGAAAACTGGTTAAAATTAGAGGAGGAGAGAGTAAAGAGGAAATTCCCTCTTTCTTTTTTCCTTTTTTATCAAAAAATTTTCAGATTGTGTTGGAAAAACCAAATGTTGAAAACTGTCCTTCAGTTACACTCTGTAAAGCTGGGACTACCCGTCAATTCAGTGTATCCTGTTTCATCGAGCTATGGAGAGAAGTTCACTGACGGGGGAAGACGTCTTTATTACACAGGGAATTGTTTGCTTTGCCACTATCAGTTATGCTAACAGCAACTCCCAAAATATTGTTAGGATCTAACTTTTCGCCAAGTTTTTTCTGGAAGAGCCAAGATGAGTTCTTTTTAGACATATGGCTGCTGCCTGGCCGCTAGGCTTGCCAGAGAAAGACAGACAGTGGTCATGTTGCATGACAAAACGTACGTATTCTGCCAAGCAGATTTGCCCGATATAAAAGGCATCTTCATGGCAAAGACCATGGTTTGCTCTCTGAGCAGTTGCTGGACACTGGGACAGCCGTCTCTCTGTTTCTGTTGCCTCTCTGTCCAAGCACAGCAAGTCACACACAACCAGCAAAACTGATATTTGCAAAACTGGGAGTTTCAGTGTAAGGCTCCAAAGGCAGCATTTGAGGAAAGTAATTTTCCAAATATCTGAGTCACCCAGTGGGTGCTGCTACCTGCTCTGCCCCTCAGAGAACCAGATCCCTTCTTGAGCTGTTGCAAGCATGAGAGTATCCGGCGATCTTAGTCACCTCTCTGTTGAAGTCTTGCCCTCGCGTCATCGATGAAAGACTTGATCTTTTGCCGTTTTTACAACAGGAACCCTTCTCTCATCACTTCCCAACATGCCACAGCGGAACAGAGCTATGACCCATCCTCTCATATTTGCCCTTCTGAGGCACAGAAGGCTCTTTCAAAGGCACAGTCCCATTTGACGTTTCTTTCCTAAGACTCAATCCAACAGCCATCTGTTATGCTCTCTTTGTTGACCCGTAACAGGGGACAGTAAATCTCACTTCTCCCAGCCATGGGTACACAGTGACCAGTATCTACCTCTTCCCTAATTTTTTTTTTTAAATTGGCTCTGTGGTTACAGTAGCTAAGCCCCCCTTGGGTCCCTGGGAAGTCCCGTTGCTTCCTTGACACAGAATTGCCTCATGCAGTTGTCTGTAAGAACAAGGACAGGCAGCCTTCAGCACAGCGCCCATGCTGCACATTGAATTTCAGAAATCTCAACCGACTGCATGACTTTTCCCTTTTGTTTTTAAGAGGAACTGGTGTGTTTACATGCCCAGAGACACTGACAGGCATTGATTCATCTCAAGCGTCATTCTAGTCTTCCAAGGATGGTTAGTAGTGGTTATTAAGGTACAGGCTGTTAAAAGGTTGCTGTCTTTATCTGAGGTGAAATCAATGGGTATTAGACTGAAAAGACCCAATGTTCTGGTCAACTGCAAGGTTCCTGGAGAACAGGGGACTGCTGCTATCTTGCTGAAGATTTTCCTTTGGGGCATGGGATTTCCTCTGTGTTCCCCTCTCAAATTTTAGCCCTCAGAACTGGTCTGTTCCCATAGTAGAAGAGCTAAGGCAATGGGGAACCCCAGACTGCTCCTGCATCCTGCAGGACTGAGAATCCAGATCTTGCAAAGGCTGAGAGATAGGACAATATTGCTTGTAACAGTTATGGTGCTGCTTCTCCTTAGCACACCCACACCGTTGTCAGTAAGCCAACAGGAGGAACAAGGTCCGCATGTTGCCTGTGTGCCTCCCTCCAAATCAATTTTGTTTTGTTTTTTAAGCACATAAATAAATTAGGTTCTTAAAGATGTGTAATTTCGGTGTGATCCACCCTAAACATGCACAAGAAACAGCATCCACAGAAAGAGGTTGGAACCCAATCTCTTTAAGCATTTATCACGACAGTGAAACCAAAGAGAACAGCCCAGGAGCCTGGTCTCCATTTCTGCAGTCATGCTGCTGGGTGGATGTGTTTTCATTAAGCAATTCATGCCTTCCTAGATGTACAGACCCCTTTACTCTTCCCCTTGACTTTGATACTTTTTGCCCGGCTCATCTAAGCTTTTTACTCAGTCCAGAGATACGGGAGCAGAGGAGGTAAACCCAGCCCCACTGTGATTCTGCAGGTCCTCCTGGGGTTCCCCCAGGGACCAGCTCATAGGTTCTTCTCATTATCAAGAAGTTTTGAAGGGGAAAAGAGTGTTTGCCCACCCTTTTGGCTGACCAAGACTTGGCTCGTCCACGGAGGCAGCAGCCATGGTCAGCTGGATATGAGAAAGGGAATAATTCCTCCTACGCACCCAAAGACCACACTCTGACCTGGTGAGCAAAAGGCAAATATGGGCACTTGGGAGAACTGCATGGAGACCACCTTATCCAGATCCAGATCCTCACTGTGGGTGGGAGCTGGAAGACAAATCAGAGGGGAGAGGGAGAAGAACACAGCAGGCAGAATAAAAAGGAGTGAAAGTTTCATAGAATCATTAAAAAGAAGCCGTCTTATTCCCTCCTTGTTGACTATTGGCACTGCAGACTGGACACAGGCGTTTGGCAAGGCTCTGCCTCTGGGATGCATACAACAGGGATCTACCCTGTGCATTGCACACACTGCAGTCCTCCCACCCACGAAACCTCTCAAGGGTCCTCTCTGGGTTTATTTCAATTTGGAAACCCACCACACCTCTGATGTCATTCCCCACTGGGGCTTGGATTCATTTCAAGTTCACTGGTCCAGCCCAAAAAACTTTTTTTTGTATATACGAGGTGTATCTATGGTTCGTAAAACAACACACAGGACTGAAATGGCTAGAGACTAAGTGATAAACTGATGCCAACTATTTACACAATTGGTTCTGAAAAGGGATTTTTATTGATTGAATGCATCATTTTTTCCCATTACACTTTTGGGGCTACGTAAAGCAACTCTGCTCCACAGACTGAGGCTCCACATATTGCACAGAACTCAAGCATGGAGACCAGGAAGAAAATTAAGGGCCAAGCTAATTAATACATACAGTCTCATGTTTATTAGATGCCTTTTGAAACTACTGGTTTTTGCTTTTCAAAAAAAGACTGAGGGCTCAGTCATACAAACCCTCTGTCTGTGAAACTGCTCACAGTCTAGGAGTGAATTATTAGTTTTACTTGCATGAAAACTCCGTAGAAGCATTTGCTTCATGGCAATTGATGGTGCATTTCAGCATGTCTATTTTATCATCAAATAGAAAGAATCCAAGAACATTTTAATGCCTACAAGAGCCTTTGTCAATAAGAAGTGAATGTTTTGTCCCAGCAATGATAAAGACCTCCTGTATAGCTCTTGTCTAGGACTGGGCTTTGAACTTTAAAAGTAACCGGTGCCGATAAACAGGAAACAATAGATTACGGTTTGTAGCTCGCATTAAATTGTTCTCTTGGCTTTTTTTTTTGTTCTCGTTTTTATGTTTTAGGCAGGGACAAATATCATGTTTCATCAACACTGAGATCACAATTTGTTTATTTATTGGGGTTATTTTGCACTTTGCATTGCAAGCTGCTGCAACTAAAAGAAACATGGGTTGGCACAAAAACGGGAGGAGGAGCAAGTGCTATAATGGAAGAAATGTTACCCAATAATTAAAATTCAGTGGTACTGTAAATCCTAATGGAAACAACAATGTGTCTTTGTGTACAATTAACTCTGGGCTCCAGTTCATGATAAAAATTCTAGCTTGTAAAAGCCTTGACCTCAATACTGACAGCTCAACAGTGGTTCACAGATCTGGTTTAAAAAAAAAAAAAACAACTTTCACAGAGGGGGAACAAATAATAGCTGGACTTGATTCTCTAAATATGCTCCAATTATTCAGGATGGTTGAAGATAAGAAGATACAGGAGAAGTAGCAAGGGGAAAATAGTTCCATAGCTCAAAGAAAAGTACAAAATGTTGTTTGATGTCTAGAGAGAAAATTCACCCTCCCCCTCTTGTTATCCCAATCATGCATTCTGTGGGGCACCCTGTGTGTTAACAACGAAGTCCTAGAAAATCTTTATTATTATTAGTTTAATACTTTTTTTATTGTTAACAAAGCAGACAAAATGAGTTGTTCATTACAGTGAGTGACTGACAGGGAAACATGGAGGACTATTCATTAAGTAATTACTACTTTTAGGCAGAAAAAGTTACTGTGCTTAAAAGAGAGGAAAAACAGTACAAAATCAAATTGTCTATTCTTTTTTTGGTGGGTGTGTGTGGAGGGAGTAATGTCTCATGGAAAAGACAGTTCTACAAATGTCAATCAGTTTGACAAGCAATTATCAACTTTAAGATAAGGATGCAGACTGTGGGTAGTGTACCTCAGAGCAGACTACCTCAGTTACCATGCAGTGTAATGGTGGGTAAAGTGGGACTTGTCCATAAGAGTGTATCTACATCTTATCTGTAAACCTGTAGAAATAGGATCAAACCTCGTAATATTTTCTAACCAACCATAGTTCAATTTGCAGAGGACTCTTTTTTTTGTTTCCCACCACTTCCAAAGAAGGAAGGACAACACAGTGCCTTATGGAAGGACAATTAATTCAAAAAGGTATTTTGGAAATGCTTTTTGACAGAGCTGAGACAGGCTGGATTCATACTTGGGCTTGGGGTGTTTCTCTGCAGCAATGGATTCAGCAGTTGTAGCAGATGCTTCCTCCAAAGGTGAGAAACAGGATTGTCAGAAATATTTAAGTGTCTGAAGCCCCAAATCCCAGCTGCAATGTTTGCTCCTGAATCCCCTTGGTTTTCCCCACACATACATCTACATTTTTTGCCATTATTAAAATGATCCAAGAATCCATGTTTAACCATCTGAGGGCTAAAATACCAGAAACGCCTGCTCCGCTTCCTTACACTAGAAATTAGGAGAAAGGCTCTCCACTTAGCTGGCACCATGCATTGGTAACAAAGTGCTCAAAAAAGAGAGCTGTGACTTGGTTCTGAGAGTAACTTACATCCCCTTGGTTTCATAAGAGCTCTGGGTGCGGAGATGCTTTGATTGCAAGGCTATTTATTAGGTGCTTAAAATACAGATTAAACAGAGAGAGATGTGATCTCTATGTTTGTGGAAAGCTATAAAAAGAAACAATTCTGCATTTCAACCACTATCTTTTGATCCTTAACCATAGGTAGATTCAGGAAGGAACTTGCTTGTATACACTGCAGTGTGTTAGCTCTTGGCATCTGGATGGCTTACAGAAGGAACAGAGCGGACTCCACCAGAAGTAGGTGTTCATGGTAAAAATGAAAGAAAGCTTAAAATGAGTGGAAGTGTGGAAAAACAGCACTCTCATGCAAATTATCTTTACAGTGAAGAACTCCATCTGCTCTGACCCTGTGCATTTGAACTTATTTTATGCTGCACTGGGACATATATTCATGCAGATTCCCTAGGAAATTGCTTGAAAACATAAGTCCCAGGATTTTGTATGTCTACACATACCCTTAGAGTGTCACTTAACTCCATTCTCACCTCAGCCATGAAAAGCCATTGAAGTTGGTGGGATTCCTCAGGAGAATCATTTCCAAGGAGAAATTGGCATTTGGTCCATTTTAGGCAGAACGGGAACACGTGCACTCACATCCCAGACAGTTGCGCATGCTGAGAGCCGGTGACGACGGTGACAACCAATGGCATAACTCTTACTGATCCCAGTGGGGCAACAGCAAGTCCTTAATCCTCGTGTTGTTTCCAAGCTTCCTGTTTTGAAATTGCCATAATTAAATTCTAAAGACTGAGAAAGTACCAAACAAGTTGCCAAGTTTATGTCAAGCTTTGTCAGCTGATCTCATCATAATCCGGTAAATAGCATACCATGAACATCAAATCTAATTAAATCCTCTTGAGATACGGGTTAAAAAACAGACACAAACAAGAATCAAACATTTAAAGCCTGCCATTGTATAATCAGAATTAATCCACAGGGAGAAGAGAATTTCCTTGAAATCTGGACAAATAAGCCTTCTATGTTCTCCTTTCGCCAGTGGCTCACACTCTCTCTGGCACACAGTCAGAAGGAAAATGCAGTTACTGGGTTTTTACTCTCAACATAGATTGCATGAAATGCACCTCTAGAGTCTGTCTTCTGGACTAGAATACAGGATGAGGCAGAGTGAAGGAGACATATTTTATTTATGTATTTATCTCCAGTATTCTCAGCAGTACTTCAGATGCTGTCCATATGTAAAAGAATGATGTCTAGCCATGGGAAGCACAATTCAAAAAGCTCTAATGTGAACTCAGAAAGGCAGCAATGAGTTTGTTGCTCTTAAGTCAGTCTCTTGATCACCGCATTATCTGCCAGGCACCTTTCAAAAAACATCTCAAATGCACCATAGGTGTCTCTGTGTGTGTATAAGCCCTTAGGGCTACACCTATGCTGCTGGTAAATTAAACAGGGGCAGGCAATATTCCCAGGCATTGGAATTTGATAGTCTGTATTGTTAAATTCCTAGAACCTGCCCTGGCACATTTTTGGCCTGGATCAATTAGCGTTCTCCCACACATGTCCCAGGAATTTAGGAGGTAGTGCAGCCAGAGACCATTCCCAAGAGATGCTGTGTGTTCAGTCGTCCTGTGTGGTGACTAGAGGAGCTTAATAATATGGACATGGCTCATTCCAGGTCAGTTGGCCTCATTGCCAGAGATCGGCCCTAACAACACCTAATTTTCTAATCAGAGCTGTTGCCTACATGCCCATGATCATAGCTCATGTCTGCTGTATACTTAAACTGGGTACTTCGTAAGAGTGCTCTACCCTGAAGCCAGATCACATCAGGGCTTTATGAAAGGGCAGTTCAGGACTTTGTTGGATGACTTCATGGACTATAGCTTTCCTACACTTGGGCATAAGCTGCTTTCAAATCCAAACTTTCAAATGAGTTGCATTACGTTACAGCAGAGCTGAACATGGTAAACGGGCTTCTTCGTACCCATCCTTCCTTCTTGATATGAATTAGCACATCCCAGATCTCTCTGAAAATCAGCAAGAAGTTGATGTTTGCGTTTTTTGCAGTCCTTTAATGAACTCATTCAGAAGACCAAGAATTCATACCCAGCACTATAATTTCAGTCTGGCATAAAAACTGTCCTTTCAGCCCCAGGATTAAGCTAAAAATCAAAGCTCTGAATGGATTTGCTTCAAGTGAACAAAATAGCACCTCTGGTGTGGATTCACCTAGCTTTAGGTATCTGAAATAAAACCCTGTTTTCGCAAGGCTTTCTCTGCAGCCAAAGGAACATGACACCAGAAGATGATTCAACCCATCTCAGACCTAACATGCGTCTCCACTAATACAAGGAGCATAGGCCAGCAGTAGTCATCATTTTGGCATTTCAAACTATTGTCTTTTACCTGCAAACCTGCAGTGCTTTTTCGTCTGCCTGCTTTTGACAGTGACTTTCTCAAATTTTTTACAAGCCTCACCAACTTTTGTCTGCATTTTCACTGGAAAATAAAAAGAAAATTAACCAGCTCTGTCCCAGTTGCCAGTTCTAATAGCAAAAACTGCTGTCAGAGTTTCAGGCCAAACCTGATTCAAAATGAAGTTCCTGTTCTTCTCACTCTTCCTCGCTACAAAAAAACAAGACAAGGTGACCCTGACTAAGAAAGTGAGCCAGCTGCCTTGCATAGCAACTGTTCATCATATTTGGTACATTCCCATAATTGTAATTTCACCTAAAGCAATGCTGACTGGTCCTACTACTTACTAACTTCACAGATACCACCAGGGTGGATGCTGGACTAAGAAGTTCTTCTCCTGCCCAGGCTTTAATGCCACTATTCTGTATGTTGTGATCATTCAAAAGCTCATAGCAAAGATGAATGGAGAGTTCAGCCCTTACTTCCACAGCACAAGAAAAACCACTTAAATGTACAGGCCCAGCAGGCATTAGCTGTAAGGCGCCTGCTGCTTCCAGCTGTACGGAGGAATGGACCACAGACACTTGTACTGCAATACGACAGTCCACTTTAATACTGTGTAGAGATACAGAGAAAGGTTTCCTGACTGCTGGTGTTTGCAGATCTCTAAAGGTGAGGAAGAAGCAAAAAAACCCAAACAAACATTTCAATCAAGAAAACTGCAGTTTGTACCATTTGAAGCATTTGAAAAGTGCTTAAAACAGGATTTTTCTTCTCTGTTCACTGACTCCATTCCTTAGAAGAAATTGATTTGGGTTGCAGACTCTGAATTTACCTGCCTTTTTCTCCTTGGAAATGCTTTAGTACGGGATGTTGTTCAAAAGTTGCAATTTGTAATACTTTGCGATTTTGTAATACCGTGACTTTCCTGGTCCCAGCTTGTTCTTCCTCCCTCTCCACATGCCACTCATGCTGCCAGTCACTCTAACAGAACAGCACACGTTTCTGCAGACTGTGTCCTAGAAGACCACCCATCATTCTCAGCGTATCTATTAGTATAGTGCACCTTTAAGTCACCCTGAGGCCTGAAGTTCAGTATGCAAAGGCAGCTTCAAATTGAGACGTTGCCAAGCTTATTTACACAGAGCTAATGACAGAGAAACAATGACAACTAAGGAAAAAAAAGATCAATTCACCCGGTCATTTGGCAAGGAAGGAGAACACATTTCCCTTCTTTCCAAGGTTTTGCTTTAGTTCCAGAGGGAAAGGTCTACTGTGTTCAATGCAGATAATACTGCTTATGTTGAGCATCAGAAGAGCCAGAAAAGCCAGTGACCTGTTATGTCTTTTAAGCAAGATAATATTTAGTAGCTTTAAAAGGAAGGAAACTTTAATCTTTGAAGATCAGAGGTTATCATAGCAAAACATATTATCTGTCAGTGTTATTAATAACAATAGATAATGGTAACACCTTGACAAATTCAGTTCACTGCTGATGATCAGCATTAGCTGATCACTTTTTTGCTAACTTGGTCTTAAAGCCTCTGGGCTGCGCCTACAGGTTAGTAAGCACGAAGTCGCTTATCAGCTTTGCATCCATACCTTCACTACCTTCAGTCGCCATCATTTTGATACCAAGACAAGGACACAGGACGAAAACTATACCTTGGCACTTCTTTCTTTGTTGCAGCTTTGACACTGGGACAGTTGTGCCCTCAAGGTTCTTCTTTTTCTCAAAAACACCCTTCTTCCTCTTGCCAGTGATGCTTTAATATGTGGATGTGTGTTTGCTACCTGAGGCGCATGTCCCAAGTACATCAACATCTTTTTGATTCTTTTTGTACAGACAGTTGTTGGTGATGAAATCTTTCTGTTCAATGTACAAGATATTTTACTTCTTGGCAGGTGATTAAATTTCTGCCTAACACGCTGGTGGGCCTCCATATCTTGAAAACGCAGGTCAACACTGAAGTTATACCTAAGCTGTAAATTTCCTCTTTGGGCTTTGGAATTGGTGGACTTTCTCAGATGCACTTGTTGAAACTCATTCTTGCACCTACTTTAGAAGTAGATTCAGATGCCCTATGCAAGGCTTTCCAATTACTCCAGTAAGGATCCACTGATTGCAGCTACTTTGCTCTGTGAACGCAAACTCAAAGTGGCACTTGAGGCAACGTTCATTTCCCGTTCACTTCACTTACCTGTGGAAGCATCCTTGGGGCTACTTGTGGGTGATCCAGCTGACACAGAGGCGAGATCCTGGGTGTATCCTCTGCTACTTAGCCCTGGCACTCAGTGCTATGCCTTGCAGCCTCTCATATGACCAATGCAGGGCAGACAAAATGGCCTTGGGCCCTTCCTGTGAGGGACCAGCTACTGCTCCTGGCAGAGGCAGATGGGATTTGCCAGCTCACAGAGCTCGGGCTGAGCTCTGGCTGCAGAAAATACCAACGTGAGGTGCTTGGCTTCAGGCTATCCTTGGGGTAGTCTATCTTAGCTAGGTGTAGACGTAGCCTTTGGCCCAAGGTGGAGCAGCATTTGCTTCCTTTGGGTACTCTGGAGAGATTCACAGGAGACAGAGAGGAACATGCCAGAGAACATGGCTGCTCACCTCTCATGCCTACCTAAAGGTGAGGCACCTGTGATGTACCGGCATTAAAAAAGCCTTCCTCATAAACATAAAGCTTGGAAGAAAACACCACTTTTCTCCAGTAACTCCAGTGTGCTTCAGTTTAGCTTCATTTCTGCTGTAGCCAAAATATAAGAGCTTTTATGGCCAATAATCTCTCCTCTGCATTGCAAAGCTCCTACTGGTTTAACCTGGGTATTCATTCCTGATTAAGAGAAGCCTAGTAAGGAGTGGAAGAACAAGATGGAAGGACACCTCCTCCAGAGCAGCTTCTAGTCAATAGAAAAGCTCAGTGCTGTGGAAGTATTTTGCTTTGCACAGAGAGTGCACAGAGTATGAAAGTCCTGGTACTTCAAACCTCTGCAAACACTTTTAAGCTCTTCATGTCTATCTCATTCTCCATTCATATGTCTCAGTAACAGCCAAGTGACCTTTTTAGTGCTATATACTTCAGGTCTAATTTGTATTTCCTTTGGTTAGCACTTCCTCCCTCATCTCTCTTCTCTGTTCCCCCTCTCCCTTCTGCCTGTTCATACTCTGGTTTTGTCTTTCCGGCCACTTCATCCCCTGGCTAATGCCAGCAGCCACCAAACAGAGTGTGTGCTCTGAGTCCTCTTCCCTTTTCCCAAGGAATGATACTTGGGTTTGGGCAAAAGTAGTCAGCAGCACTGAAGTACTACAGAGTGCAGCCTTGCAGACCGGTCAGCTCTCCAGCAACTCGGGGATGCAAGGCAGTGGCACTTCTCCAGCACCACTTCCATCAAAGCCACTGTTCCTTCTGTTACCAACAACCCTTCAGGCCAGGGGCATTAATCGCATTTAATAAGTCATTATCCCAGGCCTGAAAAAAAATTATGATAGAACCAGAAGAGACAAAGGCCAAAAGAAAGAAATTATATTGTTCTTACTTTTGAGGAGCAGACAGGTTAAGAGGCCCAGATTTTGGAAGACTATTATTCAATCCCACCGATCCTTTGCAGTTCTAGCGGCAAGTGCCTAACTCCAGTCCACCTAGCAGAGCCAGGCATGATGCCTGGGTTTCCAGATAACCCCAGGCAGTGAGGGGACTGTCCTGTCTAATCCAGCTCTTAGCTGCACTTCTGAGACTGCCTGCTTTAGGAGCAGTTGCAATGAGCTGGGGTAATACAAAGAATGAGAACCAGCTGTTCTTCCATGAAGCATTTAGGTGACAACACTGATCAAATCATACTCTAACTAACAGTCTAGTACTAAAAGACATGTCTCTACCTACTAGGTGACTAAGGAAAGACATAATATATAGATGTAGGTAATACAGTCCCAGAGAGACCTTACTGCACCTTCACAAGATGAAGTTCCGAAGACTCAATATAGTTTTTTTAAACAGAATTGCAGGAGACTGCTGACTGCTATGCAGAAAAAAATACATTTGGATGACTGGTTTGGGAAATACTAAGGTTGTTTACTAGAAGCTATAATATCTTGTTAACTACCATGTCATGGCTGCTTCTTCACTGTGGATCATGGCCATCAAGACCTTCACGTGGGTTGCAAGGACCTAACATAGATAGCCCTGTTCCAAGAACAGATGTCTGGGTTGAGCTAAAGAAGACTCGGGCATGACTCTAAGGCATGGCCCATGGTTAAATCTGGGTGATTATGGCAGTCTCTACTGGCAGTAGTGTACGTCACCCCTAATGCCTACAGAACCGAGGTGGTCGTGCTTGACAATGACCTTTTCCTGGTGGCCTAAGGAACAAGGTCAACAGCAGTTTGTTCATCTTCCAGAGGCCCAGAAAACACTCTTCCATGTGATGCATGAGGTTTTTTACCACACAGTCATCAACATTTCCCAAAACCAAAGGCAAGACTCCATTCGCCATTGTTTAGCACTTCCAGTGAAGACTGAGGTTTTGGGTGTATGTCAGCAGTCACAGGAGTGGATAAAACCTCTGCAACTGGATGCTCCCACCACGCTCACATGATGCTGAGCACTCGTGGATGAAGGAACTCATTTTGGCATCTGCCTGGAGACCTGAGCCTTTCTGGCTTAAATGAAAAGGCAACAGCCTGGAAGCTACCAAGGGCTACCGATGTAAATGCAATGACAGCTCCAGGCTAAAAAACAAAAGACAGGAAAATGAAAGGCAAAGCTGATGAGCCATCCTCAGTATTAGCCCTTGTTGTTCACTTTCCCCTTCTGAGAAGATTTAAGGCCCCAGTGACAGCTGTCAGTCTTGCCTCCCCTGCAAAAGGACGTTGGTTTAAGCCAACCCTTGAGTGGTGCATCAGGGGAGGATGGCAAGAGAGATTCTCTTGTGTTTGTTTTTGTAAGTAATAAAAGAAGATCCTGTGTCTTTAACCTTCAGGATAACCTTGTTTCAGTCTGGTTCTCATTGCTGGACTGCTTCTTGACGAGCTTTTTATGCCTGATTAATTAGTACACCGAAGAGAAGGGGGGGGCTGCTCTGTTTAGCAGTTTGTGCCTCCTTCTGACTAATCCACTACCCAGCATTACAGCTCTGTAGGGTCTGCAGATGCCTCTCATGCCTCTGTTGTGGGGTATTACTTCTTCCTATTTTTTTGATTGTATTGCTTCATATTGATTTAACCACATTTATTGAGGGCTAGCTGGAGACTAGATTAATTTGAGTTTGTAGGCTTTATTTCTCCACTATCACAAAACTTTTCAAAGAAAAAGAAAACGTAGCTGCAGGAGTGAATGGTTCAGATTTATGGAGCATTATTTTCCAAAGATCTGCTTTTACAGTGTTATTGATGACAAGAAATCATATTTTTTTAGGAATATAACTTTGCATGTGCCGTTATTGCCAGTGTGTGTGCAATCAAGACAACAGGAAAAGCACTTTTTGTGGTCCTTTATTTTTTAGAAATATGAACCCATAATAATACAACTTATGCTAAATTATTTTGTGTCCCCATTTTCCCAGGGGGACAGGGAGAAAATACTGACCCTCTTGGTAGATCTCTTGCAGCTCTGCCGATAAAGAATACTGGATAAAAGCTAAGCAGTATTACTGAGGGTAAAACTAAAGGCAGTTTTTTGCTCAAATAGTTTTTTAGCTAGAACTGGAAAAAGTCAAACCACAAATCAGATGCACGTGTGAAAAAGAAGCCTTTGACTACTAGAGCCAGGGGAGATGGTAACCTAGTCACTTTGTCACTCTCTAGAAGTTATGGGATAGTCAGGTATGGATTCACTGGGAGAAGAAATGGTATATGAGCCCCCTTGAGATAGCTTGTGCGGTATGCACTCCCCTGGTCATAAAATGCAGGACCAGCCATATGGCTGCATCACCCTCTTGCCTTTCCTCTCTCCAGGTTAGGTGAGGTCTTTGCACTTGATCAAACAGGAATTAATGACTTTGTGTAGACATACCTGGGTGAGGTTCTCAAACCTCTGCGAGGGGGCAGGCAAGGTGAGTGTAATAATCCCTCCTGATCTGAACAGCCTATGAGTCAATGAGCTTAATGTTAGCCTGAGGGTTAATGCTGATATATATGTTTCAGCTGCTAACAGGAGGGGAACAAATCTTGCTGTGTTTGTGAAAAAAAAAAAAAACAAAAAAAAAAACCCACAACTTCTTTCTGGGACTGTAAACCCATGGTTACAGCAGGGCCCCCTTCAGCCTGTTATTAGCAGATGTAGGTAGTGTCCAGCCTCTCTGAAGGCTGCTTCTGAGCTTTGGTGATTCTGTTGTGTCCTCAGGAGGAGACCTTCGCTGGAGCTGCAAGCTGGCATTTCTGTATTCCAGAGAACAGCCTGTTTCATGGCACCATCCTCGGTGCTTAAGTGCTTCGCTGAGTACGCGATGGCCTGCGTTAAATTCAGAACTCACTGAGTAACTACATGCTCAAAGTGCCAAATTTCCTTTCCTGCTGTAACTCCGGTCTTGGAGCTGTGGAAAATAGTCTGGAAGGGACCTGGAGAGGTCATGTAGTTCACCTCACTTCCCTAAGGCAGGATCAGGTTTACTTACAGTGTTCCTTGTTTGTCTAACCTGTTCTCAAAAGTGTGTGGCGATACAAATCCGCACCCTCCCTGAGTGATCTCTTCTGGTGCTCGCCTGAGCTTTGACTCACAACATGGTGAATTCCCCCAACCTGATGCAAGGAGAGGTTAAGTTCTGAAGTGAAAATATACCTTATACAGAGGCATGGTAAAAAAAAAAATTGGAGATAATACATGTGTATCTCACCTGTCTGGTATTCAGACACTCAGTGACCCTGTATAACCTAGACAGGGCAGTTTAGCTGTAAATAGCTTTACAAAGTAATGAGAAATCAGCTCCGCTGTTTTGAAAACACCATATTATTCCTCAGCAAGCCTGCTTTGGTAGGTTGCATTCAAAATAATGTCCTACTGATTTAGTGACACGTGTAGCCCTGTTTTGCCAGAAAGAAGTTCAATGCTCAGCTAACCCCAGCTGGGGAAGCTTTAGTTCAGTTTAACTTTGTTTTCTAGTCCAGTACCTGAAACAGAAGAGTTTAGACTGGAAGTGTCTTTGAATGAAAATTTGCCGTAAGTCAAAACCGGAAAACCTCATTCTGGGTATCTTCTGCCTCCGAAGTACATAACTAAAGCTGCATTTTTCCCCTGGAAAAATCCCTTTGGCTTCTGGAGAGGCTGAACTGGGCAGACCCCTGGAAACTTCAGGTTGCCACAGAGGACAGGAGGGTTTAATGGTGCTGAACTTCCACAGGCACTGCTGACGTATGTGACACAGTTGTGGAAGCAGAGGAGCGCTGTGAAGTGAGATGCACGTGATTTTCCATCCTCTTACCTTGGGTTACTCTAAGACATGGTCCATTTCAGAGCAAAAGTAACTGGGGTGCAAGAGGCACTTCCTCTTTCAGGAATTCCTCTCCAGCAAATAATAACTATCCTTTTGAAAGATCAGTCCTGAACCACGCCGCCTATTCCTATGGAGGTATAAATGCCATTGCACAGAGCACGGGTGAGACCCGTGCAATGCAGCCTGCGTTTCTGCTGCAAGGAGCGGCACAGCACGGAGCCCGGGAAGACCTGGGAGCCTCCTCTGCATGGACGTACATAGAGGGCTTGGCTCCTGCCTAGCCTAGCAAAACACGAGCTGCAAGGAGGCACAAGAATCCTTTAAGGGGAGAGGATAGCATGCGTAAGCCGAAACACAACCACTACGCAACACTGCAGAGGAATAAACTAGCCATGGAGGATGTCAGGCTAAAAATTTCGGCAGCATCTCCTTAAAGAGCAGCAGCAGCGTGTTGGTGCCCATGGAGTGCTCCAGGAACTTTGTCAGGCCACATTATTGACGGCAACAAAGTTCCTTTTGCATTATATTTACTTGTCGAATACTAGAGGTCTAGCAATAAGTAGAAGAATATGTACAGTGTTAGACAGATCCTTCCTCACCTTTCAAAACAGGGTCAAATACCACCTTCAGTTCACAATGATAAAACAGGTTACTGCCAGTAATTGCTTCACAGTTTCCATCTTCAGAGGAAGTGAAACACTTTGGTGGGCTCTGAGACTCCCGATTCCTCTTTGCACAGAACTCGAAGAACTTTCCTGTCCCCTTCACGTGTGCGCTGCCCTCTGCCACGCAGGGACCGTCCACCTCCCGGCAGCTGCCCCCGGCCACCGACGGCGTCCTCGGGGCCTGGCCGTGCCCTGCTGCGGCAGCAAGCGGGTGAGGGAAAGGCGATCAGAGCAACCTTTTTGTCCCCGTGATCCTACATTTGTCTGGCATCTTGGCAGGATGCAGAGAGGTTTTTTTCTCCGTTGTGGCGCCTGCGCTGGCTATGAGTAGCTGATGTCTTCAGGCTCAACACTGAGTATGGAAATATAAAAACATACAAGCAAAAACACATGCATATGGCTTATAGCGGCAAAACTACCCATTGTGCAGCCTGGTAAAGTGCAGCAAAAAAAGATATACACGTGTGCAGGGAAGGAGGGAGATTTAGTTTGAATTAAACCAAATTTCCCCTTGACTCCCAGCAGCCAAACTGAAAAATAAATTATTCATCGAGGCTTATTCCCAAAGACGGCCCTGCAGGACTGCAGGCCCAGGCTGCTGCCCAGGGTGAACACCATCTAGAGCTCAACTTGATGGCAAAAGCAAACACGTTGCTATTGAGAGGAAACAAATTAATTTTCCTCCTCTGAAATTGGGAGACACTTGCATTAGGCCATGCATAAAATAAAAATAAGGGGGTCCCAAAAGAAATTACAGAGAGCAATAAATATCCCAAGCCATTGCCTGCCGAGAGCTGAAGGAAACAGAGGCTGAGATGAGAAGAAAACATAGTTTTATTCCCCTTTGAAACAGAAAGTCTTATTATAAACCATCCCTTGGAGGCTGAACGTGGCTGTCTGTGAGTCAGGGCTCTTGTCTGGGTGTTGAGGGGAGACAGCAGCAAACACCTCGCAGCGGCTGCCCTCCCGAGGGGCCGGCATCACCTCTGAAATGTGCTGGAGGAACAGACCGAAAAGATTACCTGGGCCTGAACAGAGCAAAAGGGGCTCACGGGACCTGCCGCGGGCAGTTCTCCCGTGGTGAAAGCTGCGGCACTATTTGGGTGCGCATGAGAAGCCTCCTGCTGCGGGTTGGAACATCCAGCACTCTGTTTATGAAAGAGCTGGTTAAAATATGCAGTTTGAAAGTTTGGGGGTCAAATTAGTGAACTTCAGTGAAAAGTATGCAGATTTTTGTAAGGAAAATATTGCTGTTCTAAATTAAAAAAAAAAATTTGCAGAGAGACAAGAGGAGCAACTCCTCTCCCACTTTGTAGCAAAACACAAGGTAATGGTTTTTTTCTGACTAAAGCAAAATCATTACAGGAAAAATGTTGTTTATCAGGAAGTTTGCTGCAGGTCTTTGACAGTCCAGAAGTGATTTCTCCGGGGACAACCTGCTCCATCGTCCTTTGCTGGCAGCGTCGGCAGATGTAGGCAGCCGCCCTGCCCTCTCTCCTGTCTGCCTTGCAGCTTGGTTTAGAGCCATAAAGGGTAAAAAACTGCATGAGAAATGCGTGCAGGTCTTATCCTGCCTCTTCTTTTCCCTGTCAGAGCTACCAGACCTGCATTTTTATCTTCACCAGTAAAAAGGACCAGATCCTGACCCCATCAAAGCCCTGGTGGCAGTGCCAGGGCAGCTTTCACCACTGAGACGTGGGGAGCCACATGTCACACCAGTGCCACACTCCTGCAGGGGCACGAGAGATGACGGGGTTTCAGCAGGAATGGTTTGCTCAGGGAGCAGCATCGCTGTAAGTCTTGCCAAAGCTTAGTGGACATATTTGGTGATAGTTTTAGTTTGGGAAGATATCTGCAAAACCAGGAAAGGAATAAAGGAGGCTGTTTTTCATTTTGCTACATATCTTTTTCCAAAAGGACATTTTTGATCAACATTCCTATGTTAATGCCCTATTAACAGTGAGGTAAGATCTGGCAAAATAGTAATAATTCTTTTCTCATTTATGCTCTTAAAGCACTTAAATAATTTCTAGCATAAGTCAATGAAATTAAGCTGAATAAACAGAGAGCAAGTGGGGGCTAAATTTTATGGAGTTTGGGTCATTGCTAATAAAGTAACCAGAGAAAAAAAAGCAAAAGGGTCAGGAAAAGTGAAAGGACAGGCAGAGCTTTACAAGAGTTAGGAAAGTGCCGAGTGCCAAAGGAAGGGAACAAAGTGAAAACCAGACAGTGAATCATCGTCACTGGTGTGTGCAAAACCCGACTGGGAATTCAGGCAGGTCCTCTTGTTTTGCTTCGCCCATCCCTTTTATTCTTTTTGCAAGTTATTAATACTTTTGCTAACCAGCTGTTTGAGGTGTCCCAGAAGTGAGCTTCCTTTCCCTCACGCCTACCTACAGCCATTTTTCTTTCCCTGTAACCTTCCCCAGTCTCCCTTCCACTCAAACCCCTTCTTGCTGTGGCAGTGCAAGACGAGAAGGTGCTATGGCCGACCAGGGGTTGCTGAGGTCAGCGGGAGACTTTACCAACCTGGCTGGCTCTGACTGACAACCTTGCTCTAGCTTGATGTTAGGACAAAGTTTTAAAGATGGAATTCAATATTTAAGAGTACGTTAAAAAAAATTCAGGAGGAGAGAACATGGGGAGGAAGAGTAAAACAGATAAAGACTCTCCTAACAGACGTATCGTGCCTCTAGATGTTTGAAAAGGGAGGGGGAGCACTGGCAAAAGATATTGTCTCGCTGGCAGGCAGAAAGGAGAGTAAAAGAGAAAAATCCTTGGAGGTAACCTGTCTAAGAAGAGAGGCACAATCTTTTCACCCTTCTTATTTTGGCAGGCTAGACTACAAATTGCAAGGAGCATTTCTGTTTCATTGATTGCATTTGCAGTGGGTTTGCCCAGCAATTACAGACTAGCTGGGAGGTAAATTGTAGTAAATCAGAAGCCACCAAGGCAAGGGAGATAAGAACCCACTGCACTTCAGGACAGGTCAGAATTGGGTTTGTGGCGATGGTAAGCGAGTGGATGGAAAGGATGAGTCCTGCGCTGCAGCTGCACAATCTGCCCCAGCAAACCAGCCCAGCACATAATCACCAGCCTTGGCTCCGCGACTGAACCTGCCCAACAGGCTCGGGGTGACCCACTCCTGCAAAGCCGAGCATCTGCCATCAGACCGCATGGATGACGTAAGGAGTCGCCGCAGTGGCAGCAAAAGAACCTGGAGGGGTAGAAAACACCTATTATCTCACAGCCTGCCTTTCAGCACAGCCTGCTTAAACACCTGCAATTTTCCAAAGATGCAGACAGGTTACTGGACTCTTCAAGGGTACTGCTTCTGGAAAAAAAAAAAAAAACAAAACCAAAACAACTTTACTTTAAATTTAACCCTCTCTGGCAGTCGTAGTATTTTTGGAAGCATTTAGTCCCACGTTAATACTTCCTGTATGTGCTCAAACACCTTCTGATGCTGTATCAAGGCAAATTAGTGAAGATGGAGGCTCATAAATCCTCAGGAATTAGAGAACTAATTAAATGCCTGTGTGATGTATTTGGGCGCAGAGCAATGGTATGCAGGCCTGTGTTTTCCAGATACCCCGGCCAAGCTGTGCTTGCTGCCGGGGGCCAAGGAATGGCTCTCGCTTCCCCGGGTCCCGGGATGAGTAGGGGTCTGGGGATCCTGCGGCACAAGCAGCCTCAGGCTGCACCACGGCATGGTGCCATCAGCTTGTTTCTTTTTCGATGCAGCTGTGTTAGCTGGGATCGCCAGCATGCCGGGGCCCCGCCACATCCCATCCTCCTTGCTGGTCTCAGCAAATCCTCCGCCTGCCCACAGGTGCTCTGCCCGTGAGATGCAGATGGCCCGGGGCTCACTCACCACTCCTGTGCTTTTGGTGGCAGAAACGGCACCATGAGGGATGTGTCCCTGGGTGTCGGATGTGGGGGGGAAAGTTGCCTTTTTCCTCCATTGGCTCTTGCTTCAAGTCACAAAAGACGAGGATCTTGCAGTCCCAGCACTTCATTCATAAACAGGCTCTACGTCCTGGACACGTTGTGATTCCAGGCTGCTTGGAAGAAGGAAGATGGAAATAACAGAAGAAAGACTGCTCTTGACTCATCATGTCCCAACTGGTACCAAGAATCAGCATCAATCAGCAAGGAGTCCTGCGTCCATAAGCAATTCAATCTCAGTTTCAGAGCATTCAGAAGTGTTTCGTGGGCACACCCAATCTCACAGGTACTTGTTCCATGGCTCCTAATTCTGTATGACATTGCATCATTACCATAGTAAGTAAAATACCGTTGAGTAACTACGCGGGTGAGCCTCTCCACAGTGGCCAGCTGGCTGAAGTCGGTGGAAGCACTTACAGGTGGAGTCGGCCAGGGATGGCTTTTTGCTGGACACACTGGGCTCTAACAAGCCTGTTGAGAATTCAGATTATTCTAAGTAGTTTCCACAGCTATTCTCAGGAATGAGTCAAACAATTAAAGCAAAAACCCTGAACTATTTTTTCCTAATGAAGAACTTAACTCTTTTAGATTTTTAAGCCCCTGGCTAGGAACCTTCCTTACTCCTCTTCAGGGCTGGGTACAGCAGAGCCTCCACTGACCTCACTGGCAGGTGTCTGCACATAAACTTCCATTTAGGCTCCACTTTTGACAGTCTTAGGCTTAATCGGTCTCTCCCTGTAAAAATGACTTTTTCTCTCTCTGGGGGAACACAATGAGGATGAAAAAAATATCCAGAAAAATAGATTTACTTTTTCCCCAAAAACTTCCTTTTGAAATATTGTTTTGGGTTGGAGAAGTCAGTGGAAAGGAAGTCCCACACTGAAACCACCAAAGTCCTGTAGGATTTGAGGGAGGGGGATTATTTGAGTAGTTTCTGCGGGTGTATGTTTTCCCTGTGCTCCCCTAAGAGCTGATTGACTCCCAGCATGTGCTGGCTCTGGGTGGGGAACGCAGGGGGAGATTTGACTGACTGCTCCTCCACAATGCGTCTCATTGTCTTTTCTTCTCTTACAGCTGTTTTTGTGAGTGTGGGATTTGAGGGACTGTGTGTGTGGTTTTTGTGTGTGAGGAGATTGCAAAAAAAAGATATAAAAGGCTGCATTTGGGGGAAATCTAAACTCAGCCTCCACGTTTGCATGCTTTGAATTACACACCTAGATGCTTGCCCACTCACTTTGTGTTGGCTACAGATTTGCTCAGGCCAAAACTCACATGGGAGCGCTCAGACTGTCTGCATGTGCAAATTGAAGGATTAGCTACCTAACAATTGGTCCAAAAACACAGAATTGGTGATTTACAGGCTCAGCCAAAATAACAGGTCACATTCTCTGATGGAGGAACTTGGCATCGCATTACTGAAGTCAGAGGAGCTTTGCAGATTTACACCAGCTAAGGATTTGGGCATAGGTGTTTCCTGAGTGAGAAAAATCCAAAGGGAAAGAACTACTCCATTCAGTTTATTTTTACAGAGCAGAGTCTACAGAAAGTGGTCACTTTGCCAAAGAAGCAGGGATCTCCTCACGGGTGTTTGTGCATGAACAGCAACATCTTAAGGGAATTTGCAAATTTGTGCTGTGACAAAACTCTACCATTCCTGCCAAGAAATAGGAACCATTGCAGTTTAATGTCCTTTTTCTTTTCCTAAACAGTGGTATAAATGGCATTTTTGTACTTGGAAAAGTCAAGCCCATACTTCACTGTACTAATTGCATTCGCAACTGCAGTAACTGGCCACGTCCCTCGCAATTGCACATGAAGCTACATGTAGTCTGCATGCGCTTTTCTGAACACTGAGGTGTCACTTGACTGCCACAAAAAACGTGCTTCCTACGCACTTTGCTTGCTTTATTTTCTTTCCTTCTTATCGCACAATGTTGCAGCTGTAAAGCAGGCTCTGGGGCTGCCTCAGTTGCTCAGGTCCACCGCCGTGGTGTCTCCCCTTCCCTCACGCTTCCCACCTCGCTTGGATAACTTGTAGGTAGAGGATGCGTTGCTGGGATGGAAATGGTTTAGCAGGACCCATGACCACTGGAATCTGAGATCTACATTTTAAATGTTACTGTTACTCATTGCTTTGTTTCATTGGGTGTGTCATATGCCATTTTCCCTTAATGAGGAGCTGTTACAAGGCAAGTTTATTCACCCTTGCTGGGTGCTGAAGATCAAACCGCATGGGGTGACAAGATTACAAACACTTTGCTGGAGGGCTGAAAGTACTTTGGAATGGGATGAGAGATTTAACACGTTCACAGAGCACCAGCTTGCCAGTGAGGGGAAGGTGGTATCGTTCCAGACAGCATAGGAAACAATAACTGGGCAATGATGAGATGTGTAAGTTACAGGAAATATTAAAATTCAACAAAATCTGCTCTGACACCCAAGCCTCAAATAATGCTTCTAGGGATGGATTAATTATTCAGGCAGAAATCCTCACCCACCCAAGCTTGCTACCTGTGAATCTGCCAAACCCAACCCAGCACTGCACCTTCAGATTCACAGCCACCCTTTAAACATTTATATTATAATCGTACAGTTCTTTGGAGACACTACTACGGGGGATTGCAATGGGAACACCACTGCAAGTAAATCACTGGTCTGGCAGAAGATAACGAGGAGCTGTGTGCTACAAGCTCCTGAGAACATGGACAGAAGAACCAGCTGCATGGGAAGATGAGCAGCCCTGAAGATCCCAGAGCAGAGGGAGCAGAAAACAAGTCAGCTTCATGAAAAAGCAAAGAGGCTGTCCTTGGAGAAAGGATACAAGGAGAAATGGGTCTACGCATTCAGGTGCTCAGAACATTACCACCCCAGCTTCTCTTGAGAGTCCACTTCTACAAATTCAAGAGAGGACTTCCTATCCAATAAAGAGCGTTAAAAAGAGTCACCAGTTTCTCTCTGTTCGCGTGTCTTGCTTCAGACACACAAACATTTTTATCTATATATATAAGGTTAAGCTGTTTCCTTTTTTTGGAGTCAAGATGGGATTTTCTCCAAGGTCAGAGAAGAAGGCACTGTATGCAGTTCGTTGCCGCCTTCTGCAGCATGTCAGCTTCTAAGGAGTGCCTGCTTTGGTCATTTAACTTAAAAATTGGTGGCTATTCAAGAGACCTAGAGCATCAATGAGAGCTCTCACTGCCTTCTGGTCTTGTCCTGTGCCATATGAATGGCTTTTACTGAAGATCTTGTCATAGGGTGTTGAGAAGTTCTTGAGTATGACTAAGACTGCGTGCACTGGAGATAGAAGTGGTGGAATAAAAATGCACATCTGCCTGATGCTTCCTCATCTTGCCATGATATGCAGAATTGGATCCAGGCTCCCCAGAGTTTGTGGCACAGGTTTTCTTGTTCTGGCCCTGATCTGATCTCAGATAAGGAGGCTGAGTTGCCCTAAATGGTCTCACAGTGATTTGTGGTAGGAACACAATCGGTTGTTTTCTTTCAACAACACAAGAACCATGACAACATGGAAAGCGGAACTCTGCAGTGTCTGTACACAGAGGAGATTTCAACATCAGACATAACCAAACTCTGGTGAGGAATGAAAGCCGGGGGGCTGAAGGTCACAGACTTGTGCAGAAGAGGTGAGAGAGGCTAGAGAAGGTGGAAGTGGGTTTCTGAGTAATGAAAGGTTTAAACGAGCTGAGATGGCAGGGAACAAAGATGACAAGGAGGGCGTGGGAGACTTCAGGATGATTTTTACCTCAAACTGCAGGATAAAAACATGAGAGGGAACAAATAAGAGGAAACGTTACCCAAGCTCTAGGGAAAAATAAACCAGAGATCCCTGTAGCAGATTTAACCCCTGTGTCTCTAACAGACTTACCCACACTCCTGCGCTGTGGGGAGGTTCAACCATGAACCAGATAGCACCTTTGCCCTCTGGCCCATTTCTTCTGGAGGAAAAAAAAGTGTGGAAAAGAATGAACTGGGAGGAAGAATGTGCTATAAATCATCCCAGCAGAAGTAAAGGGTTGACATCATTTTTCACTTGTATCTTGTTGTTGATGTGAAGGTGATTTCCAAATCAACAGACCCTAAACAGAGATACTCCGAAGGCCTTCAGAAATAAATTACATGCACAGAGGTGAAGTTGCAGAACTGGGACCTAAGTGGAATTAAAAATGGATTAAGTAACAGCATATAAGGATGAGAATGCATTTAAGCAGCAGTGACAGTATTTTAGGGACATTTGTTGGCAAAACATAAATGGGACCACAAAAAAGGAAGTATACGCACAGTCAGTCACCTTAGAGCAATTATTTAATGAAGGGGACTGGATATTAGGAAGAGCTGGATGGCATAAAAATCAGAGCAGGGGAGAATGGAGTGAAGAGGTGATGCCTGTTACCCAGAGATAAACAGGACACTGAAAAGAAGAGATCATGAGGGTATCTACGCAGCTGCAGAAAATCATCCTGCCAAGCAGCATTTGTGGTGAGAGCAGGGAAAGTGTCTGTGTGTGTAGGAGTGCATGAGTGAGATGAATCATTTTCAGAAATGGAGTCCCGTGAGCAGCAGAACCAACGTAGCCCTTGGACGTACAGCTGAAGACTGACTCGATTTTCTGATGTCTCATAGGGGATGAGCTCATACAGCAGGTTTAGTGGAAGCACTGACAAAAACACTTTCCTGAGCCCAGGCACCTATTTTCCTAAGGCTTATAAACACTTAATATCTTTGAATGCACTGACAAATGGGTTGAAATTGGGTAACAGGTCCAAAAGCTACCAGGGAGAAACTGATAGCCACAAGCAGCCACGCATACAGTGTTACGCTGTGGAACCAGGCGAGGAAGGAGTACTACGAGTCTGTCACCTCCCGTGTGCTGCAATGGGATATTTTCATTCAATTATTAACAATTTGATTAACAAAGGCACATGAAAATGTTGGCAAACTGCATCTCAGGCTGACTTTCTATTATAATTTTTTTTAACTGTAGTTTTTTTAACTGCAGTTTTTTTAACTGTATTTATCTAGTAAACTACGAGCAAGTTGAAGCTGACGGGGCTTGGTCCTGGTTCCACCGCGCAGTGCCTTGTGGCCTTAGAGAGCTGGGTTATCCTGACGGCGTTTGCTCGCCACGCGAGGTCTCAGCCCACCGTAACTGGCGGTGGTACAATCAGCTCCGTCTGTAATGAAATGGCAATTAAAAGACTCGGAGAGATTTTATTATCTGGTATAGTCGAAACACTTGCAGATGCGTTAATGAAAGTACTGATCAAAATTTTACTAGTATTAATTATGTTTTCAGGCACTTCACTACTTCCTACTTTTCAGCAAGGGCCAGAAGGAGAGGCATCAAAGAACTGCCACAGTGGTGATTGTCCCCGTAACATCACCACCAGCAGCAGTCAGGAAGTCCTGTTAAAAAACTCCGTTCTCCTTTGGGAAAAAAACATGTATTTCTAGGCTTGAGTACTTTGAGTAAAGTCTGGATGTCTAAATGGAATTGCTGAACATTTCAAGCCAAGTCCAATGGTCCAAGTTTTTCCAAGGGCTTTTACATTCAGCTTCCACAAGCCAAAGGATCAAGGCCAATGCATTCTTATGTTCTGAGGAACGACCAAGAAAAATGTTTCTAGAAACTTCTAGAAGAAACACTTAGCACTGTGACTGAACCCTGAAGAAATTAACCTCAGGAAGGACTAAAAATTAGAGCTCTGTATAGATTTGCCTGCTAATTATGCTATGAAATTGAATGGGGAATCTTAAATAGTCTTTAGACTTAAATATATGCTTTCAAATCCATTATCGTTACTTCTCATTTGCATGAAAGTAATATCCTGAATATGGAGGGTGCTGAACAATTGTAGAGGAAGGTAAAGTCCCTGTCCAGAGAAATTCAGAATGAGTGCAAATATGAGAGGGAGGAAAGGGGTAAAATAAGCAAGGAAACAAGCATTACTATTGCAGGCAGATGGCCGAGCTGAATAGAAAGGGATTTCTCTTCCTGCAGAATATTTGAGAATTTCAAAATGTTCCCAAACCACACTCAGATGGAGCCAAATCTTTTCAATGTGTTTTGCTGAAACTATTAAAAAAGGCAAATATCTAAACAGTTTGGTTTTCAGCAACATCAAAAAATAATCCCCAAACTGAAAGAATAATTTCCACACAACTGGAAATAGCCAGAAGCTGGATGTTTTCTCCTTTGGGGTTTGCTTGGTTTTAAGCAAGTAGCTGGAAAGTTTCTTCCAAAAGAATGGAAAAAGTGAATTTTTTTTTCTTTCCAAAATATTTTGTGGGGAAATACTTGTGATTTTCGGCTCACCATACTTCAGAATCAAATTGTCAGAGCAGTGACCCTAGAGCCTCAGAGCTCCAAGCTGCAAGAGTACCATGACTCAGGAGGTGTCACAGTTCATCATTTCGCAGAGGGGTAGTGAGACGTGACATTTGGGACTTGGGAAGATGAACTACTGTTGACTCATCTGTCCTGGAGGGGGAAGGTGGGTCCCTCCATAGTACTCCCACTTTCCCATGGGAAGGATCGCTGCAAGACATCCTCAGCAGTTGCTAACGCAGCCCAGAAAGGAAGGCAGTTTGCTTAGCTGGTGCTTAATGCTTCTCTGGAGAGTATCGGGACACAGTTTCAAATCCTGTGTTCATCAACATGGGATACAGCAGTTGTTCTGCACTTACAGAGACCCATCCTCTGCAGGACTGCTGCAAAGAAACCTTTCACTAGAAGGAAACAACTAAAAGAGCTCCTGGGAGCAGCATGCGGGTGCTGCTGATGGTGCGTGCCTTCTCCCAGAAAACAATTTTCAGCTTTCTGTTGCCTTGGCAGATCTTTTCTGGCTGTATCCAGGCCTCCACTGTCCATTAGCAACTTTGGCAACTCCAAGCCAGTGCAGTGCAACGTCCTGTACTTAAAACTAACTTCGAAGCTCCATGCCAAATTTCAAGCAAAGCAGTAGAATATATATATATTTTTTTTTTTTTCATCTAAGTGTGGTCAGCCACATGCCTTGCCTAGATCAAGAAATTCTCTTTTTTTCCTGCAGGTGCACTGGGGAAAGGCCATGTGCCTTTCCACTCTCACATATGTGGAAGGGCTGGCCCTACGCCTCTGCTGAGTGCTGTGTCTTTTTAACAGACACGAGGGCAAGCAAGGACGGGCACATAACAAGCAGGGGCACAGACAAGTAGACACCCAAAGAAGCAGAGCTGATGCATTTATCATTAGGTTGGGGTTAGTAACTGAGCACAAAATCTGAAGAGCCACCCAGCTGTCAGACAATTATTCTTTTTTTTTTTTTTTAATCGTGTCAGGCACTGGGAAAGTATTCCTCTTCAGTAATGAACAAAATAAAACTGCCGTAAGAACCACTGGTCCTTGTAGTCGTACCTTTCCAAGTAGCCCTTTTCAGCTGGTCTATCTGGTGTGTCATTTGTGGAAAGAGCCAGGGCTTGCTCTTTAGAAAACTGAAGGAGTGAGATCACTGGGCTTTGGGACAGGGCCTTTATGAATACAGGAGCATTACACTGCCCTTTGGTTTCAGACCGTGTGGTTCCAGGAAAGCCCAGGCTGTCTCAGCATCTTCTGCTAAGCTGGTAGGATACTCAGCATCTTACCTCAGGATCAGAGCAGTCCTACCTCATCCTGGCAATGCATCGCAGGCTGGTGACATGACTAATGTCTGTCAACATTGACAACAGCAGTTTGGTTTTAATGAGTCTTTATGATACCTCCCAGCACAATGGCACATATTTATAGACAATACTGCCCTTTACTAAGGTAACCAAATGCTTTTTGGTGTTAAGACCCCACCTGCAGTACATTATAACTTTGCCAAACCTAGAATATTAAGGCTGAAGTTTTTCCATACCAGTCATCTGCCAGCAAAGAAAATTCAATGAATTAGCAGTTTCTCTGAGCATCTGGACAAAGACTCTCATACACTTTGGTGATGAGGAATGGAATGGAATAGGAGAGGAGAGGAGCTATGGAAACCAATCCTTTATCTACAAAGCTTTGCAGGACAGAGAAATTGTTAGCTGGGTTCGGACCAACATGCTGGTTTGACTTGTTTAACAGCTTCTCTTCTACAGCAGGTAATGGACGCACACACAACGAAAAGCTACCCACAGCGTAACTCCAGCTGGCAAGGAATATTTCTGCCATTCCTACATTGTTTTCACTCAAATAAGCTGCTGCTAAGCTATGCCTAAAACCTATGAAAATGGCCAGCGGCACTTCATTGACAGTTATAGCAATTCTATAGGATTATTGAACCATCCTTGAGAATTTTAAAGAGAAACATATCCACCAGGAGAGATGTATAGAGCAGCTCAAAGTACAAAATAATATGTATTCAACTCTAGTGCTGAAATCTCCCCCCAGCCCATGAGGGACACTTGTAATGGGCACAAAGAATCCAATTACTTTCAATATTCGGTGAAAAGGAAACAATCTCTTCATTTATTAATTTTTAGAAATTATTATGACATTTGTACAAGGCAATATTGGTTTTGCAGCTATAAATCTTGTACAGACCGACTCCTGTGTTTAACTTTCTATATTGTAAATAGGTCCCATTGACTTTCATGAGCCTGCTTGTAAGTAAAGATAACTCGGAGGATCAAAGCCCTATAAACTGTGTCATTAAATTTTAAGAAGTCAGAAGCTGCACGTTCTCTTCCCAGGCTGTATCACCATCTCCCACGAGTGCTAATGAGACCAGTTTTCATGTCACTGTTCTCTGGACATCAGAAGACACAGATTTGATTTTAGTCTTGATTGCACAGATGAAAATAAGCAATAACTCATGGAAATCAGTGTAGGTATACATGGTAGTCAAACTACAGCTAAGAAAGTTCATGTTCATTTTGAGTACCTGTCTGAAGTTCAGGTCTCTACTTGATACACATGATGCATTGGGTCTGTACAATAGGTTAGTAGAGCTCATTAGAATTGATTCTCCATGTATTTGTCAATAATTCCAGAAGCAAAAAAAAAAACACTATACAGACTAAGAGACTGATGCCTCTCAGGAATAAGTGGGAAAGACGACTCAGATTTTAGCCAAAGTGGCTGACTCCTCCATACCTTGTAGGAGAGTTTTCCTGAAAATCAGACAGGGTTTTACTGATAACAAGGTTTCATGAAGTGGGAAGTGAGAAAAGAGAAGTGGGGAGGACTTTGTCTCTCAAGAACCTTTTCAAGCCAGTGCAGAGAGATGGGAGAGGAAGAGGGCAAAAGCATCATCCCTATCTTACTGTTACACATTCTTCTTTTACAGCTATCTTCAAAACAAACAAAAAATAGAAGTTGCTGAAGAACCCCTAGGACAAAGACTGTTCCAGCTGTTGCAGCAGATGGTCTTTTGCTATACCTAAAGTCCAGAACAGAGGAAAATTTCCACCAGCCCCAGGACTGGATGAGACCCTTTCCCCTGACCCTAGTTTCCATAGCAGAGAGACCCAGGCTGCGAGGGAGCCCTGGCGCGTCCCAGCCAGCATTGCCAGCGTGGGGGACTGGGGGGCCAGAACTGCGGGGCAGGCTCGGGAGCACCTCTGCCCTGCAGCCTCCACGTGGGAGTTCGAAGTACCTGAAAAACATCCCGTGTGGGACTTCTTGCTTCACTCCCGGGCTTATTTTTGCAAGATATCGTCCAAGAGGATCAGCTACCATGAGTCACCTCTGCAGCGTCTGGCTATCATCTCCTTGCAAAGGCAGGGCTTTCCCTGAAGTCTGCAAGCATTTCTGTAAGAGGGAATTTTATCCAAATAAAGAAGCCAGAATTTGGAGGAAGATGAATGGGAAAGCAGTCACTAGAGCGAACTCCTGCCACCACGCAGCAAATGCTGCTTTTCAGTACAAGACAGAGCAGCATCTAGTGCAGGTTCCAGTTAGCACCAAAACCACAGGGGATACCTTCTGGTGGGGCAAACATCACTGAAAAGGTAGATGGTAAAACAAGCATATCCTGGGCAGGGGAGAGCAATAAATCATTCATGAAAAGAATAGGAAGCACCACAGCCAGGGCAAAGAGAATGCTAATTTGCTTTGCAACCTGATCAAATGGAACGACTGGCCTTGAGGGATGCAGCCATTTTGGGGGTTGATTGCTAGAGTTAATACAGAGCATTAACTTTGCAGCTTTGCTCCAGGCAGAACTTGTCCCAAGTGATCTAGAACCTTCAATGCACTTATTCTATCAGAAGATTTGTGTGTGTGTGTGACTGCCTAATTAATGAGCTTCTTTTCAATATTAATATGCAGAAAAGTTTACTGCCTTAAAGGTGTGTCAATATATACATTTTTCTGGTTAAAGAAGCTTGCCTTTGGCTATTCTAAAATATAAAAAGCTATTAATTAAAGTATACAGTGCTTTAGAAAAAAAAAGGATTGAATTGCTTAAGTCTTTGGGGAGAATTGCTGCAGAATTTATGCCAAATGTCTCAATAAATTGATACGCTAAAATGAGTAACCTGAAGTATTTTAGCAAAGATTTTTCACAAGGCTTCACCTACTCCCTCCCACCCATCAAAGAACACTGTCCAGTGATTTCAGCCTAAGTGGAATCAAGAAAAACCAAACGCACAAACTTCTCCCAAACCTGCTGAGTTGCTCCTTACCCTGCGTCGGGACCTGCCGGGACCCGGGAAGCGTGGGGCCCTTGTGGCGCGAGGCATCACACCACCACCAGCCAGCACCGCTGGGCGCGCGCGCATTGGGCCTCCTCTCCAAGCAGGCTCGCTCACCAGCCACGTGGCAAACCCCAGCCCCATCTCAGCCCCGTGCCTGGAAGAGGCCAAGCGCCACCGGACTGGTCCTTCCCCCAGCATCCTCTGGTTGCTGCCTTCCAAGGCCGGCATGGCCCCACCAGGCAAGAATAAGGGCCGGCAGCATGGGCAGACCTGGTGTGAAGCTCAGTCTTCGTTGCAGAGCGCAGCCTGCCCTCAGAGGCACTCCCCACCCTGCACCTTACATCTGGGAGAAGCCAGCCAGGATGGAGAAGAAAAAGTAACATTATTGCTTTCATTTTCACATGTGGGAAACTGAGGAAGACAGATCTCCAAAGCAATTTCCTCATTATTTTTCTTGCCTAAAGAACTTCGAAACCAATTTTCTCCCAGTGATTTTTGTCAGAGGTTATATAAGAAGCCTCTGGAAAAGCCAAAGGCCAAGTGCTGTGTACAAAGCCAGTATTTTAACTGTATGACTATTCTTTCTCCCCAATGGGTGCCTGTATAAAATGTTTGCCAAATTATCCTTCCCCTTCTTAAATTTCCCATAGCATACCATATTACCCCTTCGTACCTGCCAAATCCTGCCATAAAGCTCCATCAGCAACTGCTTAACTTGTTGAGCATAGCCTTGCAGGAGAGTAAAACCTTTCAGAGAGTCCTCCCAGCCTGTCTGGACCCCAAATTACTGCCTGCAGATACTGCAAAAAACGTTCCAGGAAAGTGGAAGGAAAGAAAGTCTCTTATCTTAATCAGCCTGATGAGCTGGTGGGGGAAAACAGCTGATGACCATGGAGCAAGGCTGGAGTAAAGAGCAAGCAGCTGTGGCAGCTGTAAGGTTATAAACAGCCCATGTGTCTCTTCTCAAAGTAGGATGCTTGGGAAAACTGGGAGGGTTTCTTGAGCAAAGATCTTCTGGTCAGCAAACTCTTATTTTGAAAAGATTGTGCTAGAACATTTTTCTCAGTGTATGTGATTATTATATTTCACGTGAGGGGCTTTAATAAGCAAGAGTTAGTGGGTTGCTATGAGGTGATAGAAGTAGTAGCAGGGTACAGAGAGTCTTCAGGCTCCTTTTGTTTCCTGCTTGCAGGGGCTGATAGAAGGATGGGAGAGAAAGTCAGAAAAAGGAAGAACTGTGAAATATGCCTGTTCTTTCTTCCTCAGCTCCCTGTAGTTGCAAGGCAGATCTCCATAATACAGGAGATAAGCAGCTGCTCAGTGTAGGATCAGTAGAGTTAAAGAAAAAACATATGCTTTATAGATGTTATTTGATCTCTAATAAATACAGTGAATATGGGATTTTTGCATGATGCTTTGATCTCAGTGAAGTATATTCTAGCTGGGTTGCTGCCACCCCTCTAATGAGTGGTGTGGAGGCCCTACATAAACAGCGGCTAGTAAAAGTTGGGGAGGAAGACTGCAGACTCTGACATCCCTGTTCCAAAGTAGGTCAAGCTCCTCCAAAAGCAACAGTTTCATGTTCCTCCTGTGGTAGCAGACACCTGTGCAGGACGAAGAGTTAGTGCCTTACCTGCTCACTGCCGGGGACGGGTCCAGCTCTTACACTGGGTGACAACGTGAGGCAGTTCAGTGGCTTCATTCGCGTATACTGCAGGGCAGCTCCGCACAGCTTAACCAGCGAGCACAGCTCAGGAGTGAGGGCTCTGGCAGACCAGGCTGAGAGCTGCAGAGGACTGAGAAGCTGCTAATAGCAGGTGCCTTATGTCTGGCGCAAACCTATCCTGGACTCACTTGCAAAGTCCTGAACTGCCTGCAGAAAAGTTAAATGATTTTCCTGCTAGGATCAGTGCATAACAGAGAAAGGCACAGAGAAAAGACTTGAACCTTGCAAGGTTTCAGAGGCTGTGCTCTAGCTGTGCTGTGTTCAGCTGCAATTGCATTCAGGCGCCTTCTAGGCCTGTCTGATAGTGTGACTGTTCATACGTGTACTCCCTTACCTCAAGAGGAACAGACATTGGGCTCTCTGATGAGCTCTGACGAGGTGCAAGGCATTTGGAGAGCTTTATCTGCACAGCTCAGAAGAGCCCCTCCACACACAGGCTTTTTAGGACCAGGAACAACTCTAGGTGCCAGAACTAGTGGAGTCCTAATTCACAGCTGACATCTAAGGTGCCGCAGTCATGTTACTGGTAAACCAGCTAAAACAGGAAAGGAGGCCTTTACTTGCTGCCAGCTCCTGTAATAACGTGTCCTAAGTGCGCTTTCTTCTTGCTCTTTCAAGTCGTGCACGCACAAGTTACTTTACAAAGTGGTCTCTTGTCTGAGCCTCACAAACTTGTTTTACTTATACCGTGCCTTAGATTCTAGCAAGGACTGCCAGAGGGGAAGCAGTCTTACACTGGATTGCACCACAGAAACCACCCAACTTAAGTGGATTACTCTTTTTGCCATGGGCTGACTTGCTTATGCAGGTTTGCTTTGTTATCAAATGTCTGTTACGACACGGGAAAAAAACCTGAGCTGAGCAAGGCCTGTTCTGCGATCTGGATTATCCACTCTCTGCTTCCCTGTGGGAGCTTTAAGGAAAGAGTCTTCTGTATCGACCAAAAACATCCTTGTCCTGAAAAGCCTAACTATGGGAAGAAGAGACTGGCAGTATCTGTCTTTAAAGAGAGCTTCTCTGTGGCCTAGAGCAGCTTGAAAGGTGCTTTTTGTCCTTCAGCTGGTAAAGCTTCAGATATGATAAATCTGAATGCTGACCTGCAGGCTGTTAGGATCCTTCCAGTTCCTTTCTTAACTTGCCAGCTGAGTAAGGGACAGTATTTTGCTTCTGCTTGATTTCACTTTAGAATTCGAATTTTTAGAATAGAATTAGTGCACCTGAAACTTTCACAGTCTGTCTGCTGGGATTCAAGGAAGCTCCTTTTAATCCTGTCTTCTGGGTGTGGGTTTTCCCCAAATCTCATTTCCTATTGTAGGTTTGAAAGCCTCTGACTCCAATTAGTCTAACACAATAAAAACAGAGGGCTGAGTTTCAGAGGATGTGTTTCAGTGGCAGAGGTATCATAGTTCAATGTTAGGCAAAGGATTCCTACCTCCCCTGCCTCCACACCTCCCTGTCCTTCCAGAGGTTAGGATTTTAGCTCCTAAAACACGAGTTTTTTGAAAAGCAGTTTAAGGGCTCTTCTCTTCTGCTCTCAGGGTTCACTATTTTCAGGTTTTTGCCACATCCGTGCAGGCTGGAAACCTTCTTCTCTTAATTAATGCTGAAACTCTGGTATATACATATGACTTCCAGGTCTAGGGTTTTAAGAAAAATGCCAAGTATCATGAGACTCCTCATAAAATCATGACAGTTAGCTAGCTGAACACACAAAGAGCAGTCTTGTACTTTTTTTCTCTAAAGTTACTTCTATATTATAGTAAGGAATCCTAGAAAGAAAAAGAGCAAAGTGCCCACAAAAGATCCTTGTGTCATGCAGCAAACTTCCTGGAATAAAACTACCAGCTCTGTTCCCCTGAATAGAGGTAGCCTTTGAAGATGCAGTCTATCAGACAATACACCAGTTTGTAAAGGTATTGGAAACGCTTGTTGGAGAAGCCAGAAGCTGCCAGTTGAAAACCGAGGTTTTAAAATGTGAAGGATCAAAATACATTAACTTTAAACTGTTTTCTGTACTACTTCAGACAAAGAAAGGAACCTTTAAAAAGAGGGTAAAATCAAACGAGGAATCCAGGCTGTGACTGGTTGTCCTCCAGTAATTTTGAAACCTGGCTAAATTTAGAAAAAGAGGCCCTGAAACTTCTTCTCAACAGGACTGATGTTTGTAACTTGAAATGGTGATGAGAGTTTCACTTTTCATTACAAGCAGATTATTCAGGTTTTATCAGCACCGGTGTGTTAAGGAATTTAAACCACTATTAAAAAAAAGTGTAATTTTGTAAGCTGTGAAATGACTGCAGTAGCAAGGTCTGCACGTGCTAGCGAGGAGCGAGGACCCTTCCCTGCATGGGAATATAGCAGGTGACGGCATGGATGAAAAGCAGGGATTTTGTCCTGTTTGTTCTCATTTCCAGGGCTACCCTCCTCCGTTAACCGGGGAGGCTTGGAGAGCTGTTAAATTGGCTTTGGTTTTTTTTCATTGACGATAACAACTTTTTCGGCATCATAGACCTCTGCAGCCAATTTAATCCCTGTCATCCTGCTCCTCCGATTGCTGGGACTGATCTAGAGACGAGGTACCGTGGGGCCAACCGTCTTCACAAGGTGCTTCTTCAAGGAAAAGAGCTGTTAGCCCAAATTACTTGGCAGCTCTAAGAAATTCTAGCAGGTAATTTTTGCAGTGCTGTCAGTCACTCTCAGCCCCCGTGGCTGCACTAGTTGCTCTGAATAACTACAGTAGCTCTGATCATGAATTACTGTGATTTGTCAGCTGTAATATAAGCCCAGCTAGGGTTTTGATGCTTTTGCCAGCAACACGTGAAAGAAAATATTTGAGTGAAGCTGTCTAAGCCAGGTTGGGTAAAGAAAAGGGGGGGTAAAAAGCCAACCTGACCTGCCCAGATTTATTTCATGCGGTGGTGAAACCAGCACACTGCCTGGATTTAAGACCAGTGGATATATTTAATCTGCTTGAATAACTCCTGATGGGTTTTGGACTTCTTGCCCCTGGAAATTATAATCCAATCCTGCATACCATCTAAATAATGCAATAACCTACTGTAATATCTCTTTTCTTGGAACAATTATACATAACACGGGGGAAAAAAAGCATGTCTCTGAAAACAAAAACAACCTTCTGACAAGAATTGCTACAGTTTGGACAGTGAGAATTTTTTTCACTGCTGGGGAACAGAGCAATACTGCACGGAGCAGGAGACAAGGAATTCACGCTGGTTCCCAAGTCTCAGACCCAGCTCTCTGTGCTGAACTGTGCAGAAACTGAACGTCAAAAAGCTATCAGTAACCCTTCCTAGATCACTGCTGGAAGAACTGAACAATGTTTTCTGGGTCCAAGCGGGACTTCTTGAAGTTCATTGAGCTTATCTAGTGAAAAATGCCAGGTAGCTGCAAAGGGAGTGGTAGTGATGCTCATTACTACTATAGGAATTAGTATATATATAGCTATATACATACATAGTTAAATATATAATTCCATAGAGAGTTTTTATATATATATATATAGTTATATATAGTTACATGTATTTTTTCAATAACCTAGGAGTTAGGAAAATTCTCATTGGAAGTTCTCATCTTGCAGTGAGACCTTGGAAAAGGATGACCACTTTTACCGCCGTGCCTCACAAGAGCCTATTGCAGAATTGGGTCCACCTTTTTATGGACTCCGTTATAAACCTGTGACCTCTAGTAAGAATTTGAAAGGACAGGGCTTCAGCGTGCATTCAGCTGAGCTTTTCTTCCTCCTGCATCTGCATATGCTGTGTGACAAGCAAGCACGCTGAAGGTTAATTGTTACTCTAGGATATTATGTTCTTTCTCTCCCTTGTTAATTTTGGGGGCAGGGTGGGGAAAGGAAATCCCTGATACTTGAACCTTGCTGGAAATGTCTGGTTGATTGCTTAAAACAAATGTTTGTCTTAAAAGAGAAAAATAAAACAATCTAAAGGTATTTCTCCTTTAAACAAAACTTGCGTAAAAAAGCAAAAAATTTTACCTGCTGCTTTTGGTCTTCCTGTAGCCTAGAAAACAGGTCTGAATCAGGAACATCTATTAACTTTCTGTTTGGTTGTTTTAGCATTAGCAAAAGCTTTATTCCTTTACCACCCATCAATGTCAGTGTTCCTCTGTGGCTTAAACCCCTGTTTAACAAGATCAGAATTAGCTCAAATAACTCCAAGGGTGCAAGGGAAACAAAAGAGGTGTTGCATCTTCCATCTCCTTTTTTGATTCTCCCGAGCAGAGAAGAAGCTCACGCTCTTCATACTGCCTGCAAACTTCTCAGGAGGGAAGGGAAGAGTAGGAAACATGGGAGCGGGAAGAGGAGAAGGCAGGGGAGAGGGGCTGGCTGGAGATCCGCGCTGGCCCGCGGCCCCCAGCCGACTGCCCGGCTGCCTCGTCCACCGGCACCGAGGGGCCCGAATGACGCAGTAATTTGGGTATTTGTTTGAAGATCCCCGGAAGTATTTCCTACATGGGCTGTGGAGGACAGGATCCATTTCCAGCCCAGCTTAAATGGATCAGTGAGGCAAGTGCAGCCGAATTCCCAGTGCCAACCCCGGGACCACGCAGTGCTCCTGGAAGAGGCAGAGCCATTAGGTTCACATTAAGTGACTGATGAACTGCCTGCAAGCGCATGGCTGGTTCATTTCGAGCTCCATCCTTTTAATTCTAGCTTCTCTTTCGTCCATGTGAACCACGGGGGAGTGAATACGTGAGAGTTTCTACCCAATTGCACCTCTTTTTAATGGTGTAGGAAACTGGGGAGCTGCTCGATACCTAGCTGAGTTAGAGGGAATATTTAGCATCTAAGCAGATTTATGCCCGTGACCTTCTGGATGTAAGGTGGCAGAGCAGCCCATGCTGTGCTACATCTAATATGCATATTCATGGCTCGTTTATTCATGAAAGAAATGACTGGATTAGCGATGGTTTGAAGGACACTGATCATGGAGTTGAAATACACTCAAGTTGCTCACAAATTAGAACTCCATCATTTTTCATAATAAATTGGTAACCATTGTAAATCCTTGCGTATTGGTGTTGTTATTGGAAATATTATGTTGTATTTTATTGGACTGGAAACATTTCACAGCTATCAACCTGTCAATTATTTTAGCACAACACAAGGTTTCTCATGATGATAGATAGTGATTCTAAATAATTTTTATAAAGTATTTCTACTTACCGTGGTGTCAGGAAGCCTGCCTGCCTGTGAAATATTGTGATTTTTGAAGCACTCACCTGATAACACTCCTTAATTGTGTAACATTAATCTATGTGTCAATCAAATACTTGCAGGCTAATATATGGAATTTTTTTTCCTGAGGTTTTCATAGAGGGGGGAAAATTAAGATCATAGAAAACTGTTGGCAGCATATGAAGGAAGAAGCAATGCCAGACTTGTAACCAATCATGAAAATGCATGTTATGAAGAATAAAGAAAAGATGAACCCTCTTCACTAATGAACTCTACTTTTATTCAGAATGATGTCTTCCAGCAACATATTTTTCTTTCTCTCTCTTTCTCCCCACTTCTAACACACTGAGTGAAAAGAAAAAAGTCCAGTTTTACATGTCTTGAGCAGACTGAAACATCTGTGAATAAATAAGGTGCTAGACATTAGATACCTGCTATTTAAGTTTCAAAGTCCTTTTCAGAGATTAGTAAAAGATATTATTTCACCTCACAGAAATGAAAATTAATTCACATGGAGGCTGCTTTAACCAAGACCACGCCGTGAGTTAGAAGCGGAGATGAGTCTGGTATCCTGCGGAGTATATGAATTGGGACGCCGACACCCTGAAATATCTGGGAGGCCAGGTACACCAAAAGTTACTACCTCTGACCTAAAAGTGTTGTCCACTTTTGCATTCAGCCAGGAGGGCTGCGAGGGAAGCAGAGATCTCCAGGGATCACAGCACAGAGCAAGTCACCTCCCTCGGTGACACTGCTCCTTCATTCCTGGTCAGAAGAGCCGCACCAGCGGGGACTGCCGGTGACTGCCCCAGTGCTGGGGTTATTAGCCTTACTGCACCCTGACCTTTCTCTGAGCCTATGCCAGCGTGTAATTCTTCCTCAGCGGGGAATAAATCCCCTCTCAAGTGCATGCTCAACCACGGCTCCCTCCTGCTGCTGCTGCTGCTCTTGGCTGTATTGCTAGCAACCAGTGGTTTGGGGCCATGGTCCCATTTACCTGCTTTCCGAGCTTGGGGTGGAATAAGAAAGGGCAAAAAATTGCAAAGGTGCACCCAGTGCTACAGTTCTACAAAACCAAGCTGTTTCACGCATGACGTGCTGGATCTGCAAGCGTACCTGTGTTAGGAGGGTTCCCAGTTTCCATCACGGTGGGACCTAAGAGGCCAACTGTGCCACCGACCCTGAGCTGTCTGCGTCTGACAGCACTGACCAGTCTGAATACCTGTGGCAGGATTGGACTCTAGGTGGTCTGGTACTTATCCCTATTTATACGCGACACAGCCTTTTCCAGCCATTAAACTGATTTTATATGTGCAAGCCTGTTTCAGCAATTAGAGCAAAAAATCTTTATAGCTCTTTTGGTTTGAATTGGGCTGGTTTCAAACCCAGGTACTAAAATGGATAAAATTATCTTGAAAGGCAAAGGAATTACACTGTACTCTGAACTCCTTTGCATCATGTTATGAAAGACACAAAGATAATATTTGTATAAATTAAAGCTATTGGAGACGTATGGTATTTCAGTTTCTGCTTCATTAAGTTGTCCTCCAGCCCTGAACATCCCTAGATCTATTCTGCAGCACTTTTCTATTTTAAATTTAATCTACCCTGCTGCAGAATGAAAGCTTAAAAGGATATTGCCTCTTTAAATTAAATGTGGAAAAAAAAAACAATGGTGGAATTCTTGTTGAAGTGAATGCAATCTATTATATAAGTTCTAGAATTCATAATATTTTCATATATCCGTTAGCCTCCCTGCTAGTTCAGCAGTATATTTCTTCACTGTTTCACTATCACCACAATTACATTTTTTTTCATTGATTGCAAGACCAGAAGAAACCACTGTGACCATCTAATCTGATTTCACATGTATAATAGACCATAGGACATGTCTAGATTAATTTCTAATTTGATTAAAACAACTCTTGGAAAAATATCTGATCTTTTCCCTACAATTTCCAAGCAATGGAATATACCTTTGCAACCCCTCATGAGTTGTTTCAATCACCAATTATTTTAGCTTTATCATTACAAAAAAGTGCCCTCTGTTTTGAGTCTGGAATTTCGTCTTCCTCTGATTCATAGATATTGGATCCTTCCTCTGTGCGATTTTTTTTCTTTGTGTGGATTTGATGGCAACCAAATCACCACTGAAGCTTCTGACTGGTGGTGAAAATACCAGGACACTGATGTTTCACTGTAATCCTCATGACTTTTCTATCAGCCCTGCCACCAGCTAAACAACCATGCCATCCATGCTAGCAAGAAATAAAGCGATGATTTAAATCAAGCTCTCATGGGGATTATCCACCCCATTCAGTCCTATATTGGCTTCTGCCTCCCTGGCACATACAGAATTTTCTCCCAGGGGTGGGCATCCAAAGCTCTCCTTTCAAACAGAGGCCCCGGCTCCGGCTGCCTGCCTAGGGAGCAAGAGACAGGGACTGTGTTTGCTACCGCACCCAAAAGTGGGAGCACCCCTTCCCAGAGGTGCCTGGCACTGTTACTTTCCTGCTCTGTTCTATCAAAGCTGTTCTGCTTTGTACAGAATAACTCAGGCCAGAGGGAAGGAAAGAGATTGCAAACACGCATGTATAGGCACATGGGTAGGACATTACGTATGCGCTCAGTACATAAATCCTGCTGCAACGTCAGGCAGATCTGATGGCAATGCTCTGAGAACACCTTAGCGAATTGAGCCTTAAGCTGGGAGAGGCAGAACAGTCTCTTATTTTTATGTATGTGAATTAGACCTAAGCTTGAGACAGGCAGCAAGCTGTTTCTGGCCGTCCCAGGAGCAGAACTTCAGGGGCCTGGAGAACTTCACTGCTAATACTGCAGGTGCCTCCAGCCTGTAAGCTTGAGGAACAGTCTGGTGGGGATTTTGAGGGTCTAAACAGAAGACTTAATGTTCCTAGTTCCCATAATAGGTGTTCAACTTCTTGTGTGTTTCTGGGTCATCAGGTCCTTGAAGGAGAGGGGGTGGGGTATATTGCAAAACATCTTGAAGTTATCATCCTGCTGGTAGAATACAGTTGCTTTGGAGATGGGCAAGTTCCTAGGAACAGAATTAGCGGAATGTGGGTGGAACAGACACCCAGAGAGGTGGTGGGATCTCCATCCATGGAGATTTTCAAGACCTTCTGAGGCAAAGCTACGGCTGACCTGATCTAGTGCTGGCAGCAGTCCTGCTTTGAGTGGGAGGTTGGATGAGAGACCTCCAGAGCTCCTCTCCAGCCAACATTTCTGTCATGTGGGAGCATGGAGGGACATAGTCAGGGAGAGTTTTCTGTAGTCATCTTGGAGTCATAAGCAGGTTCCCTAATGGGAAGCAGCTCCTCCAGCACTCTGGCTACAAGAGCGGGCTGTCGTGGGCGTTCTCACTGAGAGTGCCCTGGGAAAAGGCAATGGCCGTCCGGGGAGGGGGAATTAAATTGTGTCACTGGGAATAGCAATTAAAGAAGCCAACTGAGATTTCAAGGAAAAAGCATGAATCTATAGGGTACATTAGTTAATTAAAACAGACGCATCATCTTCAGGCCTTTTTCGTTCACAGAAAGCTTCTGTTTCCTGCTAAAGGCGTACTGAACTGGCGACAGTAGCTCAAGACAACTGTGGTTGCTTTTGGAATGAAGTAGTTAGTTCAGAAAAGGAACAAACACACCCCTTCCCTGGAGTCCCAAGTTCTTGGCTGGAGGAGCTTCCAGCCCTGCTGTACTGCATGTTCAGGGTGGAGCAAAGTGATTCAAGCAAAGGCAGATACTGATTATAGCTTAATTGCTGCTGCAGTGTATCTCTTCCCTGTGTTCAGCTATCTCCTGGCAGAAGGCACCTAACCTCCCTTGCAGCCTGGGGTGAACCTCTAGCCCCAACGAAGTCCAATGGCCAAATTCCCACAGACTCGGTTCTCCCAGGAATGTGGCCGTGTTTTGCACACAACAGGGGCTCCACTCCCTTTCTTCTGCATCCCCTTTGGATCACAGTTGCAGGTTCACTCACCACATCCATTTGCTGATCAGCTCAGGCCCATCTGTGAATGGAGCTGTTCTCTCACAGCTAACATCTGTAAAAAGGAGTACATGATGGGGGACGCCGGTAGCCTTTGGGTACATTGCTGCTAGAGCCGGTGGGTAACAAAGCAAAAGGCTAGAAAAAGCTTTACATTCAAAGGTTCAGGATTTTTTTTAATTGAGGGAAGTTTTTTCCCCCCACTTAATGAAAAAGAGCTTTTCCTCATCATAACCAAGAAAGGAGGCTGCAGCACTTGGCAAACAAACTTCTGTTAAGTGCATTTGCTGGAAACATTTATACTTTGCTCTTGACAACTATCTTGAATATACTGAGCATTGCACTGTGGTCTAGCTTGCATAATTCTGACATGGGAGCAAAGTCCTTATGGGGGAGGTGACAGTGTCTTTCCTTGGGACTTTTTTCTTTTTAATATCTATCACTTCTTGCAATCAGAGGCAATAACTTGTTTTGGAAAATATTCTCCTGCTCTCCAGGGATTTTCTCTCTCCTCTGGTTGATTTTTAGCAGCAGGAGAACTTCTTCGCAGGGAGCGAAGAGGAGGGGGGAACTCCGTAAGAGCAGGGAAATCACCTCTACCTTCCATGCAGGCTGGCAGATGTTTAACAAGGGGTTCTCTGCCTTCCTCCAAAACTCCCCTTCTGCAGCGTGTTGCCTGGAAACCCTCTGCTTCTTCCCCTTTCACATTTAATTACTGCAAATAGCTGAAAACTTTATCTAAACTCCTATCAGACAGACAAATCACTGTTTGATTAGGGCAGGTAAATGGACCTAAGCGATTCCAAAAGTTGATCTCTGCTTGCTTTGGGGTTTTGGAGGGTTTTTTCCCTTGCTGTTGGGATTCAACCCGTTTCTCGGGCTGAGTAACAGGAATCTGGACTAAATCGGGAATGCTCTTGCTCTCAGGTTTTGTATATGACTAGAAGATAAGAAAGGAGGTAGACAGAGATTAGCGTAAGAGGCTGCTTAAGTGAATATGAATGGGTACTCTCACATCTAGGCAAATGGATGGCAGCTAAACAGATGGTGGTTGTTCACTAGCCCCTGTGAAATGATGCTAGCGGTGGGGTTATCCTTGCAGATGGGTGTCCCCATTACAGCTTGACTTCCCTTCTGGAAGCCTCCATAGGAAGGCAGTGAAATGCAACCCATATGGGGAAAGATTTACTCTTTGCCCCCAGCCTCTGTCTTTGCAGGCTGGAGGTGGGGATGACGCATGGTGTGTGGAGAGAGCCGGAGGGCAATAACCCGTCATCTTGGTGCCATGCTAATCCTGTGGTTAAATAAGAGGGTGTCGCACGGTGGTGGTGTCGGTGCTGGCATGGCTCCCTGACACCGAGGTTGCACCCACACAGGTGTGGCTTCACAGCACTCCGGTTCCCAGAGCAGAACCTGCAACCCTGCGCCCATTTCCTACGCAGAGCAGGAGACGCGCGGGTGCCTCCCAGTGCAAAGATCCACCCCACCGAGATGGGAACACCTATGACAGGAAGAGCAAAACGAGAGGTGTATCTGAAAAACTCCCTTCCCACCTACTCACACAAGGGAGTCAAATGAGAAGATGAAAGCAGACAAGGGGCTGAGCCCCGGAGTTTGATTCTGGTTCTCTTTTGTGAAAGCTTTTTCATCAAAGGCCGTGAGACGCAAGCTCTGGGCATCATTTGCAGGCTGCCTCCCAAGGAAGGAGCTGGGGGTTTCCAGGACCATCTCCGGTTGGAGGACGGACTGCATCATGAAGCTGTTGGGAATAATTCACTCTGTCATCACTGGAGTCTCCAATATACAGAGCCAGGACAAAGCAGAAAGACTAAATTACCCAGATGACTTCTAGCAAGAATAGTCCCCCCCCAGGTCAAGAATGCAGGCAAACCTGACCCGAGGGCTAGCTGCCCTCAGGGCTCGCTTTTATTATTATTTTTTTTTTCCCTCTGACAAACCCCTGGCTGCTGATTCTGCCACTACCCAGTTTTCATTGCCTCTGCAAAGAGCAACGAGCTACAGAGGCACCAAAGAGTTAATCCACGCTGGAGGCAAGGCTCTGAGCCGGCACACAGCGGACTCAGGCTTTTCTCCCCTGCTTGTGAGAATCCCTGCTCCCATACAGTTTTGCACACTTGCAGCTATCACAGTTAACAGGTTGTTTGTCTTTCGGTGGATCGGAGGGAGTCTGTGTAAACCTCCATGCAACTGAGTTTAATTGCCTGCCAAACCTGCACCAGGGCATGAGCCCACATATTGTATGTGACATTACCAGTAGAGCAAGTACTGGAATGCAGGGGCTAGAATAATTTGACAGCTAACATAAAGCACCATGATTTATATTTTGGTTATATTGAGATTTTTCCCCCCTCTTTGAGCACTCATATAAATATTTACTTGGATCCTAGGACCTTGCTTAACCCTCACAGTGCCACGTTTTATCTTCTTCCTTTTTTCTTTTTTTCTGATACTTTTGTTTTTCAGCAGCAACTCCAGAAATGCCTTTCATTTTAAAACACAGAAGATTTAAACCAAAAATAACTTCACCTTTAAACTGTTTCATCTGTAAACAATGTGATGCAGTAATCTTGATGTATTTACTGTAGTCTTCAATTGAAAACAGATTATGGAGAAGGGCTTCTTTTAAAAGATACAAGATTTATTTAATAGAAAAATTGGTTTTAGATTCTGGAGCACAGACCAGTTGATACCTGTGCTATGTTTTAAATTTTATCCAAGCTATTTCATTAATTATTGAGCTGACTAACATGACTATACAATCTGTTTATTTCAAATTTAAACTTACCTGCTGTTTAATGTTACCAGGAAAGGGTCCTTTTCTTTTGCGTCACCTCATGGTTTAAGTCTGCTGGCAGTAGGACAGAAATCACTACATGAGAGAGATCTGGTAATACTGCAAATCAGAAAGCCATAGATTTATTATTATTATTATTATTGTTGTTGTTGTTGTTATCATGATTCCTGTCTGTCTGTCAGACTTATGTATAAGTCACTTTATTACATAGCCCCAGAAGCCTATAGGTATTTGCTTAATACCCTGCTCTTTTGGGTGCTTGACTTGAGGTAAGTGAGGACCTGGAAATACCCTTCCAAAACCATTTTCTATTAACATCTTTGCTACCCGTTTTATTCATCTGTGGAGCGGGTTAACCTGTCACCTCGCAAAACCAGTGCTGGACCTAATGAATTTGTGCTCTTCCAACCCTTGAGATCAGCCCATGCTCTCGCAGACCAGTGTAGCGTTGCCACTGCAACACTCAGAATAAAATGCTTGATCCACGGGTCAAGACTGACATAAAAATAAGGATGGCCTGTGTCAAAAGGAGTTTAGCAGTCCTCTCTTTCTGGTGTACTGAATGCACTCTGTGTTTAGCAGCCTCAGCAACTGCACGGGATGGCTCAGAGCTAGAGCTGATAGTAGCATTGCAATAGCACTAACATGACATGTGGAGCTGGATGACATTGGACCATAAGCAAGATGGGGGCCAGACAGAGGATAAATGTAAAAGCTTTCCTTTAGGATCACATGAGCAGAGATTTGAGTCTCAAAATCCTTTTGCCTATAATTGTTGGCCGCCTTAAATAGGGGGGAAATGCAGATCCAGAGAGCTGTAAGGGCCAGTGCTAGCTCAGAGATCTGTTTATAATTACATGTTCCCTTTCTCATGTTTGTGAAGCCTTTAGGTAATAACTGCACCATAGCATAAGAGCAAGGAAGAAGCAGTTAGCAGAAGTCCAAGGTGCAGGTTTATTGCCCTCCGTAATTTCTTTTCTGAATGGGCCCCCTGAACCAGCAGGGAAGTTTCTGCTCCATTCAATAGTAAATAAGACAGGACCCATAAAAACACAGGATTACAAGGGCTTGTGCTGCCTTCCCCCCCTCACCATCCCCTGGCCATCAGCGATCTTGCCCTGCGCTTCCAGCTGCGGTGGCGGGAGGAGAGGCAGCAGGGCCCAGAGGGACTCGTCAGACCGAGCCCTGCCATCGGTCTCAGCTCACCTTGGCCAGATCACCGCACCCCTCAGTGCCTCGGTTTCCCCAACTGTAAAAGGTCAATGGCCTCCTTTAATAAACTGCCTGAAGTTCTACTGCAGGAGTAAGTACTGTTTATTTTTATGAATGCAGATTTCAAGTGCTTAGCACTGAGTTCTTGCCACGGTTATTTCAGAAAAAAATCGTACTGAACACAATGCCCTTGTCACCGAGTGTTTAATATCCTTTATAAAGCCAGGAGCACCTTTCTGGAAACAAATGAAGTCTCATTAGTGGGAAGTCCAGGCTAGAACAGAATTAGATCTTTACATTTTATTGGTGGGAGGTTGCAGGCTTCGACAGACAAATACGGCCACAAACAATGCACGTATATTTGCAATACATATGCATTATTGCAATACGGAATGAAAACATCAGAGTTTAGAAATAATCCCATCTCTATATTTGTGTGGACATGTCCTAGTATCTCCTAGTGTTGCAGTGAAAGCAAGCATCTGCAGAAAGGGTCCAGTGAACAAAATGGTGTATTAGAGCTGCACAGTGACATTGTCAGCGGACGAGTTTTCTCTGGTGTAAACTTTTGCCCACTGCCTCCAAAAACAAGGAAGAAGGGAGGAGAAATAAGTTTGAGATGTTTCTTTAAGGAAGACACTAAACTTGGTAAAAGGACACAGCTTTCCTACCTTGCTCTCTGCCCCTCATGCCTCAGGATATCATAAATTTTTGATACCAATAAAACAGAATTTTTGATGAGCTGCTATTTTGCATTAAAGCAACTTTACATGCAAAGATTGCATAATAGGAAGTAAAATTGAATTTTGCCTCAGAACAAGTTCTTATTATTAATTTAAGTGTTTTTATATATTTTAGCAGCAGCTTATCATTCTATATATTTAATTTCTTTCAAGTGAGAACACTTAGCATTGGTTTCCTTATCTAAACAAATCTTTTAAAAGAACACATGTATAAAGTGGAAATGCAGTGTTTTGAATCTGTGCCTTAAGACAAACAGTGAAACTTTAAAAGGGGAAATAAAACATGGCAGAGGACAACTATCTCTAAAACCTAATAGCAGCCTCCGTGGGACAGGAAAACATGTCATTTTCTTTATGTGGAATGTTTCTTTTTTTCCTCTTTACTGCAGTGTTTATTCTAACCATATTGTGACAAACCTGTAAATACGATAAGCTCCCATTGGAGCAATTCTGTTTAAGGCAAAGGATTTGCAGCACCTAAGGTCTCAAGTACACCACAATCCGTTTGCTAACACTTCCACACACCATGATGCGCAGGACCGGCTCACAAACATAAATTGTCTTTTCCCTGTGGTGGATGCAACAGCAAGAAAACGTTTTGCAGCACCTCATGCTGCGTTCAGAATTCACTACTGAAAGTCACCGTTTAAAAATAAAGAAAAGGCAGCACTTGAAAGCTTCCCCCACCCTTGTTCTCCTTCTTGCATATAACAAAAGTCCAGTGTGGGATCCCGTCAGACCGCTGCATGCTGTGTTACTGAACACGCTACGCTGGATTACGCAATAAGCTATTTAGAGTGTGTGTGTATGTGGGTGCACACGTAACTTCAGATTTACTGAAACCTTAATGGAGTGAAACATAATGATTTAAAAACAAATAAAATAACTGAAACTTGGCCAGATATAGAGCAAAATAATTCCCCCCCCCCCCCTTGATGGTGGGGAAGTGCTCTTTCAACTCTGTAAGGAGGAGATCAAAACTCAGAAAAGAAAAAAACAAAGAGGGACACCCCCGGGAGCCGAAGCAGCGGCAGGGGAGGATGCTGGCAGGCGGGAGGCGCGGAGCCGGACTGGGCTGCGCTGGGCTGGACTGGGCTGCGCTGGGTTGGGCCGCTCCGCGGAACCCAGCGGGTTCCCCTGCCCCCGCCGGGGGCTGCGCGGCCGCGGAGCCAGGAGGGGCTCTCCCGGGCGCTGGAGACGTTTTCTCTGTCCTCCCCGAAACCCGACACCCACAGCCCCGAAGAGCTTCCCTGACCTTGGTCTGTCAATCACCGACACCAACCAGCCTGCTAGAGCCAGGCGGGCACTGCGCCAGCCCGAAGGGGGATAGAAGGGGAAAAAAAAAAAATAAAAAGGGAAAAAGGAAAAAAGAAAGAAAAATTAAACCCTAACCCAGCTGGGAACAGTTATCTCGCAAGCGCTGGCTCATCCTCCTAACACATCTCACCTGCCCACCCCAATACGGAGCAACTCATCTGCCGGCCGGCAGCCGCGCTCAGCATCTCTGGGAAGGCTTAGAACGATGTGTCTGTCTTTAGTTCAAAAAGTCTTTTTAGTCTTAGGTTTCTCTGTTTTGGAATTAAAGACAATCAGTTTTATACACTCTCCTGGAGGAGAGGAGGGAAGGGAATATTGAAAAGAGTCTATTAAACGGTTGGCGGAGACAGTCTGTAAGTTTTGTGTCGGTAAATGCGGGGAGCGGGGGGTGGGGGGTGTTGCCAGTGGTGTTTCCTATGGGAGCGTCTCGTTTAATTCTGGGAGCAGCCGTGGCCGGCCGTCACCTCTGCCCCGGCGGGGGGGGTGGGGGGGTGTCTGGGTGTGCAGATCTCGCTCCAGCTGTTAGCAATAGCTCTTGCAAAACTGCGAGATCAAACAAAATAATATGATTTTCACTGAAGGGAGTCGTCCTCCTGCACTACACGAGATCACGTAGTGAACCGTCGTCCGGTAGCCAAATTCAGCGGTGCAAACCTTGGGCTCTTCCCCGCCATACACCCCACCCCCGGAGTGTGCAGGGCAGCCAGCCTCCCCCCGCCGTGCTGCTCTCGGGGGGCTCCGACCGGCGCATTTCTGGCTGCAAAGGCATCGACGCTTCTGCTCCCAGCACACCCCGGAGCCCCGGACCCCCCCCCCCCCCCGCTCCGGCCGGGGGTACACGGTCCGGTCTCGGTCCTGGTCCCGTCTCGTTGGCCCCCCGAGGCTGCAAGGTGGGGTGGGGACCCCTCCCTAGCTACACCGGTGCTTTTTTGGAGGCAGTTTGCAGCATCTTCTCTCCGCAGAGCCTCAAGGACGATTGACTGATCGCCTGGCAGGTTTCCGGAGCGGGAGGTGGTCAGGGCTCGGCCCCCCCCCCGTGTCATTTATGGGCACTGCCGGAGCCCCGCTGCTCGGCAGCAGTTGCAGCCTCCCGGTCTCCGCCGAGCCCCGGGGAAGTACGGGCTGCCCGGGGCAGTACGGGCTGCCCGGGGCTGCTGCACCTCCCGGGCGCGGAGCGGGCCCCCAGCCCCCGGCCGGGCGGGCCTGGCGGAGAAGCGGCTGAAAGGGCGGGCAAGAGGACGCGCACGCAAGAAGAGGGTTTTGGGGAGGCAAGATGCTTTCTCCGGGTGGAAAGCAGGGACCCCCGGGAGGGCGGCCCCGAGCTGACCCCAGCAGCCCCTCCCCCCCCCACACTCCCGGGGGAGCACCCCGCGGGCAGGCCGGTCCCGGGGAGGAAAAGAGGGGGTTCTCGTTTTCCCTTTCGCTTCAAGAAACCGCTCTCTCCATCGTGCCCCCGACTCCTGTGTCAACACCCTTTATGAATCAGTGACGAACGGCGAAGAGATCAAAGTCGATACGCGGGGACGGCAACACGCGAGCGAGGCCGGGAGGGGGTCACCCTTCGCTGATGGGGCTCCCCCGGGGGGATGGGGGGATGGGGAGGGGGCAGGCAGGCCCTGCCCGCCCCGACACCCGCGGGGCCGCCCGTCCCCGTCCCCGGTGCCGCCGCCGCCGGGGCAGAGCCCAGCTCGGCCGCAGGCCGGGCCGAGCACAAGTGCGGGTGGCTTTTTCGCCAACACCCCCCTCCCCCCGGCATGTCGGAGCCCCCTCCACAGCCGCCTCCGCGGCCAGAGGAAGCCAGGCCGACCCCCGGGGCGTGGGGGGCAGCCCGGGGGCCCGCTCCGCTCCGCAGCCTCCGGCCGGGCCGGGCTCAGCCGGGCTCGTCCCTCCCAGCGCCGGCGGGTCCCAGTCCCACCAGCCCGAGCTGTCGCCCGTGGTGGTGCTTGGTTGCGTTTTTCTTTTCCTTTAAATGGGATAAATTAAACCTCAGGAATGGGACCGGGCGCTGCAAAGGCACCGGCCGCTGCAGCCGCCCTCGCCGTGCAGCGGGTCTGCCCCGCCGCTGACACAGTTCTGCGGTGGGAATCTGGAGGGCTTTTCTAAGGCCTGTTTTTCCTATTTTGTTGTTGTTGTTGTTGTTCAATTAGCCCTAGTGATTTATTCAATGCATGCATGAGGGGACATTAATATGCGGTGGCAGTTCCCACAAACAATATTCCTCTCAGGCTTTCTGCAGCCATAGCATTTACTGGCAAGGGGGGAGGCTATACAGGGAAAGCCAGGCTCTCTCATCCTTTTCCTCTGCAAACTCCTGTCCCCCCTTCGCAGGGCAGCAGGGAACGAGCTTGTTCTCCGGGCTTGACTCATGCAGCCGGGGGGCTGGGACGGGCCCCAGCCCCCTCCCAGCTCCCCCAGGCCAGCGGCCGGCCCAGCTGGCTCTGACAAGGCAGGGATGCGGCTGGGATTTAAGAGGGGATTTTGTTTTTAAGTTACTGTATTTGCTTTTATTTCCCCCCCACACACACACACACTCTGTCCTTAACCGGTTTGTTCCCCAAACGCGCCTTATGTCGTCCTTGCAAAGACAGCTCGCTGCTGTTGGGAAGAGGAGCAGGGCGGAGAGAGGCTATTATTTTTGGTTGTGCGGTGCCTTGGATTTTGTTTTTAAGAGGGATTTAAAGTTCAACACGGTTTTCACACTTTGAGAGCAGCAGCGCGCAGACACGCTGGGACCCGGCTCTGGGGCTCCCTTTCCGGCACCCAGGCGAGGAGCGGGGGCGATTTCTAACCTCCTCCGGCTGCAATTTAGGGAGCTGCGCAGTTAACTGCCTTGCAAGAAGCTGATGGATGGTGGGGCTGCGAGGTGCTGAGCCCTGAGGGGGTAGCGGGGGGAGACCTGTCCCCTTCTTCACACGCTTCTAAAGAGTCTTCTAAACTGCCCGTTGCTAAAAAAAAAAAAAAAAACTTAAAAAAAAAAAAGCCGGGATAAATAAAATGTGCAGATGGAGAGGAGGAAAGTGAATGGCCAGCCCGGATCCCAAAGGAGCCGGGGGAAAGGACAGACTTGTTCAAGTCCTCTCCTTTTCTAATTTAATTTAAAAAAAAAAAAAAAAAAAAGTGCCTGCACTTAGCGTTTCCCCTCTCCCGCAGCCCGGGGGTTGGCTCAGGCCGGAGGTTCCCGCTCCCCGCCGGGCTGCAGCCGGGCCCGGCGTGGGGCTGTGGGGCTCCCGCCGCTCCGCTTCTCCCGGCGGGTGGGGGGGGGGGGGG
>JAVKLA010000010.1:20352358-20367472 GCA_034782735.1 Sagittarius serpentarius
CGCGGCCCGGCGCGGCGGGGCGGCTGCCGGACCCGGGGCGGGGGGCTTTTTAGTTGTTTTGGGCGGGGGGGCAATGTTCCCCCCCCCCCCCGCCCAGTGCCCGCCGCTGCTCGGGGTTAGTCCGGGCCGGCAGCGCCGGGCGCAGGGCTGCAGAGATGCGCGGCCCGGGGCGGGGGGGGGGGGGCTGGAGGGGGGTTGCTGCCGTGCCTTCCCTCCCGCCTTTTTGGTCAGAGACAGAAGTGCAACTCTCCAGTGGCACCCCCTGCAGTTTGGTCGGGGTCTTGCTGCACCCCGGGAAGGGGAAGGGGGTGTCTTCGAGATGAAACGGCAACATTTCACCCACTTCTATAAGCTCCCACGAGGGTGTGTTTGGCAGGGAGGTAAGCAGCCAGCAGAAGCATTCTCCTTCTAGTTCTTTCTTTCAGCCTTAGCCCCATCGTACCATGGATGAGTCGATCCAAACTTGTTTTGAAGAGAAGTCGTCTCTTTCTCACCATTTCCAAACTCTGCAGTCTCATCGTAGCCCCCTCTCTACTACACACTCCTGTTACTCCCCCTGCCACCGTGGTAAAAATCGTTCCTAGCAGAAACACCTCATCTGGAAGCACAAAATCCCCAGTTCGAGCCTTGCTAGGATCAGCTTTCCTCCTGTGCTTGGCCGAGTTCTGCTTCCCACTTGAACCATGGCATGTTGAATTCATTTTCTGAGCCCCTTTAGGAACATTTAGCTAACAAGCAGCACCAAAACCTTTCTGAGTGATCAGAAGTCGCCTTTTGGGACTGAAGTAGCCAGTAGAAGCTGAAGTACTGTAATTACTGCAGTCGTATCTTGCAATGGCATTTTGTGTCATTCAAAGGTTTTTCAAACACTTCAGAACTTGCACCACATCTTACTAGAAAAAATTTCTCTCCTGCTTATCTGCTTCTCTTATGAATACAGGCGTACTGCACAGATGTCTTGGTGGGAAAAGTGATCTTCCCAAGGTTTTTAGTTTCCTTGGAAGGGATATAGAAAAGGAAGATGTCAGGGAGACAGGGAAAGTATCCTGGACCTATGCCCAACGTCACAAAGTCACGAGCAGCCAGGAGGTCTTCCAGAAAAAGGTCAGCATCCCTTTCGGGCCACAGTCTGTTGCCTGTTTTTCCAAGGGGCTCAGCGGGAGACTTCCTTGATGAGAAGATCTTTAGATGGTCAAGAAGGAGGGAAGGAAGACCTGGCCTCAGTTGTGCTTGAGGAAACCCAGGACCGTGCAAGCATCTTTTCAGAAAGACCAGCATTGCTGCAGGTTCAACAGCCTCAGCACCAGAAAGGGTACTCACAGTAGAGCTGAGCGCGTCCCTCGGCCCTTGCAGGATCAGGGGGCTGTCGTTACAGCCCCGGCGTCCACAGGCGTGCTTCAACACCCGCTGGGACCCCTAGCCTTTCATTCAGACTGATTTGTAATTCCTTTTCATTGCATAAAGTCCTGGATCAAAAAAAATGCTTATATATAGAAAATTTTTGGAATTCCCTTTCCAGTATTTGCTGCATAAGGATTTAAATATAATCATAAAGCCTGTACTGTATATTCTTCTTTTTGCTCTTTGCACCTTTAGTCCCCATTAGGGATTTTGTTTTGTTTCTGTTTTGACAGCCCCTGTATATATGTGTTTGTGGTTGTTCTGTACTGTTTCCTGATTTAATATCAGTGCAGTTACAGGAGAAGGATGCACCGTTAGCATTTTTTGCTCAAAGTATTTTTCAAGCTCCTTTTTGATGTACTGGTCAGGTTTGTAGCTTCTGTGCTCTTGTTGATGAGAAGAGGAAGGATCAGGTTTGTTGTGCCCTTTGGGAATGAAGCTCTCGATTCACCTAAAGATTCTTAGGTGAATCTTATTCACCTATTTCTATGCTAGCCCCTCCATATAGATCCAGGTGTGGAAGAAAAGTGAGGAAGTATTTAGTAGAAGGCTGTTATTCAGTGAAATTAAAGTCCTTTTGTGCATTTCTGAGAGATAAAGACGAGCCAAACTGGAAACAAGGTGGCTTCTGCAAGCCTCCACCTTCCTCCTCAAACGTATTTTAAGTTCTAACCATGAGAAGGGAAAAGAAGAGAGACAACGAAAGGGAATAATTCTGGGGAAATGCTTTTGTTTGCTCTCCTTGTTAGCCTGAGGGACACTTATTCAGCTGTTACCCAGAGGAAAGAAAAAGGCTCCCGATCTTTGTTTCTTTTACATATAAACAGATCCACAGCCTTGAATAGTCCCAGATCAGATTCTTTTAAAATCAGTCTCAGAGTCTCAATTATGCTCCGTTTGCTCAAACAAAATATTGGCTTATAGTGCAACCTGCCGTTTTCTCTTTGGGAAATAAAACTGCATTTTAGCGTGTGTGTCCATGTATTGCTACGTGTTGTGAACACTTCCCAGCTCAAACCTCACTAAACCTCCAGGCCTTAGAAAAGCTGGAGATGTTTCCCATCATTGGCCACTATGAGGATCCTATGGAGGGTCCGAGGGGAGCAAGTCTAAGACGACTCGGCCAGGACATGGGGAGGGCTCACGGAGCTGATTGCTGTTCCTGGGGCAAGCTGCAGTTTCTCTGTAACTATTTCTTCACTTCCAGAGCGTCTCTGCAGAATGGTTAAATTAATTTGTGCAGGAGAGCTGGCAGCACAGCGGTGCTACAAGTTCTCACCCAGTGTTTCCCGAGCTAAATGTTCTCCAGCCAAATTGGCTGGTTGCTGTATGGGTCATTCTGAGATCCCATAAATAGTGATCGCATCTCCTTGGCTGGAGAGAGGGCTCGCAGGAAAATGCGGCAAGGAGAGGGGCAGTGCGAGGTGAGCGCAGGCTGCTGTGAGAATGAAAGGTGGTCAGGGAAGGTTGCTTCATTTCTGTGTCTATTTTAATGGTAATCCTGTGGGACACACTGGATTTGCTATACCAAGGGAGAATATTTCTGCTTGTTTTCCTCTGCTGGGATCAGTTCCTCATACGTTAGTGGAGACAAAATGCGCACCAAAATATCCAGCATATACCCTCTAAGGTAGAAAAGAAACAGCTCCTGCAGCTATCAGTATATACCCATGCTATATCAGATTCAGTTATCTCTCTTCTAGCCAGAGTCTTTGGTTAAACAGTAATACAGGTATTAATTAGGGGTTTTTATATATATATATATAAAAATACCCACCATGGCTGAAAATTCAGGGGGAAAAAAAATCTCTAATTGTGGTGAACTAATCTGCATATACCGATTAACCACCACTTTGTACATTTTCTGAGCATTGTGAAAAAACAGACTCGAGTCTCCTGGATAGCCTTCTCTAAGACTTTCCGTGCTTTCAGTAAGAGTGCCCTGTTTATGTTTAGCCTTAACTCTGTATTTGCAGGTTTTTTAATAACTGTGTTTTCATCCTTCAAACATCCAGATAAAGAGCTTCACCCCTTAAAGCTGTGATTACACCTCAGCAACCTCTCTGTTGGCAATGTATGTGTGGTTTCTGTTTTGTTTTGTTTTTCTGGCTTGAATTAACACATGTTTCAAACCTCTAATGTACTTCTTTAATAACTGGTTTATAAAAAAAGGAGAAGATAGAGAATTTCATCCAAGAATTCCCAGCTGGAGACATCTGTTCAGCAGCAAGTCACCTGATGAACAGCTCTAACCAGCCAAGTGTGAGTTACTTTTATTGGTTCAATGTTTTAAAAATAGATTTTCTTTTTTTTTTTTTTTCCTTTGAAGTGATACCTTTCTAGACTTTTCAGTAGATTCCTACACAGGTCTTCATGGACTTGGATTTATTTCTCCTGAAGGATTAGTACAGCTCAAACCGAGTGATCCATTCCAAAACCTTGCTGGCCGACTGAAACCAGTAGGAACCAGTTAAACGCTTGAAATGAGGGTTTCCACTAGGGCAATCAAGTTTCCCAAGAGGTGATGGATTTGATGTATAGCCTGTCATGATGAGTTGCAGGCACTCAGCACCTCTGAAAATCAGGCCATAGCGGCTTTCAGCAAATCTAAAGAGACGGGGTGAGCGCGCGTGCGAGCCAGAGCGAGCTGCGGATAGGACACACGTCTTCATTGATCTCGAAAGGGAGGTTGAACCGTTCTGGTTTGAATCACATGATTTGTCATGTTATTTAGCAGCTGTTAAGCTTAGGTGAGCTTGTGGGACCCTGTCGGTGCACACTCAGCCCTAATCCTCTCTCGGTTTATTTGTTCGTGCTACTACCTGGCTCCTCTGCAAATGGGTCGATGCCACCGTTCCGCCTGCGGTACGCCCTGAAGTGCTGAGCATCCCGCTGGTCCACTCCTCCCTACCACCCAGCATCCCAAAGGTCCCTTCCAGAGGACAGGGCTGATTTTACATCTGTTTTTCCACTTTTCTTCTGTTCTCTGTGTTGTGTCTGGGAAGACTTTTGAGGCCCACAGACTCTGCCTTGATTTGAAGTCTTTGTTGGAGCCAGGCCCCAGTTTGACATGGGGAGGGTGACCCAAGAGATGACAGAGGAGGAGGGGTAGAAGGGAAAAAAGGGACAAGGTGGATGAAGACAGGAATGTGGAACTGCACCATGTGCAGGATGCTGTAGACCTTCCGGCTGTCCATCCATGCAGAAAACTCTCAGCCAGTCTGCAACCAGCTTGTCTGACTTCATTTGCCATTCATCGGCCTAAACTGGTCACCCTTCTTCTACTGGGAAAAACTGGAGCTTTGAAGTCTTCTCCACACCCCAGCACACAGCAGGGTTCATTCAGTGGGTGGAGAGCATCAAGAGGCACCGCTTGCCTGCATTATCCAGGCAGTGGGTACCTGGAGGAAAGCTGTCTGGGGAGCCCCTCTCCTGAGAACCACTGGAAGGGCTGAAGTTTCCCCAAGGACAGTTTTAGATGGGGGAGCAGCAGTACAGCCCCCCCCAGTCCTTTCTACTTTCACCCTGCTGAGTTATTTGCTGTTGCAGGCAAGAGTGGAACATCACAGGTGGAGAACACACTAAGATCTTCCTTTTTTTCTTTCCTTTGGAATAGCTTTAATTAACCACTTTTTATCTTTTGAAAGAAAAGGTTTTTTCTCACTTGAGAAAAGAGAGGAAATGTTTTCCGAAAGCTGTATTTTAATTGACCCAGGCTCGGGAGCAGGGAGGCTGAGGAAAGAATTGCTGTCATGGAATTAACTTTATGAAAGAAAAGCAAATCTCCACCCTGTTTAAACATGGGGAAAACATCACAGAGGCATCCTGCTGCACCAAATGGTAAACATGTCCATGTATTATATCACTTATGGCTTCCTTAAGAGTTTTATGATGCTGTTCTCAATTACTGTGTTTGCATTTGTAATTAGAGTGCAGAACACATTGTGAAGGCAAATTATAGCGCTAACTTGTCCTTTCAAAATAAGCCATTTGCTCAGTGTACTCCCAGAAGCTTCTCGTTATTCAAGGGACTCCAGTGAAGGACTAACCTTCTCTACTGAGAGTGCTGGAATATGCGATTGCTGGAGGGAAAGGAGAGGAGAAACACATTTTTGCCCCAGGGTTTTGCTATGCTTGGACCTGACCATTAAACCACTGAAACTCCTGTTGGTTTCTATAAGCATAATCCTCCAGAAGTCTGAGCAACTAATAGAATTGGGGGGTGGGTGGGAGAAGAATCAGGTTTTTTTTTGCTCTGCCACTAATTTCCTCTGTGGCCTTGGTCATGTCACTTGGCCTTTTTGTGCCTCCTTAACTGGCTAAAAATCTCCTATGGAAGAGCTTGGATATTACTGTACAATCACATAAATATCTAAATGAAGGTGAAGATGCAGGGCTGCTCGTTGTCCTCCAGTATTTCATTCCTTTGCAGGAAGGCAATTCTGAAAGCAGCTCTTCGGAGCTGATGCTTTTGTATGCATTCTGGTTTTGTCCTGGACTCCCCTTACACAGGGGCTCACTCTCTCTTTAGGTATAACAATGACACATTGCTTCATGACATGTTGCCCCGAGTGCTCCACCAAGTCTCCACGCAAAGACACCAGAGCACTCTGCTCCTTGGCTTTGCTTGGTACCTAGCGGTGCTTCACTGAGCAATTTCTGACCAGCTGCCCTTTTGTTTTGCTCTAGCTGTTGAGCGTCATCAGCAGAGATCTGATCCTCCTTTAAGGCAAGTCGATTTTGTATACAGAAGACTGGAGCCTAGGCCAGCTGTGCACTTTGCCTTTGAATTCAGCAGGGAAAAAACTGTATCCAAGTCTGAACTTGGAGGCGGTAACGCTCTACTTAGAGTGAAAAGGAAGCAAAGTCTCCAGTTGTTACTGTTCTGCCCTGTCTGGAAAGGATCTCTGCATTTGGGATTTTTTTTTTTTTTTTGCAAAACCTGCACTAAGCAGGAGGATTTGACTTTGAACAGGTTTCCTTGCAAGTGCAAGGTACATTTTCACCTCCTGTACCTTAGCTGGGAGGGCACAGGAAAGTGCCTTGCAGCATGTAGCTCTCCCGTAAGCATATCCGCCCCATTCCTGGCCATGAGGAGTTGCCTTGGCTTCGCTCTCCAGTCAATGTTTAGGAAAATGTCAAGCTCCGTGCTTGACCCCTACCTAGCACACTGCCCACCGGCGTCCTCCGCTCGTGCTCCAAGGCTTCGTGAAACCAGGCCGAAACCGAATAAAGGACACCTAATAAGGCTGCGTTCTCCCAGGGTGGCAGTGTTTGGAGGATAAAAAACCCCAAAGAAACCCAAAATCATTGCACTCTGAGATTATTACAAGCTCTTTTTTTTTTTCTTTTTCACCAGTCCCCACTATGATGTACTTTGTACAACTTTTACTCTTGCCACGGCTAATTCCTCGTTTCTTTTCCAATACAGCTGCTTTTGAAGTTCACCACAGCACTGGCTCTCCCCCTGCCAGTGCTCTGTTATTAAATTCCTTTCTTGGTATCTCTTGCATGGGTCAGGAAAGTTGACTCCCTGGCCCCAGCTTTCTGTCAGGTGTTTGCTCCTTCTGAGCAAAGGTTAGGTCACCTTCTGATGATTCATTGAAAAAACTGGTTTTATTACTTTCCCTGGGTATGGGAGAGCTTCCTTAAAGAAAGAAGCTGCAGCACACGGGATGACCATCCCAAAAAGGACTGACAAGGGCATTTGCCAGACATTATGAGTTCAGCTTAATACCTAGTACCAAATTTTTTGTTTAATGGCATCAAATACAAAAAAGTGCCTAGAGGAATGAGTTTGAACTTTATAAATTGTTGGATTATTTGTGAGGTGGTTTAGGAAGGACATTTTTTGCCATTTCTATGAGGGAAGAAGAGAGGTCCTGGTGTGGTGTTTCACAGTGCCAGATGCACCCCAGTTTCCATTGCTGTGTGTTTAAAATATGGCCCAGGTTCACTGAGCAATGTCAAAACATGTCTGCAAGGCTGACCAGGGAATGAAATATAGCTGCAAAATGGGCAAGCTCAATTTTGTTGGGGGAACAAAAGACAGAAGGGTGTTTGTCATCCGGAGGATCAAATTTAAGAAACACCTACTGTTGTTTGGCTAGCTGGGTTTTAAAATATATATGTCATCACCTTGTCTTTGTTGTCAGTAACGCTGTTTGCTTTGCTTTGCTTTGCTACCACGCTGCTCAGGCGGCTAAACGAGACGGGCGGCTTTCCCTTCGGTTTCCAACCAGAGGAGCCCTGGCTCCAGCACCTTGCTCCCAGGGAACCATGCAGGCTGCCAGCATGCAAATGCCACCAAGGACAAATCCGGAAGAGATGGCCACCAAAAAGTAAGAAGGTGTGAGATGCAATGTGGTGCTGTTTGTTTTTCTGGAAGGTCAGTAGTTTTCCTAAAATTCCAGCTTCCTGTGCTTTTCATTTTTGATGAAAGCCTATTTCAGCAATTGAAGTAAGAAAATATCCTACTTGTAGCACGTGGAAGACTTCTTTGAATAAATGTCCTTCAAAAGGAGATACCTTTACCTGTCTTATGAAATTGCATCAATATTTAAGGAAATAACACAGAGGAAAATTCATATTCATGTTAGATTTCACAATGTGATTTTGCAACACCTACGATGGAGAACCAGTGTTTTCTGACACTTTTCACAACAAAAGTAGAAGATAAGCATGTGAAAAAAAAAAATTAAAAGCTCTTTACTTGATGGTTTCCTTGTAGTTTGTGCTATTTTGAACCTGTCAACTGCTTAAGTAACAGCTTGTCAGTGATCGTGGCCCGGCCGAATACGAGACCTGGTAGTATGGTAGCAAATTGTCAAGAGCTGAGTGATCTCCCGGGTTGTGATTTATGACTCCATGAACAATGACAAGCGAGGAGAAAAGGCCCTGGTAATTTCGGAAGCAGTTGTGGAAACAATTAGATCACTTTTTTATTAGGTCATTTATAGAATTCTTCCCTTGAAAAATTAGGTCCTTGATGAGTGCATTTTTCACACACTCGGGTGCTTTGTCCTATTTTTCAATTGAGGGAAAATCCTGGACTTTCCTTTGGAAACGCTGCTGTGCAACATCTTTAACTTCACAGGGGCTGAGAAAGCTGCAGGAGCGCACAGGACTTCCCTGGGCTCACCCACAAGCCCTGGCTCATCTGCAGTTGAAGCCCTTTGCAAAGACTAATTCCTACCAAGTCCTCTGCAGGAATTGTGCCGGTTTCTGTACCATTTTCTCACCGCTGAATGCTCGTATCCTTCTGCTGGCCTGACCTTTGCCTGTGACAGAGCTGCAACCTTCTGCTCAGCTGCTGGGAAGTTTCTAGCACGTCGCACTGGTACAGGCAAATAATACCCATAATGAAAACTTGGAGCAGGGCTGCCGTTTGAGGTTCTTTTACCCTGGTTTTGCCCCTTCTTCTTTCCAACAGCAGAATTACTTAGTTGTCATTGTATTTCCACTTCCAATTTCTTCGGCCGTGGTTTGTCCCTTCTTCTTGGCCCAAGGAGCTGCGCAGTACGAGGTCTCACGTTTTTATAAGGCGTCAGTGGCATTTCTCTAGAAGGGCCCAGTGTCCTGCTATACCACCCCTTGAGCTTGGGAATGTATCTCAGCGTTTGCTAGCAGGCTAATGAGAGACGGCTAATATCTCTGAAAAGACATGTTTAACCAAAATCTCTCCCCTCCCTTGTTGGCTTTCTTAGAAGTTGTCGGTGAGTGTTCCCATGCTGTCCTGCCCCCGTGATACAGTCACAGCGCCATCATTCCTGAATTCTCTTACAGAGAAACTGGCTCCAAAAGTGACCAAAGCCACTCGGCATGCAGGGAGCTCCCCAGAAGCCCCAGCACAGATTCAGGCTGCTGGGATGGGTCTTGAGTCACTTTGCACCATGGCTAAGGCCATTATGATGGGGATTTCTGCTAAATAATGAAAATTAAGGAAACATCAACCTGGAAAATGAGCTCTTGCTGTACAGAGTCCCATTTGCTTCCTTCCCCTTCCTTTAAAGAGGAGGAGGGAGATCTTCGCATTTCCCCAGCATTGTGGATTGAGGGATGAGAAAAAGAGCTGTGCTGTGCCATATTCTCTAGCCCAATGAGAATGAAACTTACTGTTAGCTTTAAGTTTTATTATTCCCTTGCAAAACCCTCTTCTGTTGTGCTATGCACCAGCAAAAATCCTTTTTATTGCCATTAAAAAGGCAGCTGAGGTGCCCGTTATTTTTTTTTATTATTATTTGTACAGAACTCAGCAAATAAAAAACGGGTCCCGGATAAAAGGTGTGTCCTTTCTAGTAAAGCACAAAAAAATCTTAATCTTTGGTCCAGAAGCAGTAGATTGCCACAAACAGTCGGCAGCTAAAATCATTAATCTTTGCTGCTTGCCCAACTGGTACTAGTAGTAAAGAAGATAATACACTAGCAGAATCAGTGACCCACTACAAATTGGTCCTGAAAGGTCCACCAGCCTAAATAGACTTTTGCTGATCCAACACTTGTTAGGAATCCCAACAAAGAGACTATTGGCTCATCTGATGAGCCGCTCACTATTGGGCCTTTTGCAATGGCTGGTGATGGATGACCATAACCTCTTTGAGGGGGAAGATGCAGCTCCTGGTATGGGGCCTTTTCTCATCTTAAATTTGTACTCAATAAATCACAGGTGCAGAAGAGACAGCATCAGTTTCATTACACCTACATGCTCCAGTATCAATCATGCCAACACAACGGGCTGCGTACAGTTCATTTCGGGAGGCTCTTTCTGTTCCAATACCATTTCCATTCCGTTGTGCTTTAGCATTCCTAAAGTGTTGAGCCTCTGCAGTGAAACACTGGGGGAGAAGGATGTGTTGCGCTGTAATTGCGCTCTTTCCACACGAGACAGGGCTTAGCTCACGTACTTTGGTTTACGATCCCTTGCTATTGTTAAAGGTAAAGTCTTAAATAGTTCGGTAAATGGTATCACCGATTCTATGGTTGTCACACATCACTTTCGTTATAAGCCTTGCTTTTTCGTTTGCTCTTTAGCACAGACCTTTAGCCTGAGTTGCAGCAATTGCCCTGGAATGGTCCCATTTTGTGATTATAATATCATTTTTCTATCTGGTTTATGATATTTGTTTAGATGATGCTATAATCCCGTACTTACCCTTACCCAAACCTAACTGTAACAAAGAAACACTTCCGGGAAGCTTCTTTGGTGTTTTCGCATTTAAGAGTTGTTGCCGTGTTCTCTCTGGCTGGCAAATACCCGGGGACCTTTGAAAGGTATGTCCATTACGATTCACAATTTATGAATGTATTGCAGAGCTCCCACATTGTTATGTTAATTCCAATGTCAGCAGTTAAAATACACTTAAAACGAAGGAGGCTTTAGAGCTTTCAGACTTTATATTTAATGTATATAATCAAATACTTTCATGGCATTAAATGCATGTCTAACACTCATCATAAAAACCGTGAACTATGTTTTTCAAGTATAATAAAAGTAAAATAATAAAAATAGATTATTATTCCCCATGTGTGTCCAAAATCCACTTTGCCATCTTTATACAGGGAGAGTAATTTCTCAGTGTCCAATTATACTCTGATTTGCATAGGAACAACTATGTTTCGTGCAATTAAGTTATCACAAAGTCCTGTCATTCTGTATCATTCTGTTAATCTTTAACTCAACGAAAAGCCATGTCAGCAGAGCACCAGCACAGAAAAGATGGGTGTTCAAAGGAACTGCAATAGGAGCACATTCAGGACTGTCAGACAGAACAAGCTTTTCAAAAGGACACTTCCATTCAGTTTAAACCTACAAGGGTGTTGGGCTGACACCTCCATTTATTTGCTGTAGGGCTATAAGGAGAGAAAAAGAGAGACTTTCAGTCTTATTAAAGCAGTATTTGGAATACAAAAAAAGGGATTCTTTTCCTCTGCTCCTTTTACTCTGTCTCAGCGGCGGATCATAAAGCATGGACAGCATTAATGCAAGACAAGAAAGCATTGGTTCTAATGTGCAGCTGAAAGACTTGATTTTCTGTGAACCAGCCACCAAATCTCTTTATTTGTTTATTTTTTACAATCGGTAGGGAGACAAAAAGGGAATGTATTTTAAAAATGTAGTTAGGAGTGCAGAAGTCCCAGTAAATAGCATCTTTCTGCCACATCTTTTTGTGGAAGACTGGTACATGAGCTAAGGGCAGGTTGTAGCTAACAGCACCAGTATGGTTCAGTGATTATTCTGGTCAGGTACCTACAGCAGGTTCAGTTTTACAAGATTAAAATGGTAATTGATCTTTGAGAGAACATTTGAGGATAAAACATGATTATGTTCGTAACAGATCCTTAGCTGGTATAAATTGGCATAAGGCCATCACAACCAGTAGAGAGAGCCCAGCTGCATCTCTAACCCCATCTACTCTCAAAATACTGGGCACAAGGTGATATTTGAAGATGTGAATATTGCAGGTAAAAGTTTGCAGGTCGGTTATTTCTGCATGATTTCCAGAGCTCCGATAAACGCAGCCCAAGCAGGTTCTTCCTGCTAACATTCTCATTATTTTCACTGGAATCTGGCACTTACCTTTCATGTTTTGTCTCGGGGATCTTTACTTCTGTGAATACATATTATCTGATATTCATTTCACCCGGTCAATTTGCAGAAAATGTTTCGCTTTCAAGGTTGCTTCTAAATTTTTATATTTTTCATTTTTCATCTCAATTAAAAATAAACCATGCTGTGAGTCCCCTTTGTAGTTCTTTTATCATGCTACCAACTCCGTGCATTTTTTCACCTATATACTAATAAAAAGGTCTTTCTAATATATATAAATATATATATACCTCAGTAACTGTTTTTTAGGGATACTGTCCAAAGAAAGTTTTCTTGTCTTTCATTTGCACTGTGCTGCAAAACCCAGTTTTAACTCAAAAGAAACCGTAAAGAACTCTTTGTTATCTTCATTTTGGCCTTAATCTATAATGAATATTAATAGCACTTGTAAGGTGAGGTACAGATTAAAAGCATTAAAACACAGCTTGGATGGTTTCAAAGGTTGCATGCTGGGTAACATTTCGGGAAGTGCCAAAGGGCCAGATTTGTTAGTGCAATTTTAGAAGTGACTTCGATTCCTCTTTTTAAAGATGTTTAAAGCTGTGCAAAAGTACAAATAGCTATTTTATGTAAGGTTCAAAAGCAACTTCATCATCACCAATTTAAAATAGAATTGAGGTGCTTTTGCAAATCCCGTTAGAAACTGTTATGGTCTCTATCTAAATAACTTCCAAAAATGGAACTTTGTCATTTAGATGTTTTTGGAAAGTGTGTCCAATGTGCCCGTTGGGATAGCACAGGGCTTTAGCCAGAAGTGAAGTCCAGGTGATAGATTTTGTGTGGGAAACCAAGGAGGCCATTCAAATCGGGTTGAACTCTATTTCTGCCAGAGTCAGTGGCACAACCGCCACTCATTACCAATGACGTTGCTCCTGGTCTACTGGGACTTGTAGAAAATAGCAAAACCCTGCTGCTGCTCTTTCGGCATTGCGTCTGCAGCTGAACACTAATAACCACTTCAATAGCAGGAAGCTCTCTCCCAGGGACGTCGGCGTATACACAAGTCTGGCAAGATGTCAACTGATTTGGCAGATGAGGGCTTTAGTGCAGTCCGTATCGCTTCTGGTGGAAGGTTCAGGGCCCGGTGGGACCTCGTGCATAACGCCGGGCTGCACCCCAGTCTTTCTGGACAGAGCTTTTTGGCTTGCACAGGCTGTGGACCCCAAACGTAGCATTGCACACGTATGCGTGCACGTGTGAGGATGCGTGGACCTCGGATGGTTTTTACCGCATGCTTGTATTCACATCTGCTGCCCTGAAACAACCCCCAGAAGACTCTTTAACCCACAAAATGGATGATGCAATGCATGGCCTCTTACTTCAGTCTGAAACCAAATTTGCTCAGTGAACTTGCAAGCCTTGCTACCAACCAGCAAGGGAGATGAGAAGGAAGTGCTTGTATTTTTGGCAGCACGTGTCGTGAATTAAGGTGGGACTAATTACATCCCATTGGATATCAAAGAGGTGTGGCTGAACAACGTGTTAAAGAACACGTACAAGAAAGTGATGGTTTTGGGAGGCCAGTTTAAAGCATCTGAGGATAACCTTGAAAAATACTGCTCTTGAGTAGTTAAGAAAGTTTGTCTCGACTGGGAGGGCTTTTGTGAAATACTTCACTTGTGTTGGTCAGGAGGCAAAAAACTGGATGAAAGGGCTGACCGCTGAAGTAAAATCTTGATCTGTCCCTCGCAGAAACCGATGGAGCCCAGACTGCTCTCGGGCAGTCGGGAGCCATGCAAATAATTCTGGAAAATGTTCTCATAACCTGATAAAAGAGCTGATTTCATAAAATTATTATATTGTCAGTTTATGATTTTACTTAGAAATCTTTTGGCCTAGTTCAGGTTAAAAAAAAAGGTACCAGCTTTAGTTCTCCTGCAGAAAAAAGACCCCATCATTTATTAGATGAATGAAGATATCAATTTCTGTTTAAACATTAACAGGGTGATGCCAAATATTAGTCAGTTCCTAATAATTTTGAGGGATTAAAAAGATAATAAAAGTAATAGTCCATTACATTACCTACTTCAGCAAGATTGTAATGAATGTAATAAATTCCAGATCAGGGTTATAACAACTTCCATCTATTTAAAATGAATTTGTAGGGTTACTTTCATTAACTATGTATATGGAGAAAATGATCTGACATATTACTTTAAAAGAGCTGTAAAACCGATTAGAAGGAAATATGCTTCCCAGACAGTGATCTAGGCCGCTGGGGAAATTTTATCCCTGTGAAGAAGGGGGGAAAAAGGAAGGGAAGAGGAAGGCATCTTAACGGGTGCTACTGCATCATGTCTTTAACATGCCTCCGAAGCCACTTCCCTCCTCGGGAGAGATTCGGGCAGAAACAACGGTCAGAGACCAGGAAAGGGATGATAGCCACTTTGTCTCCTGACTTTTCTATTCCCTCCGCCTCCTGCCTTGGGAAGGGACAGATTTGTTAATGAATAAAGGGTTCCTGCGCTGGGGATTTGTGCATGGAAATGAAACTGCGCCTGGTTCTGGTACGGCCTTTTGGCAGCCCAGGGGATGGCTGAGGCATTAAAGGGGACGGTGGCCTCATTGCTCGGAGGAGGCAAGGGACCTAGCACTTGACTGCACTACAGAAATTACTGCTGCACCTAGAATGCAGCCTTCATTTATCAATTTCATAGCAAGGGGGAAAGGGAAAGGGAGGGGGGAAACCCAGCATCTGACTGCCTTTTTCAGCTCACGCTACATATAGCCACCGAGAGCCCTCCAAAGCCAGTCATGTGTGTTACAGAGTCTTGGATAAAGTAACTTAATACTAATGATTTATACTTAATTGGACCTCTAAGTGATTAAAGTGGCAGTAATGAATGAGTAACATCCTTCTAATTCCCTTTTTCCATTTGGCTTGGGCTGAAGGCCCTTTCTTTGTGCAGGATTTGACTTGGGGGTAAGCAATGCCAGTGTTTTTTAAGCTTTTAGTAGCATGTCTGGAATGAGCCACTTGGATCATGTTTTAAATAAATGACTCCGTAGGCATGTTACCAGGGCATTGATTTTCTTCCTTTCCTTTCCTTTCCTTTCCTTTCCTTTCCTTTCCTTTCCTTTCCTTTCCTTTCCTTTCCTTTCCTTTC
>JAVKLA010000010.1:20369255-20394244 GCA_034782735.1 Sagittarius serpentarius
AGATGCCAGTAATGGGGTGGGGGTGGGGAGGAACCATTTGACACATTGGGTTTTCTCAGCCTTGCAGTTCCAGCCAGGCATAATCTCAGTTAAAAATCTTCTGGGATAGCGCAGCAGTGATTCAGGAGAAGGCTGACAAGGGCATTAGTAGGGAGTAGCAGGGAAGGGAGAGGTATTATCCAGAGCTACAGAAAATGCCTAGTCAGGAATACAAGAAATGAGAAAAAGTGAAGAGTGGAAGAAATAAGCAAAGAAAGAGAAGTAACAGCAGCATTTAACCCAGGGAGAAAGAGTCAAAGTGATTTCTGCAGCAGTGGGAAGGAGAAAGTGTGAGGAAAAGTAAGATTTATGGAGGAGCAGCTAACATGGGATTGCAGCCTGTCAAAGGCTGAAGGAAACTAAAAAGAAATGAAACAAAATAAAATAAAATAAAGGCAGCAAATTGGGCATTCTTAGTGCTAGAAGTTAATCAGCCTTTGCACCCTCGAGGCTGGCCGTCGCTGCCGAGCGCCTTGGGAAGCAGCTCCAAACTCTGCGTCCAGCCGCAGGAGCGGGAGCAGACAAGCCCTGTGTGGCTTCCAGCACCGGCGCTTTGGCTGCCGTGCTGGCGGCTGGGCGGTTCACCGAACACGTTTGCGTCATCTATGGAGAGAGATGGCAGGGCAGCACGCAGCCTGGCAGACAGATCTCCCCGTCTCTTTCCTGTAAAGCTCTTTCTGCTCAGTCCCTTTCCACAAAGCCAGACAATCTTCAGAAGAGCTGTGGAAATGTCACTTTTCGGGGCCCTGGGAGATGCTTCTCCTCTAGATTCCCCAGAACAAAGTGCATCAAACCATCTTAAAATGGAAGAAACCCTGAACGCACAACTCTGTGCCCTGATAATCCTTCCAAATTCTTCTGAAGAGCCTCATTCATGGCACAGAGACTTCCCAGGAAGACTCGCTCTCTTCAAGGACCTGTTAGCTGTACAAACATACCATTTGCTTTTGCATCTCTTTGCACTATCCTCAACACACCGGCATAATAATTGGATACCCTTACCTCTGCTGGCCTGTGCGGCATGGGTCATATATGTAAACATCAAATTCAAATAACCACCCCCAAATTTAATTTATTTCTACCTAAACAAGTTCTTTTATCATAAAGCAATAAATTTGTCTTGGTGCTAGCAATTTGTTGCGGGTGACATAACACTGCAAATTGATTAATCGCTACTGTACACGACAAAATGAGAAAAGCAAGGAATTATTATGAATAGCGTCCATCTGATACAGTAGGGATTCATTATTCAAAAGTGTTAGCTAGTGGTTAGCTATCCCCTTGTTGCAGATTACATTCATTTGCAGAATCCTACATCATGCTTACACAAATCAACAAACATGCATTTATTAAGACATGGAAAGAAAGCTATTAAAATGTGAAAAATTGCCTTTTTCTTTAAAAAAAATGAGTCAAGTTTGGTGGCAGCTTTTTTTTGGTGGGGGATGTTTCTATGTGGCTGAAGCAAAGGCGGCTATTACATTATTTCCATGTTTGCATCTAGAACTAGTCACATCAAGCTAAGCACATTGATATGGGTTCTGAGTGTCTTACAGTGAGCCTTCATATTGCAGGTTGGAGGATTTGGGTGTGCCAGATGTGTTGGGCTAAAATTATATATGTAGTAAAATAGGCTTTCTTTGCCCTTTCAAGCACATTTTAATTTTTAGCGTTATATTTGTACTAACAGATTGCAATCATGTCTGAGCAAATTCTTCTGCTTGAGGTGAAGTACAAAAGAGTGAACAAAAGAAGAGCTCTTCCCTCTGATAAAGTACAAAAATAGTATTTAGGGCCAAGATGTTCCATGTTTCCCAGGCTGAACACTGGACCTCGTGTTAAGTATGAAATTATTCTGAAAAAAAAATTCCAGATGTAAACTACAGAAAAAGCATGATCTGAACCCCTCCTTTGCATAGTTGTCCTGGTACGTGAGGATCATCATTCTCTTCTGAGACTGGGAGCAAAGCTGTGTGTGTCCATCTCTATTGCACACGAGTGATGTATCTAAGCTTGTCATCACTGTCAGGCAATCCGTGTTCTCTGTGTAAGCAGGTCTTGGCACAATAACACAGAAAAAAAGACTGGTTTAACTTTTGAGGAAGGGCATGAAGAAGATAGAGTCTTTTCTTCTGTTCCTGTTTCAGGAGCTCTTGCACTCCCGCTTTGTGATTCTTCTACAGATAATAGGATTAAGGGCACCAAACAGCGAATTTCCCTGCCTCCTCCCCTCCCTCTGCCTCTCCTGTCGGTGCAAAGTGCTTTTCCTTCTCTTTGGAAAATTGCTTCTATCATGCATTGCTTGCGGAAAGAAACACACTAATTGTGGAAGCAGCAGTTCAGCAACAGCTCAGTCTTTGAACTCAGGTCTCTTGTCTTTTGGCTCTGCTCTGAAATGCCACATGTTAAATTGTTTTATGGCTACTTGCAGTGAATCATCACCAAAATGTCACTAAAAGGGGATTTTTTAAATTTTGCTGGAGTTTTAAAGTGAAGTTAGTCATTCCACTTGGGTGTTCTGTATAAGAAAAGGAAACGGTACTGAAAAATGAAAACAAGCATGTAAAATAGGGTGTTAGGTCCATGGTACATAATATTAGTGCATTCCGGTACTGATTATTGGTTACTCTTTTAGATCTAGTTTCATTAACATGCTGTGATTAGCTTAGTTGAGAGACACAGGAGGTATAACCATGGATCTTGTGCTGAGAAAAACATCCCTAAAACTGTTACTCGGCTCCTCTGAGAAATGTGGGCCCAGAGACAGCAAACCAGCTTTGCACTGTGAATGGCTTCTCCTTGCTTGCATCCACTGAAGCCACGTAGACCTCAGTAACGATTTCTTTGCACACCAGAATCACTAAAGCCAGATCACTTCTCAGCCAGAGCTGGAGCCAGCACTGGCTCTCCTGGTTTTGATGCTGCTGCAAGCCTGGCTTGTGTTTCTAAAGAGGATGCTGCTGGTTTCTCCTGGAGCACTCTCCATGGTCAGCCACGCCAGTCTGTCCTTCCAGGCTGTTTTAAGCGCTTTCATTTCATGGTTACTGGCTGACTCGTTTAAAACAAGAAGGCAGCACGCTGCTCGGTGTAACGCCGCGCGAGCCCTGCCTGCTGAGCAGAAAGAGCAGCGATGCTCACCCGACCGTCTTCCCCTGTGCCTGCCGCCGGTAAAACACAGAAGGGAAAAAAATGCTGTCGAGTGAGGACTTAACGCTCTGCGCAGGGGTGACGGCCCAGGAGAAGGAACGTGGGAACCTCTTCACACTAGCCCTGCCTGAGCCACCGCATTAAATGTGCCCGGCGTGGTCAGTGGAGGATGGCAGGGATGTTGTGGGACGCAGCAAGGTCGGGAGGCCCAGCTCTCCCCCTGTGTCACCGGGGGGAGACCTGGACCTCCTGATCTCACTGTGAACACGGGGATGGACACAAAACGCTGCTGTGGACCTGGGGCTAACCGACCTGTATCCTCAAGGACAACAGTGGCGAACCTGGTTACAGCTGAAATCCAGGTCCCAAGGGAAATCCTGACTTCCCTGGTGGTTAAATCAGATCATGAGGCTGTGACTGGCTCTGACAAGGATTTAGGGGGCAAAGAGATGGGATATTTTGCTTACCCCTTCAGGGGCAGCTTCAGTACAAAGTGATTGACATTCAATTCCAGATCAGTTATGTTTTTAATCTGATTCTGGTCTCAGACTTGATTCAGCAAAGTGGTTTACGCACTTCTAAGGTGCCGTCAAATCACTGTTCTATCTAGAACCGCAAAAGAGTCAATTCCTGCGGCAAATTACCTCTTGGCCATTCATCTCTGTGCTAGGTAAGCCATTTCCATCAGCCACCTACAGTTTTAATGAGAAGAATGGGGGGAAGAAAAAGCAAGATTTCTGTCTGGGCAGTCTTCCTTTGCCCTGGGAGTGTTTCTGTGCTGCTGTGCAGTGAAAAGTTAATCTTTCTTGACGGGTGATGCATGTGGATAGTACTTCATGCATTTGATACTGCATGCTTGATATAGCTCAGTGATCCCATATAAACACTGCAGAAGCAGAGGGGACCCTGTGCAAAGAAAAGATCTGTCTTAAATCCCTGTGTCTGTCACATCACAACATCCTTCTGTAATGACATGCAAACTTCAGAGAGGCTGCAGCTTCTCTGCCTTGTCTGGGAGACACTTGGCTGTTAATGACTAACTTCCCAGTGACAGCATTTCTTTTTGTAGCTTGCATCCCTTTGGATTTTCGCAAAAGCATCCTCAAAATAAATAGATAAATAAAATCAATCCGTCAAGGGCAGACGACTTGTGTAGGTGGACAGCAGGAATCTGCACCCCAGCCAACCGGACCAGTTTGGGATTTTTTTTTCCGAAGTGGCAGCATCTTTCTTCCTTCCCTCTTGATCCCCTCACATGGAGCAAGAATAGGACTTTGCAGAGGTGACTTACTGTTTAAAAGATAGAAAAGTGACTTTATACTGGATAAACATGGGTTTGAAATTCAGTCACAAGACAGCTATAAATCAGTGGTTTTGAGAGTTGCTTAGAGCATTTGAATACCCAAGAACTAAGAAGCTGCTGAGTGTGCTCTGCTAACAGCCTCCTCTTGCACTGGTGGCAGTCAGCGTAGCTGTGCTGAAGTCAGGGCAGCAAATCAGCCAGATATCGGCTGGGGAGTTGGCCAGTGGGCCTGGAGTACAAGATAAATGTTTATGGAGGGAGAAAGTTCTCTCTGGATAGTACCATTGCAGGAAAAAACAGCTCATACAGATCTCTTTACCTCTCAGTTTATCTGTTGTCATTAACAGATCTTTAATTGTTGTTTTGGGACTAACTTCTGAATCTACATTCAGGACAAAGTCCTGTGAAATGGCTATTAAAAGCTTCTGCATTAGAGACAAGGGAGGGCTCCCTTACAAAGCTCTTGGATGCAGCCACACCTCTAATTCTCCCTGGTCCCCTAATTAAAAAGTAGCAAAACCTTAATCTTCCCCAGAAATGCTTTGTCAGTAGGCAGTGGCTGTCTGCCTGCAGAGTTAAACACATCAGAGACTTCATCTCCTTAAAGATGTTGACCTCCAGCAATGCATCATAAGACACACTGGCAAAAAAAAAGAAAACAACATTTTGCAAGTAACCTGTCTCTGTCAGCCAAGGAGTTCAGCGGGGTGGATGTGGGGTATCTCAGGCTGCTGACGGCCATCACATGGGTTCCCCCGAAATCTGGTCTGAAAGTGTTTGGTTACAGATGGGCACAAAGTCTGCAGGGCTTTACTACAATCGTCTGCAAATATCACCCTGCAGCTTTGCCTTTGTCCTCACATTGATTTTTAAATTGCAGAAATTCACCCTGTAAATTACCAATTATGCAATGCAGGGAATGGGAAGAGAAACAGGGCATGCAGATATTTGTATGGGAATAGGAACAGGAACAGGAACAGGAACAGGAATAGGAATATATTTGTTCCAAGGTCATCCGAAGGGCAGTTGCAGGCCTGGGAAAAGCCAGTGCTTTCTTCATTATGTGCCTTTCTAAAACACTCATGAGTCTGATGTAAATGGCGTATGGTTCGCCTGCCACTTCTCATGCCGTGCTCTACTCTGCCATTTAACCACACACCTCTCGACAGGTCGTGTCCTTAGCAAGGGTAATTGAATGGGGGCATCCTCACGTTTCGACGGAAATGAGTAACAGGAGGGATGAATGGAGGTGAATATGCATCGTGCCCTTTGTCAATACATCATTTTACTCTTAGCAGAAGAAAAGGGAGCCGGGCTTTTATTTACCTACTGGCTGAGCAAAGGCCAGCAATCCTCACTCTGTCAAATTACTTAAGTCTAGAAAATGCTGCAAGACCTGAACCAAAAAGGATTTTAAAGCTGGTGAAAGATTGTCATGGGGTGGGCTGTGCAGCTTTTATAAAACAATTGCATCAAGCTTGGGAAGGGAAAGAATCTAAGGCCATTAACCCAGCAAGGCATGAGGCTGTCAGTGGAGCCAGAGAGAATTAAATGTCCATTTGCAACGTATTTTCACTGGGAATCCATCACCAAACTTCTTCACACACCTATGAAAACCCCAGGCTAACATGGATGGCATGGGCACTGTTTTGTTCTTCCTAAGCCTGACATGGATGGGTGGGAAATAAAAAGGGGACATCTCCTGGCAGGGACATAAGAGAGAGCAGTTGTGGGGGAGCTGGGGACTCCTCCAGGCTGCCCCTGAGCTGCTGCCTGCTCAGGGCACGTCGTTTCACATCTCTGCGCTGCAAAGGACCTGGTTCCCCACTCCCCAGCCCCGCCGTGCAAGACGAGAGCAAAATGCTTCAAAGCCAGGAAGCTAAATTCTCTGTTCACAGGTGTAAGTGGCTACCTAGGGTGGAAGGATGCGATGGTTCCCCTAGGATATAGGGGTCTTGGGCTACAGAAGAGTGCATTTCTCATCTCTCTAAGGTGCTGAAAGCCCATCCATGAAGCTGTTGGCAATCGCTGGATCGAAAACAGCTGTGGAAGTGCAAAGCGCATTCGTTTATTTTGAAACAAAGATCTCTCCTATTGAAAAAATCAAATAAAGTGTGCAGGGGAATCAGTGGGCAAGAGGAAGAAAATTAGAGCTGATTACAAGGTAGCAATAGAAAAGGCTTTTGAAAAGCTTTTTTTTTTCTTTCTATCTAAACCAGGGAGGAAGGAGAGAGACGAAGCAACTTGGATTGGCATCAAAACCCTCTTATCTCACACGTTTACACTCTCCACTGCACAGATTACTCTAGTTCACCTTTAATTTGCCTTTTGATAGTTGTAGGCTGATACCAAATACTCCTGAAAGCTGACACTTGGCAAATAGCGCATTGCACTCCCATCTCAAGTGTATGACATGAGAGAAGGATTTGAGACCATCAGAGCTACGAAAGCTATTGCTGGTGTGATCCTAGGACATTTTAACATGACTTGATTTTGCTATTCCTGTGCATCCCAAATGCGCAAGTGTGACAGAGGGACATCTATTTTAAAAAATGCCAAAGCAAAGTGCCAATGATATAAGCTGGACATCTCGTATCAGAAACACCTCCCTCCACCTTCCCTTCCTTTTTGGCAAAATCTCAACAACCGAGCTGCTTTCCGTGCCCATATGTTCATCCATACAGGCAGCTGATTTATCCATCACTCTCCTCACCCCAGAAAGTTTCTCCACTGTCTTCTCTTTATCACTGACACCCTGAGAGGCCCTGACCTTTGCAGTATTCGATAGCGAGCCTCCGTGCAGACATACTTAAGGGTTCAGATATGTTGTATTGCTGCTGCCTGAGCTGTCAAGAGGACAAACAGCAACAAGATAGTTGCACAGCATTAAATAATTGGGGACTAAGTGGATTACTTAACGGTACTGGAAAAACACCTTGCTGTTGATAGACATCAACAGAGCAGGAAACAGGATCATATGCACCTTTTGCGTGAATAATCAGCATTTGAACCCAACTGCACTGTATGAAGGAAGGACTCAGTTCTTGCTCTTAGTGTTTCACCTAAATCTTGCTTGCTGAATTTTAAACCTACTGCTTCTTGTCCTACTGACAGCCAACCCAGACTTTATTTTCATCTTCCTTCAAAGTGAAGACCACTGCCTTTAACCATGATCTGTTTATGATATGAAATTAGCTGTTGAAATGGTTGTTCTTATGATGCGTAATCTTGTTATAGATAGGATTTTTTTGGCAAAAGTTCTCATTTAGAAAAACAGCCCTGGAATTTTTTGACCGAAACAAAAGGAAACAAAAAAAAATTTCCAAGTGATTCCATGAGAATAGAGCAAAACTACATCCCCACCTCTGATTTTCATGTGGTTTTCAGTCTGCAAAGACTAAAAACGTGGCATATGAAGCCTGGTTTCCAGCCCTAACAAGGAGTAAATACTCTGGCTGATGGTGTACTGATACTCTTCCTGCAGCTGACTGCACGGGAATGACACAGTCAGTGCTTGTGTTGCACTACAGTGGCATGAATCTCAAACACATCACAGAGCAGCATCTGGTGTGTTGTAAAAGTGATGTTGAAACAGATTCCTTTTTTTTTTTTTTTTAATTTAACATTTGTTACTCACTGAGAGGTACTGGAGGACAAAACTGATTTCCACTTGTTTGGCCAGGGTGTTTAAATATGAACCTTCACCTGATCTGGGCAACAATTTAGACTAAACACACGCTCATGTACAGGAAGGGGTAAAATGCTATAAGGGCTTTGTCCCCAGTTCACATTGCTGCTCACAACCACATTTCCCTTCTCTGCTGTCCTGATTGGTTTTCTTGTGTATTTCTAAATGAGCATGTTAGCCAACATGATCACACATAATTAAACATCTGGCAAACTTACCATGAAATGAAGAGAGTGTCCAACGGAGTGTCCGATGGAGTGCTTGGGAATGGGGGGTGGTGGTTTGGGGAACAAGGCTCATCTTCTGGCTGCTGGGGTCATCCACAGGCTGGGGGACCTCCGTGGTCCTGCAGTAACAGAGTGACCAGGAGATATTTCCTTGCTCTGTATGGGCATTGCTTTAAGCAAAACAGAGACAAGAGAAGATGCAGTATACGAGCTCTTGGCTTGCTCTGCGCTGAAGCCAGCCCTCTTGCATCCTTTGACTCTTTGGCTGGGCAAGTGGCCCAACAGGTCACCTGGCTGCTACCTCTCAAAATAGATAAGGACTGAGCTGTAATTACTTTTGTTTCAGCAGGAGCACTGTGTTTGGTATCTGTCTTTTGCCAAACCAAACCAAAACAAAAAAATATGGAAATTGCATCTCAGACAGGCAAACAATACAAGCCTCTCTTCCTTGGAAAAATTGAGTGAAAGTTAGTTGGAAAGAAGTTTTTTTCTCATAGGCTGTTGCTTTTCTATCGTGTTCCTTTTGCTCCAGCCCCTGGATAAGAGAGTTTTCAGTTTGATATTCTAATCCTAGGACATGAGACATGAACCTGCACTGCCTTTAAGAACTGTGATTCATTCCTGTTTACATTCCTCTTAGTGCTGCATCTCTGCTTTTTGCATAGCAGTTAAGGATAAAATAATGATAAATACGAAGCCAAACAAAATCAGTTGTTAGGACAAGCTTTGCAACCCATGGAGCCCAAAGCTCTTTTAAAAGAAGAAAGCTGGTTTGTTCCTTTATGAGACAGATGATCATGGCTCTCCAAGACCTCCCCCTTCATCCATGACAACTTCACCCTCTCCCTGCCTTTTCCCATACATCTTTTTCATGCTTGGCAAACCCAGCCAGTCAGGGTTTTGCTTGCTCCTCATAAGAAGGATCCTTTGCTCCCCTCTGAGGTCACCCAGAATATTCACCCCTATTTCTCCTTGCTCATCAGATGGAGGCTGCTCCCATTCCCTGCCGCTCGTGCTCCCCTCTCCCCCTGACATTGCCATGCACCACATCAAATAATTGTTGTTATAACTCTCCTCCTTCCCCAACTAAAATATACTTGATTGGGAGGGAGAGGGGGAACAGGGAAATAGCTGGCTTTATTTTAATAGTTTCCACTCTCAGTTCAGTTTTATAGTACAGTATATTTAACTTTAACGTATGGACAGCTGGATGCATTTAACAGCACAATGGAAAGAATTTAGCAAGTATACATTACAGGCCATGTATTTGGAGCTGATCACCACATATTTCTTCATAATATTTAGATGCGCCTGCTACAGATTGTGTCGGGCTGATCAAAATATGTTTGTGTCAGGTAAGATTTGTCATAGATGAGCCTCTTTATTTCTTTACTCGCTAAAATTCTTCCTAGAGGAAGAAGCTCAGTTTAGCTGATATCAGCAAGTTTAGCCCAATGCTTACGATAGGGTTACTTGCCTTTTCTGCAGAAGCCAAAAAAAGCTGTAAATACACAGAAATATAGGGGCATATTCTGAGCACAGACTGTGGGCACATTACTCCACTTGTGGTGTCACCTTCACCAGCAAACCAGCTGGAGAGTGAAGGATCACCAAAGGATCAGAATCTGTGCCATATCCCCCCCCATACACCATAATGATGGAAAACAGCTACCACCATGAGACAGAGCTATAAATCCTTCACATCTTTCCATCGGACCTACATCCATCTCTGAACTGGCTGGTTACCCTCTTGCACCCTCTCTGCAGCATTCTGGAGATTTTTTTCAGTGACAGCCAGTGAAACTAGGTTGTAGTGTCCTATTTTTCTCTCAGAAATAATAATAAAGGAAATTTTCTGCAATACTTCAAAATTCATTTGCCTTTTATTAAAAAAAAATATTCTGTTCATTATCAAAAAATAACCTCCTTCACTACTTTTATGGCACTGACCCCGAAGCCTAGGTGCCTGAACAACATGATTTTATCAAATTTGTCTTGTCTCTGTTTTGTTACTCAGTGCCTACTGCAGCAATGCAAACAGAAGGCAAATTAGCCAAGCGACTTGCTAGTGTATTTAGCCAGCTTTCTCTCTGATGCTGGAAAATAGTAACAGCTTCATCTTTCAGTAGTCTTGGGTTTTTTTCCCCATGTGTGTTTTAAAAGTGCTGTTTTCTCCCACGACTGTAGGGTCACATGATCAATACTGACAAAATGTAAGGAGTTGTATTTAAAAGATATTCTTATAAAAATGCCAAAGAGAAGTTGGAGCCTCAGGAACAACAATACTTATGATTTGGAGAGATTCCAAAAAGTAATATGGCTCAAGCTCGCTTTCTAAGCTGTGAACGAGTTTCAGTTATTTGGGAAATTATGATGATTTTAGATGTGTTTTGGGTAGATATGTTGCTTTGCCTCTAAGCATTGGGGGAGGGAGCTAAGAAGGAGAAAGATGCTCAAGGAGAAAAACCCCTTTGGAGGAAAGACCAAATTGTTGGAAACCTCTGAAGTGTTCGCATTAATGTCATGTCATTACACCGTATTGCTGCACAGGTTAATATAATTGGGTTACTGTGTGTGAGCAATGATCCATAGCATGTTATGGCACTGAAACAAATGACATTTAACCAAGAGATTTGTAAGGCACCTTGTTATCTGCATGGTGAGCAATTGCAACAGAGAGTCAGATTGCTCGACAAGCGACTGACAAATTAGTTGTTGGGTTTACTGGACAGCTTGGATTTATAACCGCACAATTCCAACGTAATTTATTAGATCCATAAACAGACAGATCCAGTGTTTTTACTTAGATTACACTCTTATTGCAGCCTCTGATCCTGTCCCATTTGCAGTACTGTTACAGTCTGCTTGTATTATTCATGTAACACTTAGTCCTTGGTTGCGGGCAAGGTGAGCTTAGATCAATAAGCTGCAGGTTTCTAGCAACAAAAATATCTGCAGCCCAGTTTATAAAAAAATAATTTGCAGATGCATGTGGTCCGACACTCTGGTAGAACAGATACCAAAGCCCCTCGCCTCTATGTTAAACAATAAAGACAAACTGAATGAGATGTAAGGGGCGAAAAGAGCTCGGTCCCACCTGGATGGTCATGGTGGTCTGTTTCCACCTTGGCCTCTGGGAGAAGGAAATCTCTCCATTTTGTTCTGTCTCTTCTGGGCTGGGCGAGAGAGCAGAAATCTCAGCGTTGCCCTGGCTGCAGGACAAAGTTGTGTCCTTTCTGGAAGAACTTTCTTTAAATACTCATTGAAAAGGAACCCACAGCTTCCCCGGGCAGATTATTCCAAATCTTTAACTTGTGTCAGTTCCCCAATACCTATCTACTATGACTTAGGTCAATAACTTCTTTTCCTTTCCCCAGGGACAAAGAAAAGAAACGATCATCTCCCTCTTTATGGCCTCCTAACAGATTAACGGACTGCTATCGGGGCTGTCACGGGCATGTGCTCCTCGCTGCTCCCCTGCGCCTTGCCTTTCCTCGCCCCATCTTGCACAAATCCAAATCTTTGCCTTTTCTTCAGCAGCTGTTTTGCAGCCTTGCAGCCGTTTCCTTTCGCAGTCACCACTATGTGCCACATGGTGCAGTCACCGCATGGTGCCCAGAGCTGGATCCAGGCTTCCCTGGCCCTCAGGAGGTCGGCTCAGGGGAACAAGTGTGTCCCTCTAGTTTTTTCCATTCGAGGAAATGATGAAATCTCACCTGTGTTCAGAGGCTTGGCTCGCACCAAAATTTTTATGAGGTGATAAAATGATCACCTTTGGGCTCGTGACCGCTGACTTAGACCAAATCTACAAGTCTGAGACTACCACCCAAGAGAGTATTCTTGCTTCTAATCCAGCTGGCATCTTGGGATCACTTGCTTGCTTTCCAGGTTAGAGGCCAGTTTCGTTTGGGATGGATAAACTCTGGAGAGATGCCCAAGTTTTTTGGATGTTCCCCCCTCCCCGAAAATCTGACCTCTGCTTCTTTTGGAAGTTTGCCTCTCTCTGGGTAGGATTTAAAAACTCCTCTCATAGGTTGGTTGAGTCAAAAATAACGTGGGGCGGCTTGTGAGGCTGGCCCTGAGTTTCGGCTGTAAGCTGGTAAATGCTTTGAGTTAAGTAATGAAAATAAGAGAGGAGCCCAACCTGAATCAAAGCACTGGAAAGCCATGAACTGTGAGTGAGTTTGAAATCCCAAGTTGAGATGAGGAGCTGAATGAGCATCTGTCTGCATATGCTTGGTCTGAGCCACACTGCTGATAGCGAAGAACCCAGGACTGTGTTTGTAATTTGTAACTTGAGCAAACTGAATGGAAAACACTGGCATCATGGACAGGGTGCTGGAGAAGACATGGCTGGGAGTGGAAAACAGGACATGGTCTTGCTGGTACTAACTGGTGCAGTTCCAGTCTCTCACCCTTAAGCTTAGCTAAGCCTGTGCTGTGCACTGAGCCTGGGCACAGCTCTGCTCTTAGCTTGCCCCGTAGCTACAGCCGCTAACAGTCTTGCTGAACAAGTCCATCAGGGGTTCCCCTCATGTAAAGCTATTATTGTTAAAATAAACATGCATTTAGCTTCACCATATAATATTTCACAAGCCTGAGGCATAGCAGTTGGAACACATCTCCCCCAGCCTTGAAATAGGAGGCAACACGAATTGACGCGTTGGAGCGTTTTCAAGGTAAACACCAAAGGATTTTATTGATGCAGGCTTTAGTGTGGCTGTCACTGCGGCGGGGGTGCTGCGTGCTGTGACATCTCTATGCCTGAAATAGCACAGTGCAAGCTGATCCCAACTACCACTCTTTTAAACATATCTAACAACCAGCTGCTGGAGGAGTTTGGTCTGGTTTAGTCAGATGTGCTGGATACTTCAGTGCATGCCTGAAACAGTGTTAAACCCTGACTGGACTGAAGTATCAGAAAAACAAACCCTGCCTATCCCTGCCTGATGTCTTCCCGAGCAGTTTTTGATGAGTTGCTTTCTTGGAATAATTTGATTCATTTTTAATATTTTAAAATATTACAGGCCAAGTTCGTGCCTGGTTTAGCATCACTTCAATTAATCTACCAACGGGTAAAGCCAGTGAAAAACTTAGAACTAAACCAGAGCAAACCAGCTTGCTTTCTTGTTTTCTTTGAAGCAGGTTCTATACAAAGATGCCATAGCAGATTTTATATAAAAGTGCCTGATTAAAGCAAGCCCCCAAACTATGCGTTTTCATTTTGCTGTGTTCAAGAAGAAAAAAACCACCCCTACTAATAATTCCTGGAAATGAAACTCAGCAGGGTGAGCAAAAGGAAATATGGATGGCAGTGGAGGAGGAGGAGATGCTCGGCATATGGAGGGGTTAACTAAATCTGAGCCTCTGATAATGCTAATCAGGGAGATTGTGGAGAAAATCATAATGGACCTACTAGAAACTGTTAATGCATATTGGTTATGTGTACAAAAAGGACATGAAGCCAACAGAAGTGGCTAATGAAAAATTATGTGAGCATTCAGCAGGGAACATTATTCAGAGCCCTGATGGTGGTGGAGGGATGTGAATGACGCTGGTCAGGTGAAGAACTGGAAAGCCTGGTACGGGATCACCTTTCAAACTGAGTGCTGCCAGCACACTTAGGGAAATGTTGAATCATAGCTGGGAGATGAGATATAGCTTTAGGGAGATGTAGAGAGGCATGTTTCTAGCATACACTTCAACCCAGAGAAAACACTCGTTTGTTTTACAGGTGAATAAATAACCATTTCCTTGAGTAAACCCAGTCATCTAGTAGCATGCGATGTTATTACTTAGGGTTTCATCACAAGCAAAAAAATCGTGCCTGTTACCACTAATGGGAAAATCTCATGCCTAGACATAAGACAACTCCTTGTTGCTCCCAGACACTTGGATTATCATGGCTTTGGGCACAGGCTCTCTTTGTGCAGCACCTAGCCCAGCGGGAGGTTCCTTTGGGATGGAAACCTCCATGTGTTGCTGCAGAAAAATACACATACAGTCCTGAATACCCCAGCTGTAGCTTTCTCATAGACAAAGGGAGGTGAAAACACTACATGTATTCCTAGAAGACTTGGACTGTAGGAGAAATAGCTTTAAAAATTGCTATTTCTACTGAATTTTCCTCTGTATTTTCACTGAAATTTGATGAAAGAAAAATGCAGCTCCCTTCCCCCATCAACTCATCAGGATATTGCAAATCTCGAAAATTTCAGTTTAGGGATGGGCTTTCTTGCCCTCCAGTTAGTTTTCAGCATCAGCAAGGGCATTAAAAGACCAATTTGTGTTCAAGATAAGAAAGAAAATTCTCCTTTCTATTGCTGCCGTGAGGCTGAGATGGAGAAACTGGGCAGACAGTGTCCAGCTGTGAACTCTCTGCTGAGGTGGCCTCTGAAACGCATTTGTCTCATTTGTCTCATGACCACGATCCTTCCCCATGTCACCATTTCTGTGGAGAAACCAAAGAGGGAGCCAGAAAATGTTCTGCTGTCCTTTCCCTGTGTTGGTAATGCTTTGGGCTATATAGTGTTACTTTAGGTCTTTGCTGCTTTAGGCCTCATTTGAGGAAATTATAAACCATCTTTCTTGAGAAGGGATGATATTTCCCTTAATTTAAATAGCTTTGAGCAAACAACTACCAATTTGGATGTACTTTCCCATTTAATATTTGTGTGATTTATGCTTCCAAGCAACCCTCCTGCTCTCCTGTTTACATGCCCTCAAAGCTAATTTTTTAACTACAGTTAATCACACTGAAGCAAAATATAACTCAGGGCAAGACGATGCTGGCCAACTTTTATAACTTGGGCTACCGTATTGGATGTCAGCTCTGCTGCTAAAAATAACTACCCTGGGACAGGTGCCTTCCCTGGCCAGCAAAATTTAATGCCTCCTTTTAGAATCCTGGCCAGAAGAAGCCTTAGACGGGAAGGGAAGAAACCCTTTAGCATTTGCGGGGGGAAGGACCGGTATTCCCAGTCCAGGAACTGAAAGCTGCTTGTTTGAAGTATTGACGGACAAACTGGCTGGACACAACGCAAACAGCAGTGACTCAGGGTACTTTGCCTTTCTAACCTGGTCACAGTTTAGGTTGTGAAGTGGCAGGCTGAGTAATTTCTAATCTGTAAATGCTGTTTGCTGTACCGCAAAAGAAAGTCCATCTGCAGCTCCAGAAAACAGCTCAGTAATAGGCAAGCGGGACCCAGAATTAAGGAAGGAGCAGGACAAGCGTTTTGTGCCATGTCCCTTTCTCTGCACAAAAAATCTTTCAACCTCCTCCTGCCCTGGGTGGAAAACCCCACCCACCTGCCCTAGCTGCGCTCCTTGATGTTCTTTTAACCAGGTACCAACTCATCAGCATCCAAACGCACCAGGGAAAACCACACACCAGCAGCAGCCCTGGTGCCAGGGTGAGACCTGTATCTTCATTTTTTTGAAGACTGGAGCAAGGAAGAAAGGAACAGAGAAATGTGAGAGAAGGAGGAGGAGGGGTCTGCTAGCAATTGAGAAAATACTTGCAAGTGCATTTTCTCTGAGAGTTTGGCAGACGGACATGGCACTGCCTGTGCAATCCGTCTGCAACAGGGACACACACTGCGTTCACTCTCTTAAACGCACTCAAAGTTTTAGCAATATAGCTGGCTAATACATTTTAAAAGGGTGTTTAACTGCATTGGCTAGTCCCAGAGAGCCAGGGAAGAGAGGGAAACTGAGGGTTAGCCACGGCTAGCCAAGGGTTTCTCTTTCCAGGGAGGTTTAAACTAACCAGCTCAGCTGTGGCAGGCAGCAGCATCCTGGCAGAGCAGAGATCTGTGCGGGTTATAAAGCCTGTGGTTAACCTTGCTGAGCACCATGGCTGGTGTTGCAGGATTGCTCTCGGGGTGCCAGTGAGCCTGTCTAAACCAACAGCTGCTGTGGAGATGTGGGGGAATTACAGACATGATTTCTTTCCAGCCTCTCTAGAGGCAAAATCCTGCTTAATATCACATTGGTTTTCTGCATGTTTGTTTTTTTTTTTTTCCCAATGGGATGAGAAGCCTTCCCAAGTGGTGGGTTATAAGTATCCCTGGAAACTTGTCAGCCACAAGGGAGTGAACAAGTAGCTTCAGCAGACAGAAACTATCAGGTTTCTCACACCTCTCCGGGGACATCCCAGCTATGCACAGCACCACTTCCCTCCACCTGCAGCTTCCAGGAGCCTGCATGGCCTGGGCGGTGTGAGAGAGCAAGGAAACAACCCAGATCCAGGAGAGCAGCCTCATTTCCAATGACCCTTTTGCTCGTCTTTCTTGTCAGAAGTGTCCTTTGCTCCTTTTGGGTACAAAACCAAATCCGACTGGATTTTCAGGGACTTCACAACAACTGTTCCCAAGCCCTGCACCCGCTGTTGGCAATGCAGGGAATGCCGGGTCGTGGGTCTGGGGGTGGGGTAAGCAGGAATAATGCACATACCTCCTATCGCATCGTGCATGACTTTCCTATGCTTTGTGCCAAATTATTCATACCCTGTTCCTCCCTGTTACACCACCAGGAAAAAAAACCCCAACACGTAGCTCTAAGTCCTCCTTTTCCTCCAGGGCAGGGGAGAGGGGGAATACCTCTGTACAACACCTGACGGTCTACAGGGGAGAAGTTTTTTCTGCGGTTGAGTCCTAGGGCCAAACACATCATCATTACACACATTTACCTAAGGACAATTCTGAAAAACAAGAAAAATGACAAGGAAACGAATTATATTCCTGCCTTTAACCAGAACACCCAGATCTGAAGTCATATTGCAATTGGTTGCCAGAAGGACCGTAGTGTTGCTGATTATTTATTTTGAGTGGCAAATGCCTACAGAGCTGTGTGACCTTTGTTTTTGAGGTAGCAGCATGTGTTCTACAAGCTTTGACATCTGAATTTATTCCTTTTTCACGCTTTACATTTGGAATTTGGCTCTGTTACCAGGTTTCTACAGAAATGTGTTGGTGGGATAACTTTAACTGGTGTGCTTAATCTTACCTGGTTAGTTTTATTTCTCTCCCATTCCTCACTGCCCCCTGAAGTTCCGTATCTGTAAGACAAAACAGAAGAAAAAAATCAACTGCTAATCCATTAAAAGTCGAGCTTGCTGACAATGACACCTTTTGTTAGAACCATCTTCCTGCACAGAGTGAGATTAAGACCAGCCTTGTTTTTTTATTTGCCTTCCCTTGAAATTCATTATAGATGCTTTTCAGACAGCAAATGCAATAAAATAAAAAAAAAAACAAATAGGAAAATAAGTTTATATCAGAATGGGTGTCTTTAAAAAGATACTAGATTTCGGAGACCAATGTAAGAAGTAAATTATAGACTGCCAAGTGCAGGAAAGGCACCAGTTTCTTTGTAGGGATGTAATTAATGAAAAAGGTTTACTCAGATTGCCACAAACCAATGGACAGACTTCAATATATAATTGACAATGCCAATATCTCTGCTCAGCATAGGTATTCTGTCATTTTTCTTCAACAATGAAACTTCTAAATGTGAGTTTGATTCCATATGTGACTCCAAAGACATCTGGTTTTCCAGTGCCAACTCTGCACAAAGGGCCAGGTTTCCTACTGTGTAAATCTGTGTAATTCTATTGACGTCAGTAAAGTTGCATCAGCTTTAAACTAGGTGATCTGCCCAGAGTATCTTTTTGGTCTACGTGGTGTGTGAGTGAGATACATTTTCACAAAGATGAAGAATGGGAAGCATAATGCTTTCTGGTAGACAAAATGGATATTGTTTCTATTTCCAGGCTCTCCCATTTATTTATTAATTGCTGACTAGGAGCTGCAAGCAGAGGAGACAACACTTGTGTGTATGTTCCAGGAATAGCTGGTGTTGAGGTGAAAGATCCCATTCAAATATACTATGAGAAATGGAAATATTGAAGTGTGTTACTGTTATGTTACTATGCTATATGAGGATGTGCTTTTTTTTCTTTCCTCCCCAGCTCCTGGGGTCCTTAAGAGAAAAGTCGTGATTTAGGAATTAGCAGAGTCTTAAATACAACCGTTAAATTTGGGTAGAAAGTGGACATGAGTTCAAGGCACAGAAAACAGCGACATGGCCTTTTAACAGTTTTATACTTCTGCATTTGCCTTCACTGGGTTTAGTACCTACACTAAAACTCATGGAAATACTTGGAAAAACTTTCTTCTTAAAGCCTCAGTCCTGCAAAGCCTTATCAATATGTTTTATTTTAAGCACATGACCCATCCTACGGTGCTCGACACGGTCAGTGCCCGGTGTGTTAGGCTTTGTACAAGTTTGTAGTAAATCACAGAATCACGGAATGTTTTGGGTTGGAAGGGACCTTAAAGATCATCTAGTTCCAACCCCCCCCACCATGGCCAGGGACACCTTCCACTAGACCAGGTTGCTCCAAGCCCCATCCAGCCTGGCCTTGGATGGGGCATCCACAGCCTCGCTGGGCAACCTGTGCCAGTGAAGAACTTCTTCCTTGCATCTAATCTAGATCTACCTCTTTCAGTTTAAAGCCATTACCCCCGTCCTGTTGCTGCTACCTGCTATGAAGCATTTCATTGCAAGTAGCCCAGACAGATGACTAAGAGAAAACAGATTTTTTTTCACTTGTCTTATTTTCATATACTGCATAAATACCTTGCCAAATACTGCCAAATACCTTGGCTGGTTTGTAAGTGTTTCCATAGATTTTTGTTCACAAAATGCACATTTGTTATCTAATATTTATACTGCAGGAACAGCCAAAGCCATGTTCTGACACCATCAGGAGACAACAGTGAATGTGCCTTCAGAGACCTCCTTAATCTTGATCTACCATGCAGAGCTAAGATTAGCAAGGGAGTCACAGCCTACCTTAACCCCTTTAGATTATTTTAACTCTCATTTTCTGGGTGACACTGTTTTGATGTGATAATTGCAAGATACTCATGACTTATTTACATTATACTTGTGACCACTTTGAAACTTAGCTCCATCATACATAGAATAGATAACGTTTTATTCTTTACGAATAGATCACCTGGGTTTGTGGGTGATGACAGCAACCTCAATGAAAAGTAGATAATGAAGCCAGAATCATTGACAGCTGTATTTTATTTATTTTGGGTTATCCAACCAGCACTAATTGCTCCCTGTTTTAACAGAATATGCTTTTATCAGTATTTTGACCCAAGATCTTCTTTTGGTACAAAGTCAAAGTCTTGTCCTAGACAACTGCTCCAAATTAGGTCACACAAAGGAATTCAGCATCTGTGCGATAGTCCAGGTCACACCGCTATTTGTGGAATGGATACTAGTACATTCTTTGTGAGTGCATGATATATGAACTGTATGTATTTCCTTGATAAATTGTTTTTAAATATTTCCTCCTTTTTATTAATTGAAGAGGAAACCCATGCATCAATGACATTTTTATGCTGGTTTACACATAAATTATTTCCCTGTGATGTTCATTTTTATTATTATTGCCGATATTATAGCAAATGCATTTTTTTTGCCTTGTAAACAAGATTTTGCTTACAGCTAAATGAAAAGAAGAGAAGTTAATCACGTTGAAATAATAGGTTTAAAAAGGTAATTCAGTAATGTTTGGCTGATGTTTAATCTTCCCCAATAGAATCATGCCGAGAGAAATGACAGAAATTCTGTTTTTGTAATTAAACAGTATTCATCACTGGCAGGGCAGCTGAAGGAGAGCTGAAATACTGCAGTAACTGCCTGCTCCTGGCAAAGCCTTCCAAGCAGGGACTTCAAGGTTTGTTAAGTAACAGTGGCGGCTGCAAACCTTGAAAATCAAGAGCATCATCATAGCTTTCAGTGTAAGAACTCAACATTGTCAATCTCTTTCCTACGTTTCCAGGAGGGAGTGAAGTTTTTTCTGAGCCCATTAGAAAAGATGCCCACCATCAGATGTGTCTGAAAACAGCATCCATCTCTCAGCAGAAGAATAGATACAATCACCTCAGATATGTCTATGGGCCTTTTTCCCCAAAAATAAAAACGTCTCACTGTAACATATTTTTCTGCAGGATAGTCCCCAAAAGAAATTGTAACTTCCTTGCTTCTGAGATGGAGAACTGAGGTTTGCTGGTAGCATGCAATTGAGCATCTCCATCCCTGAAGATCGAAAGGGAGTTAATGACTTAAACACTGAGGGTCTAAGCCTCACGAGTTGTTCAAGATCATGCAAGAAATACATGTCAGAGCTGGGTCTTGAAGCCAGGCTTCCTAAATTAGCTTTTTTACAACTTCACCTCCATAGAAGAACCTTCTTTTTACGCTGCTGTTAGCATCCATTCTGGACCCTTGGACCTACCCCTCATTCCCTGTGTGAACATGACCGTACTTTCCTCTAGTCACAACATGTTTTGTCCCAAGCACTGCATTACAGGAGGAAAAAATTCAGTGAAGAAACTTCTGCCCCTTGCACTGTTTGGTTTCTGAGTTAACTATTTCAGCAAGCAATGTCAAGTTTGTGAAGTTGTACTAGACTCTCAGGCTCTACCGACCAGTGTGCTGCAGAGCAGTGTAGAGCTATTGGATTTAGGTGCTACAGCCAGAAAACAGTTTTTTCACTCGTAGGTTTTTTGCCATTCAGGTACCACTTACCCAAATCACTTTGAACTTTTGTGAAGAGCCTGTGATTGACACCTCACCTGCCAGCTTTGAGGACAACACTGAGATTTTATGGCGGCTGCCAAAAACCTGACTCCTTCCTTTGCATCTTTTGTAACCAAGTTAATGCTCATGCCCATGAGGTAGAAGAGAGAGCAGGAAGGAATCTCCAGCATTCAGTTCCTTAAAGAGCTACCTGAAATTGCTCATCTACCTCCCTTGTAGACAATCAGCAGTTTCTTTTCTTTCATGTATAATCCATTTCCAAATCTGGAATCAAGGTCATAGTTTTACCTAAAGTCCTAGCAGAGTCCGGTCTGTTCTCGCTGAACTTCAGCACCAGGGGCTTCAACACATCCCTACGCAACCTACTGACAGCCAATGGCAGTTAAGGTTATAAGACCATTTTAAGCACATCTGGAGTTTTTCACTTGCCAGGTTGTTTATTATCAGGAACCATATTTCATATTTCCTGATCCACTTCATGAGTTTTTTCAAAGGGGGCTCATATCCTAAATCCCCCTTCTGGGAGGGTGTCTGAGCTTGACACTGTTGTCCTGAGGGGGCAAGCACGCCACATTTATTTGTGCTGGTTTGGGTATGGTGAGTTCTGATCTTGCATGCTTGCTTGGTAAAATGGGTAATTATTGCTGTAATACCGTAAGTGACAATAAAGTGACTGAACAAAAATAGTTTTCAAACACTGCCACAGACCCACCTGGGGAGAGTCTAGGTTAGCTGGAGGGGAATGGCTCCTGGGAAAAACATTAATTTGCTTGTAGGTGAGGAATCCCTGTCAGAATCACACTGGCAGTAATTGCATCAAAACAGCAATATCAAGCCTGAATCTGATCCCTAGCCAGTCACTCTGAACCCATCATCTCTAGTTTCAGGTCTGACTGCTCTTCCTTAGCACTTTTGAAAGAAATGCAGCAAGGGACAGGACTCGGGAGTCTAAATCCCACAGGGACCAGTGGAAAGGTCAGAAGGCTTTGAAGCTGGTCCACCTCTAAGTCCCCTGCCATAAGTTAGCTGCACACTCTCTTTCCATGCTTGAGTAAGCATATAGTTCCCAGCTGCTCAGGAGCACAGTAGTTTTTTTGCATTTGTCTTTAGGTTTGTTTTCTGCCTGGCAGCTGAACGGGCAACTTGCAGCTCCCCATGAAGAGCCAGCCCAGTGGGCAAATGGCATTTAGTGTGTGAGCTCTGAATGAAAGTTACGTTTCCTTTTTTCCCCTCTGTAGTTTGAACCTTCAGCAAACTTCCCCTGCAGCTCTGGAAAACATAAACAATCCCTTTGCTGTGAGAAACCAGCATGATCAAGCTTTGATTTGTGATTTTCTAGGGAAGAACCGTATCATCCTTCAATGAGAAGATCTGCATGTTGGAGTCGCAGAAGCAGGTCAGTCTCAAACAGCATCTAATTAGGCAGATTTCTATTGTTTAGCCAAGCAGACATATGCATCGCTGAACATTAGATGATGCATCATCCAGTTACAACAGCTTCTAGCTCCTTAAAATCGCAAAAATAGGAAATCTCCTTTACTTATTGGCTGGTGCTTTGACCCATGCAGTAGCGATCACTTCCAAGGTATCAGTAAGAAAATTAATCAAGTAGCTGTGGATGAGCTACTTCAGTGGTTCCCTAGCTTTGGGGTCTGTGTTTAAAGCATTTCCTAACAGAAGGAAAGCAATAAAAACTCTTGATTCTTTCCCTGGGCAGGTTTTCATTCTCTCCCATTCTCTTTAAGGTCAGATTAACTTTTTCTCAAGGAATTTTAAAGATAATCAGGCATAAACTGTATTTGATGGAACAAGGAGGCTCTTCAAACAATGCTATTCAGGAGCCCAGTTAGTCAGTGCTAGTACACAGTCCTGGTTGGAAGTGCCAACAGTAGTAACCCCAGCAGCATGAGGAGACAAGCTGGGTGCCTAAATACCAGTAGCCCGTACCACGTTCGCCTGTGCTCACAGGTAACTGAGTCACCTGCATGGTCCTCCTGGTAAAAAAATAGTTTCTGTGTTGATGTATTATTACTTTCAAACATTTTTACTAAGTGGCTTCAGCTTTTAAGTCTCATGCACCTTTCCGGAGTCTGGGATAGTTTACACTCAGTGATGACAGCAGTTTAAGTCAGGACGATTCCTTGTGACCTGTATAGCCGTTATGCATCTGACCAAGGTCTCACATAATGCAACAACTTCGCTAAATAACAACAGACCACAGCGTGTCATGGAAAATGTAGTCTGAACAGAGCAGGGGAGTTTAATGCATAGAAACTACTGTTTGCTGGATACAGAACCCCTTTCCAAATCAAATACTTTTTTTCCAACTTAAGTGCTTTATTGTATTCTTTTTTGGTGAAAAGTCTGGTTTTTCTGTGGAAGAGATTTTGGCTTTTCTGCTTTCATAAAGATGAAAGTTTGCTTTTCCAATCAGCTCTCCTTAGAGGGTTCAATGGGACTGACTGGACAGAGCATCCCTAGTCACTGTCCTTACTTAAAACTATCAGCATCAGCCCAGTAACCTGTTTGAGAATTACCTGAACTCAGTGCATAAAGGGATTTTTTTCTTTTTTAGACAGAGCAGTATGTATTACAAAGTTTTTACAAGGTTATGAAGATGTTTTTACTGAGGAACACTTGCAAGTTTCAGATGGCTGGCAGATGTGTTAAAGAACATATGATTCAAATAGAAAACCTTTCTTTTTATTGCTGAAACACTAATAAGAGTACACTTTAATATGCCTTAATGTGTTACTCCTTAATTGACAGCAGATGTTTCCTGAACAGCATTTTTTAAAAGATGTGCCGCACTTCAAAACAAGAAGAAATAAAGCCTTACTGTAGATACAAGAGCTTCCAAAAACAACTCCTCCTCTTGCCAATAATTGTTTATAAAAACAGCATTCCAGATTATTTCAAAATCAATATTAAGTCCTGTGGAATATGTCAGAGTAAATCTGATGTTATTTCAACAGAACCTTAACATAGCCAGTGTTCAAGGTCTCCTTTTGCTTTCCCTCCAGTCTCCGAAATGGGAAACATCATCTAGCCTTTGATGCTTGATCAGAAGAGAATGGCTAAAAGCGGTCCTCTCAACGGGAAGCCAACTGTCCGTCTACTTGGTCAGACGGAGAAAAATTCCAGCAGAACCAACCACACCTCTGAAATCTTACCTGAGGAGCATGAAAATTATTTTTCATGCTTACACGTAAAATACTCCAAGCTTTGGAACTTTCTCATACCCTGTCTGCTGGCGTGATCTCACTGCGACAGGAGACGTCAGTCCTTTGGTGTGTAGATTCCACAAAGCCAGGCTGCAAATGTCAAGGGATTGTCATTGATGTGAACATGATTGCAAGTACTTCTATCATCAGAGGCCAGACAAAGAGAAAGTTTTTCCTCGTTATCTTGCCAAAGTCTTGCTCTAACTCCAAATCAAAGCAGCTGTCTCAAGACGTCTCAAAGCATGCAGAGTCCCTCGCAAGGGTGGAGTTTTCACCATCCTCAGTGCGGCGGGTTGACCCTGGCTGGACGCCCGGTGCCCACCAAAGCTGCTCTATCGCTTCCCCTCCTCGACTGGACGGGAGAGAGAGAATATAACGGAAGACTTGTGGGTCGAGATAAGGACAGGGAGAGATCACTCAACCAATTACCGTCACGGGCAAAACAGACTTGATTTGGAGAAAAAGAACTTAATTTATTACCAGTCAAACTGGAGTAGGGTAATGAGAAATAAAAGCCCAATCTTAAATCACCTTTTCCCACCCACCCCCCTTCTTCCCAGGCACAGCTTCACCCCCGAATTCTCTACCAACTCCCTCCTTTTTATTTTCCTCGAGATAAGGACAGTTTAATAAAGCAAAAGCAAATGTCGCACATGACAGCAAAGGAAAACAAAAGATTTTATTCTCTGCTTCCCATCAGCAGGCAATGTCTGGCCACTCCCTGGGAAGCAGGGCTT
>JAVKLA010000010.1:20394344-20415922 GCA_034782735.1 Sagittarius serpentarius
AAACAAAAGATTTTATTCTCTGCTTCCCATCAGCAGGCAATGTCTGGCCACTCCCTGGGAAGCAGGGCTTCAGTACTCGTAACGGTTTCTCCGGAAGACAAAGGGAAATGACAAATGTCCCCACTTCCTTCTCCCCTTACTTAGCTTTTATATCTGAGCTGACGTCATACGGTATGGAATATCCCTTTGGTCAGTGTCCCAAGTACTGAAAATTTGTAAAATCTGGTTATTACTGGTAATGGGTGTGACTGCAAAAGGCTAGAGAAGGCTTAAGTTATATGAGAAAAGAGGAGAAAGAAAAAGAATGCAGCCCCAAGGTCCCAAAAGACTCCTGGCAGTCTGGACCCACTAGTTGCAGTGCAGAACCAGTCTCAGAAATGAAGTCCTGCCCAGCGCTGCTGTCACTGGTGTCACTGCAAACCCTTCAGCGGGTCCTGTGTGACACAGGACAGGTCACAGTCACTCTGGGCATTGGCTCTGAAGAGCTCGACTTCAAATCCTCTCAGGCATCAGCCAAAGACTGACACTCAGGTGCTAAAGGAGGAACTAATCTGAAATCAATTTAATTTATTTCTCCTTCCCCATCCTTTAAAAGGTTAATAACATTTTTATTTCCTTGGCCTTAATTTTCAGAATACCTCCACTGTGTGTTGTTCCAGGAGAGGTCTAGCGTTGAGAAGCGCACACCGTTTTGCTCAGATCAATGCGAGACGAGCTTGGCGCTGGGCAGGGGAGGTCCTGCCTCTGGGAGCCCTGAGCTCCAGGCACGTCCTGGACTTGGGGTGAAGGTGGCTCTGCTGCAGGAGAAAGGCCGTACGTTTAGGTCCGCTGAGCATTTTTTGCAGACCTAATGCCCGCAAAGGCATTAAATAGAGAAATAATCAGCAGCATGAGGCGCACTAGCAAAATAAGAAAGAATATGGAATTTTATTATCTTCAATAAAGGAGAGAGATGAACATAATCAAATCATTGATGGGTAAAGATCAGAGGAAGATCATCCTTTGTAAGCACATAATCAGCCTCACCAACTTCAGGAGACCTGCTGAAGTCCTGGGAAAACAAGACTTGCAGAATTTACTGCACTTCTCCCCAAACCCACCCAGGAGCAGCCCCGAAACTCCCCATCCCTCCACCTCAGCGTGCGCTGGGCCCCGAATGCGGCTGTTTGATGTGTGTGTAATTGTAACACACTGGGGTCCCCAAAGCATGCTGAGAGCTGCGATTTGTGGTAACAAATGACAGAATCTTTAAATACAGCCAAGCTGTGGTCAGTGTTTATTTATTTTTATTATGTAAACAACCCGTCGCTTTGGGTTATTACAGTTTAGCTTTAAAAGCACTTGATCATTTAAAATGACTTGATGTTATCAGACCTTTTTTTAAAAAAAAACCTTGTTAAAATACTAAGTAATTGACAGTGCTTTTTGTTATCCTGCTTATAAAATACAAATCATTAGGGCAATAAATATTATTCGTCTAGAACTGATGCAAACCAAATGTTTTCTTCCTTAAAATACCCATAAAAGTGAAGTTTTATCTTCCATCTGGCAATGCCTCTTACGCCAATGTGTTCTGAGTGGAATTGCATTAATAAGAAGACATCAAGAGAAATATGTTACTTGTATCCTTTAATATGCCTTTGTAAACTGAATTACACGTTGGCCTTCTATCAATAAGCATCTCTACCTGTGGGTTTTGAGAAGGATTAATAGAGAAGAACCATTATAGGATGAAAGGACAGAGCATGCTGGGAGAAAAATGAAAATCAAACATCCACCAGTGCATACACTTCCTTCCAGGATAATATTTAGATTTTATTTTTTTTTATTAATTTAAATATATATATATATAAAAAAATAAAACATTTAATCTGGTTTTAGATAGCACACATCTGCACTGCAATAAGGCCATTTTCAAAAGTACAGCTCTCAGTGGGATATTTATTTAATTCGTATTGGTTTTGGACCTCAGCCTATAATGAGAAAAGATATGGGCACATGCTAGAGACGGTGGCTGTGACTTGGACTTTTTTGAACATTAAAGTAGAAAAAGCCTTTGCATGTAGGAAGGGTTTAGTGAAAATTCAATAACTTTTGCCTCAGACACTGTGCTTCAGAGCACTAATAAAGACAAGAGAGAACTGACACAGACCCTGAATTCATGACCGAGCTGCCTGGAAAATGCCAGCCAGTTCTGGCAGGCATTTCCCAGCCTTTCTCTCTTCAGTTGCCTTTCACCTTTCTGTTCAAATTTGATTTCAAAACCAATTTCCACCTCCCTCGCATTATGCATGTCTGAACCGTGCAGGGATGGTCTCTCTCTGGATGCGTCTGCCTCCACACCTCCGTTGCCATGTGGGTCAAAGATGTGTTTAAGGTGTTACCTGCCCAAACTGAGCTAAAGCTACTGGGTGCTACCACTGGTGCTTGTGCCGACCTGCCTTTGCAGCCTCCCAAAGCACAGCCGCAGCATCACGGCTTGCCCGTGACACCAACACTGATGGGTTTGCACCAGATTCATCAGGTTTGAGTGAGTTTCAGCATGGGGGAGAGGGCAGAAGGCTTTCCCCAGGAGGCTGGGGGGCCAGCAGGGTCCGTGGGCAACCTCTGGGGCAGCTGAGGGTTGCTCCATCAGTCCTGCTGCTGTGTGGATCAAAACTAGAAGTAAAGCAGGGAAATGTTCCTCAGTCAGAGACTGTACATCTTTTCTTTACTGTGCTACTGTGAATCTTACCCATTTTGCTGCACCTTAGGGCCCAATTCAATGACTAAAATTGATTTTTTGGTACTTCAGTGGCCATGTGTGGGAACCAGAGGTATTATTTTTTTTATTGAATACAACCCTTAGAGAACCAGCTCACAAGCTTTCTTCAGTACACTATAATAAAGTAATACCAACATTTCCCAGCTCTCCATAACTTCATTACTCTGTGTCTCTCTGGGACACTATCGTCTCTTACCCAGCCTCTTTCATGGATGGTGGGTTTCACATCTGATGCTAAGTCTGAGGGCCTCTCCCTTTTCTCTCTGCGTGTGCATGTGTGTGTACGAGCTGACACAGACGTGTGTACACTTCCTTACATATGCTCAGCATTATCTGTCAGATTCTCCAGAGAAAATAGTACATCCATGTGCCAGTCAGAAAAATGCACTTGACTTTCGAGGAATTGTATTCATTAAAGCAGGATCAGACCCAGAAGTGTGAATGGAAACAATTTCCCTGTGCAGGAATCTCAGCTGACATGCAGCTGCCGAGCTCTGCGTTCCTTTCGGTTATGTTTTCCCTGAAACCATAAATAGTCCCAAAAGCTGACACAAAACTCACTCTGCGACATTGCAGGGAGATAACTTCCCATTTGCCAGCACCAGCCAAGGCAGCCACCAGCACCTCCTGTGCTTTACCAGCCCTGCTCGGCACGAGGCTGCAATGTGTCTCCCGCATCCCCGGCTGACTTTACACATCTCCCTCACGTGGGGCAGAGGGTTTCCCTTATATATTTGTGCAATCCCAAGCATGACTATGCTTTGAGCTGTTGGAGTGCTCCTGCACTCCGAGTACGCAGTGATAACGAAGAGCAATTGTGGGAGCACCGGCTACGTGTCACTGCCGTGATATCCTTAAATGTACTTTTCTCTCTTTCCTGCTACATCCTTGAGGACCACTGGGATTAACATACAGAAAAGATGCTGTAAACTTCTGTCTAAAATGAAAGTGTTAGGGGAATCCATCGAAAGTAATAGCTTGGAAGATGTCAGAATCATTTAGGGCTTGATTTTCCAACATGCTCAGCCCTTTCTTCCCTTCCCAGCACTGTTGAAATCGATGGGTATTTTTTGAAAATCAAAGCCGGGTTAACGTCTAAGGGTTTTTTAAAGATGGAGCAGTTGGAGCAGTGATTACTGGGGCAAGAGGAAATCTCCTGCAGGTATTAGTCTTACAGGACGGCATGCCAAAGGTTACTATGGCGCTCGCGATGTGGAACGATGATGAAATACTATGGGAAAAGCAAGTCCCCCAGCTACAATGTATGCATTTGGTGGTCATGGCTATGCACCACTTGTGATCAATGGGTGTAAAGTCAGGGTCAGGGCTGCAGCAGCCGGAGATGCTGGTGCTTTGCAATCTAGCTGGGCCCCAACCAAGGGGCTGAGTTTCCACAATTCATTTATCATAAACCAGCAATTTGCAAATGTTAGCACTTTTCCCACACATCATGAGCCCTGATGGACTTTAATAAAAGAGAGAGGGAGGAGGCGGGGGAGAGAGATAAGAAAACCTACATAATTAACTAAAGTTCTTAGAATGTCTTTAATTGGGAAAACATTACCTTTTTGGAAGTAATTGCTGTACGGATTTTCATTTGTTTTCTGTTTTTTTTACATTGGTTTCACATCAGTTAATTAGCCAGTTCTCTCTGTTGGTGGGGTTTTGCACCTCTCTCTTTTACCCTTATGGCTGCACAGGAATGATTGTCTAGTTTGCTTGACTCAGATGGTGATTAAAATTTGAATACCTGCATTAATTTGGTTACTGCACTGCTTTTCAGCTAAAGGCCTCTAAAGAGAAGGGGTAAAAAGAAGAATAAATTGTAAAAAAAGCTGGAAAACTTATGAGAGTGAGAGTGTGCAAAACCCCAGTTGTGCAGATGCTCACAGAGATGCTCGCTGGAGTCACTGATGAATATCACCAGCCAGGTTCAAACACCTCCGAGCTCTGAGAAGACCTGCTCTGAGTCTGGCCTGCCTCCAGTCTATAAATTGGTAGATGTGGATGAAAGAATGAAATCTATCGATAGAAGAAGGAACAAGAGTTGACACTTTTCGCTACTATCAATGATAACATCACTTTAACATGATTTTCCAGGTGTCTTTTCTCTCTAGGCTCGTATTCTTCTTCCCAGAGTGGGCAATAACAGAGGTTTTGATGACAGGGATAAAACGTTCAGAGCTGCGATTATCAGATTTTCTCCTAGTGTTTTAGAAGGAAGTTGTTCCTCTCACTGAGAGAAGAAATCAGAGGGTTTAGATCGCTTTGAATTGTTTGTGCTATCTCATGCATCTTTGCCAGCTCATCTGCCTGTCTGCATCCATATCCCACTGCCCAGTGCTAACCACCAGATCAGCGTGAACCTGTCCTGCAGTTCTCAGAGATTTCTTCTCTGGTGCTTTTCTCTCTTCTTGGCTAACCTCGTAATACTTCAGTACCTTTCCCTTCTCATCTACCATGTGCTCCAAAGAGCACATCTATTGCTGATAGGAACAGCTGTCATTTTCTAACTCATAGATGCAATGTCAGCATCATCTATTAGAAACAAGGGGAAGGGGCTCAGGGGAGGGGGGGAAAGACCTTAAAATGTCAGATCCATCTATTCAGCTAGTAAGAAATTTCTTGTTCTAAAAACCCTAAAGACCCAACTTGGGCTGGTGGTGAAATCACAGCCAAGCTCTATCTTTAGGGCTGTGGCGCCCTAAAGCCCGTAGTGGCATTGTAAACTTGGATGTCAGTATTGCCCATCACTTGCTGCTTGCATTATTCACCAAACTGCTCAGAAGAGCCCAGGTTTAACCCTTTTACCATTTCATAGATGCTGGGCAGCAGAAAGCTGACCTTTTGCAAGAAACTGAACCCTGGGATGTATAATTTTCCACTGTATTGAGATAAAATGGATTCTTAAAGAGAAATGCAGTTTATATTCCTGTGTGAATGAAAAAGAAGGAACAAAAGCCAAGTCCCTGTGAAAAACTTTGCAAAAATTGTTTCTTCTCCAGTGTCAGCTGCTCTCCTTGACTCCTTCAAGAGCTGTGAAGATGAAGAGTGGGACCTGCCTACAGGAAAAGGAGCCAAGGTCTAGCATTAACTAGATAAATACATCAGAAATAGTCTGTAGGTGAAGTGATATAATAGAACTGGTCTGGCTCATGTTTATTATGATGGTTTAGGTAAAGCTGATCCTGCTTTGGAATAGAGACATCAAGTCAAGCATCCTCCTGAGGACCATATGCCCTCCCTTTTTCCTGTGATCCAAACTGATCAACTCTAGACTAATGTAAGTACTCACAGCACCTAACACAAGGCATGCAACTGTCTACATCTCATCTATGCTCCTTTGCTGATCAAGTCTCCTGATTTCTGCTTTGCACCACCCTCTGGAAGGGCTCTGATCAGTAGGCGGTGGCACCCAGGGAGAACTGATGGCCAGATTAGGGCAGCAGCCCCACGAAATGTCATTGAACGCATCAGCCATTAGTATTAGATGAAGTAACGGACTGCTCTTGTTGGCCTTGGGCAGGCCTCTTGGTGGCCTGGCACAGCAGAAGCGGAGACCTACCAGGCTTGCACACCTCACAATCCCCAGCAGAAAAGGACTTCTTCTGAACCCCGACCAGTTTGTCACCTTTTTCACCTGCAATTTGATCCTAGTAGTATAAATCTCAGAAAACGTCTCTTCAGGGCCCAAAATATCATGCAGTTTGCTTAAACCTTCTTCCCCAAGAATACAGTCATGGGGGTGGGGGTGGGGGTGTTATTCTCTCATTTCCAAGGCTGCAGCACGTGCATTTCCCAGCCGGCCTCTGCCGCTGGAAGGGCTCAGAGCAAACCCATCTTGCAAAAATGCAACCCCTATGCTGTTGCTTGATTCCAAGAGTCACAGTCAGAAAACAACCCAAAACATGGCAACACTGATGCTTCCTTGGAAATCCTTGAAGCTGCGAGTGTCTCACAACCAAATCCCTTTTCCCGATTAGTCCCTGTGCTGGTTAGGGTGGTCCTCACGTGGCACCGTTAGCACTGTGCTGAAGCACCTTCCCCACCTCCTTTCCAGCTCAGACAATGGCCCGAGGTGGTACTGGATGTGAAATGAACCCCTATTGCATAGTAGCTGAGCAATGCATATCTCTTAGTGCATTTTGTTTCCTTTAACACATTCCTTTTTTTTTTTTTTTCATGACCTGCTGCCAAAATCTCTTTGCTAATGTTTCTGCCACCATCGACGCCATGCAAGAAAAGTGTCTTTGTTAACACATTTAGGGCCTGCTTTTAATTTCTACAGTATTCCCTTTAATAACAATGTCTAATTAAAACATCTGTTAAAAAGTCTGTAACATTAACTTTACAGGGAGAATTTAATAGAATTATATTTGAATTGCAGCCATTTAACGGGTTTCCTAATTAGGCTGTTGAGTTTTTATTTTTTTTAACAAAAACATTACACAAATTAAAATCAGGCCCAGTTTTTTATTATTATTATTACCACACAGAGTGTGGTCAAAATAAGGCAGGCAGTATGTGATAGTGTGTGAAGGGTGAAAAAAAAACCAACGTAGCAGCCAGTGACTGAAACGCTAAAATGCATAAAATGAAACAAATAAGAGACAATATTTGAAAGGGGGAGGGGACCAAGAGACAAGTAGGGAAAAAAAATTCTCTGGCCTTTGATTTGCATGCTTTTTTTCACACGGATCACTGTGATTATCTCCCTGTTTATCTGCCCCCAGCCCCTACCGCCTTTCTCCTCTCCCCAGATCTCACTTGTTTGGATCTTGTCTCCATCTGGGAGGAAAGAGGGGAAGAAGCCTTGAAAAAATCTGATTTATGCCAGATTTGTGTTTGCCCACATTTCAGAAGCTTGGATAGGTTTTTTTACTAGACCGAGATCCTCTGCAGGTCTTTTAATAATGCTTAGCTTTTTATGTAGAACTTTGCACCCATTAACTAATTGAGTTGCACAATGTACAGAAATACGTAACCTTCAGTACTTTCTTTAGAAGTTGCATTCCTGGGCTTTCAAAGGCAGGATTTTTCAAATGTTTTTAAATGTAAGTGTCATGGTTTAATCCCAGCCAGCAACTAAGCACCATGCAGCCGCACACTTGCTCCTCCCCCCACCCCCGGTGGGATGGGGAGGAGAACGGAAAACAAAGAAAACTCGTGGGTTGAGATAACAACAGTTTAATAATTGAAATAAACAATAATATTGTGATAATAATCATAATCATAATCATAATGTAATAATATATAGTAATGAAAAGGAAGATAACAAAAAGAGAGTGAGATACAAGTGATGCACAATGCAATTGCTCACCACTTGCCAACTGATGCCCGAGCAGCGCTCCTTCCCCAGCCAGCTCCCCCAGTTTATATACTGGGCATGACGTCCCATGGTATGGAATACCCCTGTGGCCAGTTTGGGGCAGCTGTCCCAGCTGTGTCCCCTCCCAAATTTCTTGTGCCCCTCCAGCCTTCTTGCTGGCTGGCCCTGAGAAGCTGGAAAGTCCTTGACTTAGTCTAAACACGACTGAGCAACAACTGAAAACATCAGGGTGTTATCAACGTTCTTCTCATACTGAACCCAAAACATAACATTATACCAGTTACTAGGAAGAAAATTAACTGTATCCCAGCTGAAACCAGAACAATAAGGAACCACGGACTGAAATTTTAGTTGGGGATGAGATAGATCTTCCCATTTATAGGAAAGCATCCACTGTTCACTTTTTCCCTGTTCTAAACCAAAATGAAAACTAACAGGAAAAAATTAGATATATCCCATGAAGAAAATGTATAGTAATTGTTTTTAAATCACACGTTGTAAGTCTTAATTTGATCACACTGAGATAAGGTATGTCTCAACTGAAACTATACTCTTTTCAGAGAAGAGCAGTGATTTTCCAGTGAGACGGGGTCATTTTTGTGTTCAGAATGAGATGCAAGAAAACAATACAGTTTCACTCTTCAACATAAATATTTCATGCGGCTCTCAACAGATGCTAAAGTTAGTGCCTGTACAAACATCTTGGGTGAAATCCTGGCCTCTGAGTTGTCAGTGATGAAACTCTTATTGACTTCAGTAAGGCCAAGACTTCATCTTTTGTCTTTAAATTCAACTTAAAGTTGCAGCAACCACTGGCAAGGGGAAACCCACTTCAAAGGAAGGCTCTGACAGTTGGACACTTATCTCCCACTGATCTAAACTATAGCAATCTTTTTGTTTCCCAAGCTAACATGGAAATCCCATTGAGAGCAAGTTCATCAAAATAGTTCTTTTGTTCTTCTAATTTCCAGCAAATCCAATGAAGAACACAACTTCCCTCGAGGAATTTTCAGTACTGCACAGGTCAGCCCCAGGCAGAAAGAGCAAGTTTAGTAGGAAAAAAAATAATAACAAAATGTTCGCAACAAAGATTAAGAACTGCATTAGCATTCTTCGGAGACCCAGGACACTGGTGTTGCCTTTGATCTCTTCTTTGCTCTGCCTTGCTGCATTGCTTTTGTGGCTTTTGGACCCATAACCTAAGTTACAGGCTCTTTAGGGCTTGTGGTGAGCACGTGAAAGGGACACATGTGGACTTTTCTAGCCCAAATACCTATTCTTCAGTGGCTATGAGGGGCCTGTCTTCTTAACGGTATTATCCATTTCAGGCTTATATTTCTTCAACCCACCATTTTGCACATACTTTCTTTGCAAGGGAAGAAGCTGAACTGAACTCAAATGTAAATACCCAATCCAGAGTCCAGCTGAAGGACTCCATTTCCTACAATGTCACAAAGCAGCCACCCAGCTCTTACAGTCTCTTAGAAAGTCCCTTGGAGGGCATCCTCCAAAAATGCCTTTCTTCACAAAGAGGGGCATTTATAGGGTGATTTGTAGGGTGCTTCCTGGCAAACATTTGTGGTCACCAGGACTCTGCAAATGCCCCATCCAAGAGAGAGCTCCAGGGAGCTTTGCAAGACAAAGTTGCGCACAGGAATTACCACAGGACCATGGTCAATGTGTTTTCTGTGTACTTAAAGCCTCAAGGAATAAAATTGTTTTGGAACAAATCCTCAAGGATCTGCTTGGGTGTTGGTGGGGAGAGGACATTTTGGTAGTTTCAAATGGCATTACACATTTGTGGAGTGGAAATTACAGTTCAGTGTGTGGGCATACTTGATTGGACAATCTTTCAGTTGATGGGTTCTTCTGTTCAATTACTATTAAAATTCATCAAATGGAACAGAGTGGTTTTAATGTGCGTAATTGTTGTACAAAATGCTCTGTAATTGGTCTTACAAATGAAGCTGAAGAGCAAGATCAAACTCCATTGAAAACGAATCCGTCTTTCCACTGAAGAGTTCAAGAGTCACTTCTAAAATCCATTTCACAGGGATGTGTTTAGCCAGTTCCAATTCTGGTTCATTTTGTGTGGCAGTTTTTATTTGCTTATTTTGGCCTCTCATATGCAAATGAAACTGCCAGCTCTCAAATTTGGTTCCACGTTCTCCCCTTGCTCGTAAATCCAAGGCGAGGACAGCGCTGCAGTGGGCAAACTTCAAAGCCACCTCAGGTGCGTTTTGGGTGATACGGGAAGCCTGGCACTAGGGCGGTGTGAGGTGAGGAGCCCGCAGGTCTGTGCCATGCTGCCTTTGGTGGAGAAGCCAGTTTTCGCAAGTCTTGCCAACTTCTACCTTGTGGGTTTTTTTGTGGGTGGGAGGGAGTTATTTTCAACCTAGGCAGACGAAAGGAGAGGCAATCTGAGAGAGAGGGGGAATGAGCAGCAGGTGGGAATTTGTTGTGCTACTTTTGCCACCAAAAGCAGCAAAACCTGGAACTACACTGTTATTCAAGAAAGTGGGAAAGCAAGCAGGACATTTAGGGCCTCGGTCTTACTTGCTCCACAAAGAATTCATTGAACCATGGCTCAAAGGTATCCTAAATATTCACTAAAAACCTTCCCTGAACGGCAAGTGCTTTCCCCAGATGTGGAAGGCACAGGTGCCAGTCTAGCAGACTGCCACTCAGTTCCTCCGCGTCGCTGACCGTTCTCCCTCTGCCCCCCTTTGCCAACCTGTAAGGTGCGCTCAGGGGATGCTAGGAGTCTCACTCAGTTCGTGTAGGGGTTACGTGTCCTGGCCACAGCAGGTACTGGTGTGAAGGGGGGTATGGAGCACCCAGAGCTCTTGGGCGCTCCCTGGGGCTCTTCTTGACCTGCCTGACCTCAAAGCTAGCACTTGGTATGGGTTTGTGCCTCCTAGCAATGGCAGAATCAAAGATTCCCCAGACATGATGGATTTAACCACTGAACCCAACATGTCAGGAGCTGATATTTAATTCTGTTATCCATCTCTTAAAGACTCCAGACAAAAACCTCTCTCTGGTATCTCTCCAAAGCCCCCTTCCCTCTTCCCCTACCCCTCATCCCAGCCAAAAATCTTCCTGTTTTTCACTATCGGTTCTGGAAAACGCAGCTTATTGTTCATGCTGCTTCTGTCAGGTCTTTTCTGCTTTGTCTACTCTCAAAGAATTAAAAAGAGGGCTCAGAGGGGATCATTCCTCTTTGCATACTGAGTTGAACACTTTCTATGGCACCTCCTCCAATGAAACGAATTAAATGAATGAAATGAAGAAGAGCAAGTCAGAACTTAAATGGGGAAAAAAAAAAAGGTACATGCTACTGTCCCAAACCCATTTAAAACACACAAATCCCTCTCTGTGTTCCTGATTTGTTACCAGGGCATGTTATTCACGCACGCATACACTGACTCTGTCATCATTAATCTGCTGAGGGCGTGCGTGAAAGAAGTTCAGTACGGCAGCTCCTGGGGATAACAGAGAAACTGTGCAAAAGCACCGTGCGTGTGTGCGTTCCCCTACATGCCTACAAGCAGGTAGGCTACGGTAAAACAACTGATTCTAATTAAACTGCAAGTGTAAATAAAAAGAGCAGAATTTCAGATTACATCCAACAAAATTAAGAAAAGGTACAGACAAGACTGTATTTTTTAAAGCCTACCAGCTCTGTTTATTAAATGTGACTGCTTCATACACACTCAGCACTAATTGGATTGCAGATTGTTTTGTATTTAGGTGAGGGTGGGTGAAAGGAGGGAATAGCATAGGGGAGGGTGAAACCCACTCATAATGGCATCAGTTTTGTCCTAAACCAGTCTGTTAGTCAGCATGCCGACCTTTTCTTCCCCACACAAAACACCTTGATTTTTTGTTTGGATTTTTGTTGCACCTAAGCAATTTCGGTGTGGTCTCATCCTCTGGTGCCGTTTCTGGGATGTGTTTGTGTGTGTGTGTGTGCATGTACAGCCAGGAAATGTCTGTGAAGCTGCAGGAAAGGCCCTGATTGGAGTGAACTCTAGGGGCCTCACCTTCCTGCACATACATGTATTCTTGCCTAGGTAGGCTAAGTTGTTCAGGTCTAGGTTTTAAGGCATCCAGTGAAACCACAGTGAAACAAAGGACTTGCACTACCAAGAACCAGCAATTTGAAATGCTCTCTAATTTAAAGAAGTCACAGCAGAGATTTCTCTTTGAAAGGCACATCTGGGGAGGTTGGAGAGGTTTGGGGAGCAGCCAGAGCCGATGCCGAGTGGTGCCTGAGACCCTTCCTTCCTCACCTGGTGACTACAGGGTGAAGCAGAAAAGAGAAAAACTCAGCATAGGAGCGCAGGAAGGTATTTCTCTCTGTGCCTCACCTACCTTTAATTCATTGGACACGGCAGCAGAGGAGGGCTACGGCTGCTTTTATCTTTGCTGAGCCCCCCCCCTCCACACTGGTATTTTGTGCGGCTCAGCACTGGGTGTCAGGGGGTTTGATGGGAGACACCCACACACCCTTATTGTCAAACAACAGTGCCCTTTCATCTCCTCTGCCGAGGGATGGCGTTCCCTGTGTCCGCTTTGTCTTTTGGCAGAGGGTTTCCTTGTCCCCCTTCCATCCCCCTCGGCTTCCCCAGGCTGGAAAATACAAAAAAAAAAAAAACCAAACCCCAAAGCCTTAACAGCTGAGGGTGGGTGTAGAAAAGAGCTGGCAGGAAAAATCAGAGTTAATCATTACTGGGGCTGACCAGTGCTTGGAGGTGAACGCACCCATCCCCTCGCTGGCTGGGTGGCATCAAAAGCTCTCCTTTTTGGGGGGAAACCTGCCTAGAAAGGGTATGTTTCCCCATCAGCGTGGCTGATGCTGCTCCAGGGATCTGCTGGAGAAGATGGGATGGAGCGAGGTCCATGGAGGGAACCGCTGGCACATGGTCCTGCCCGCTAGCTGTGGCTTGGGGTTCCCCCTGTCCCCCTCAGCTGTGCAAACACTGCTAGCAACTGTCTACCTGCAAAAACGATGCAGGAAGAAAGCTGCTGGCAGTGATTGCACAGGTCCCAGTCCCATTACAGAGAGAATATTTTTTAAATTGCACGTCTGAATGGTAAGTGAATTGGCAGCCAGGGCTGGGAAGTAGGACATAGGAAAAGCCCGGGAAAATGTTGAGTTTTCACAATAAAATTTGCAGCCTAAAGTAGAGAACACTTTTTCTCCTGAAAACCAAAAGATCTTGTTTAATTTCAGCCAAAAGCATTCCACATTTTGGTGAGGAAAACCACATAACTGTGGCAAGGGTGGCTTGCTGTGAAAGGTATAGTTTAACTAAAATCCAATTTTCTGTTGAAATAACCATTTTGATTGCAATTTTTAGACTGTACTATTCATTTCTTCTAGTTCATTAAAACATGTGTCTCTCTATCCACAAATAGTTACTAATTCTATTTATTCATTAATGAAAATTATCCCTGGTTTTCTTCAGCAATTAATTGTTGCTAAGAAAAATCTGAGTATTTCTAGCCATCTCCCTGAATCAGCACTCAGAAAGCTGTTTCGGTCAGGCAGCATCACTTATTTTCTGTTTCTCGTGTAACTAAACAGCAAGCTGAGAATTGCTTTAGCTGGAATTTGAAAGGATATTGCAGTTTAGCATACGCAGACTCATAACCGAAATGCTGGTAGTACAAATGAGAAGATGGATAGCTATCTTTAGATGGAAATGCACCTTCAGAGTAAAACAAAAATTACAGACCGATTTGAGTCTATTTTAATGACAATAACAACAAAAGGAGGCAGATTAAGGTCTTTAGCGGGGAGTTTTGGGGAAAATGGGGATTGCTAGGAACACTTTCTAAGATCGATTGGCTTGAAAGATACTCTCAGGCACAGAGAGCGTAGAGAGGTAATGCCTGAAGAGAATAAATCAAATATCTTATGGCATTTTAGGCATTCTTTCCTTTCCTAGACACTGCTTTTAGTTTTCAGAAATATGAACAATTCCAGGCAAGCAGAGAATAGCCTGCTCATTTCCCCACTTTGTGATGAATAGTTGCATGTTAGCCTGTTCATCTAATGACGGCTATATATAGCATGTATAATAAATCAGACTCCGGGACACAAATGCCTTCTGTTTACCTTTGAAATACTTTTTTTTCCTGGAGAACTGTGATTGTTGCAAAAGTCTGATGTGTCCACCTACATGTAAAGGGATCTGAACAACTAATTACCTGAAGGTTTTGGTTCAGTAAGGTCCCCAGTCCTCCCAGAACTGCTTGATGCCCCGAGCCCCCAGTGCCTCACAGGATCAAAGCCTGCACAGGCTAGGGAAAATGAACTCAGCCCACTGCATGCAGTTAAGAGGGAATCTCAGTCTGAGCTTTGCATGAAAAGTCTCATTTTAATCAGAGATCTCAGTCAATTAGTTTGATTATTGCATTATAAACACTTGTCAACTTTTATATGTGCCTTTGAAATACGATGCCTGAACTCATCAGCCCCCAAAATAGCATATTTTTAACCTGAAGTACATCACGACTGCTGTGTACAATAATCAACCGATTTGAGCTTCTATGTATTTTGCTACACATATATATGCTGCTATTCTTTGTCGGATGCAAATATCTGATGTTTATAAAATATCTGAAATGTTGCACTTCTAAGAAACAACAGAGATTCCCTTTCACTTTAAATATTAGCAAGGGCTGGAAGATACAAGTTTCAAGTCATTCTCTGTTAGCCTAAGCTACGCCTGCCACTTCCCAGGTAGTTGGTATAGCACAAATAATAGGATCTGATGTCCCACCTGCAGGATAAGAAATTCACAGGCTGGATTCCTGCTTTGGTTCAGCCCCCAAAGTATTGCTCTCCAGGGAAGAAAAGGGGCAATTTCTATCTTTTTCTTTATTTTGGGGAAACTTTTCATGCAAAGAAATATAGTATAAAGTATTGAGAATTGCCAAAAGACATACAGATTATGTATATTTTTATAGCTGTGAAGTCACTCAAATGGCTTTGTCTCCATTTCATTGTTTGGCATAGATCACTTATTGTGCATATGTTTTCGGATGGAAATGCTGAATTAGACTATGGTAAAATGGATAATGCAGCCCTAATGCTAGCACGAGCTAATAAGAAAACAGCAATGAATCTACTGTTGCAGATTGAAGTACATGCATTTCATATTATTACTCAAGGCTTGTCTCTTCGATTAGATGATTGCATAACCTTAATATTATAAATCTTACATGATGTGAATTGTTCAGCTGTAACCATAATCAGTTTTTACTAAGGTGGCATTTCTGTCGTCTTGTTAAACACAAACATTATATATGCGCTAGTCATAATTTTATAACAGTTGCTTTTAGCAGGAGACGGCTTTGTCAGTCAGGGGATGCAGTTTAGCACAGATAGGCGGTGCAAGTGCTTAAGATGCTCATAATGTCAGTATTTGCTTCAGAAAATACCACTCCGTAGATCCTTTAATTTTCTGAGTGTAAATTTCTCTTCAGAAGAAATGGAAAAACTTGCAAGCTTTTAGACAGAACTCTTTAAAAGCCACTTTTCAGATCTTCTAAGAACCAAGTTTATTTAATCAAGTGAAAATGGTGGTATACTCCAAAGAAATTGCAGCACACCGTGGGCCTTCTCAAGTGCCATTGCTCAGGTCTGAGCTCCCACTTATTTCAACCTAATTTTCCACAGAGGAAACGTGGCCGAGCTCCCCGTGTGTAAATTACCAAAGGCACGGCTTTATGGAGAACATGCACTGCTGCCAGCGTTTAAGGGTTTAAGATTCACCGTATAAACCTCAGCAAGGTTCTCTTCTCCCATCAATTCACCGGGGATTTACGCAGTTCAAGTTCACAACCGGGCGATAAATTTCAAGGCACATCATGGGAAGAAGGGGACCCGACTGGTGCGAATATGCTGCGATGTTGTTCTTTGTGCAGACCTTGGGGATTATTTAGTCCAACTTATTTCCTTGACATATTTATTGGCTTCATCAGATTCTCTGTAGAAAAAGAAAAAAAATCCATGCCTTGTTCAGGTAATGGACACTTTCCTATTTTTTGCTGTAGATCTTGTGTTGAGATAGTCCTTAGCAAAGAGGAACATTTTGAAGAGATAAGGGCAACAGTGGTGCTTCCACATGCCGTCACGTGTAGGAAGCCCAGAGACTGCATAATCAGGGGAACGGGAGCATAAAATAAGAGCTCTGGCTCTACAATAAATCTAATCCAAAGAGATTTCTTACTGGTTTTAGTGGCAGCAGAATTGGCCTTATACTCAGTAATTTTATACTCAAAATTACATCTTAGGTTTTATGTAAAAACTAAGTTCAAATAACTTTTATCAGACAGTCTGTGGACGTGATTTTCTGGTAGGAGATATAAAACAATTGCAGTGGTCTGTTCTTTAGAGAATAAGAATCTTTTCTGTTTCTACTATGTTAAACATCCCTGCAACAGCTCCTGGCACGTTTGTCGACATGGAAGGCACAATGTTTTCGGAGGTGGGCGTCCTCTGGTGAGAGGTAAAGCTAAGGGGAAATACCAGAAGTACAAGATTGGACTGTTCCTGGGATCCTGCAGATCAGAGCTGAGTTGGGAGAAGTCATCTGCAGCGCTCCCTGACCACTCGCAGCCCGCCACGAGGCAGTGCCAATAAAATTTCATATATATCCAATACTCACAAGTAGTTTCCAAACCACTTGTGCGAATCAGTTATTTGTCTGGCAGCTTCCTGCTCTCTGCCTGTATCTTGTGCTACAGTAAGACTTGCAGAGCCTTGTTGGGGTGTTATTAGGAATGGCTTTATTTGATGGTCCAGAAAGGGACCTGCAGCAACCTTCTGCTCCCAAACTCTCTAAAGCTCTGGGCAAGCCCAGCCTCAGATCTCGAGGTCCGTACCCAGGTCTTAAGGGGCATCTGGGAGGTTCATTGCACATAACTCCATGAAGGTAAGAGAGGGGTGGCTTGGGTGGCAACTCGTCCTGCAGGAAACCCCGTTCAGTGATTATCCACAATGCTCTGCTAGCTGCTTTACTATGCTGAAACCCTGACTGATGCTGGAGAGGATTCCTCACGTGGTTGGGAGGGAAAAATAGTTTTTAATATCAGTTTAAAAAAAAAATGAATGTATGGCCCCTATAAACTGTTAAACTTCACTTTATTGATCATAAATCTGTGTTTTGCTCAATGCAAAAGTTTTTCGTCTTCCACGGAAAATGCTGAAACAGCTACAAATGTCAAAAACACAAAGTTTTCTCTCCTGGACAATTTATATGGAAGTTATTGGATTTTTTTGTTTAAAAGCACTCTTACCACACTGCGCTCACCCACCGGGTCAGGAGAAATTGCCTTTCATTGCCAGGCTTTGTTCCTGCCCTTCTCTGATGGGAAGAGACCTGAAAAATAAAGCAAGGGTATTAGCTTCTTCTACGTACCACTAGGGACAGAAGGGCTGAATTGGATAAGAAGTCCAAGCAATGGGAATAAGACCTCAATAATATCAGAGAAGGAGATACGCCTTTGCAAAGCCACTGCTAAAGTAAGGCACAGGCAGCAGAAGCGCTACAGAGCTGAGCATGGGGCTCACAGCAAAGAGACACCTCGCACTGAGATTCATCCCAAGGTCCACCCCCAAATACGATGGCTGCTGTCAGCGCAGGTTCCATGGGGACACTTCTGGGGGCTAATGTGGCCCCAGGGTGCATTGCCCTGCTCTGTCACCACAGCCATGGTCCCACCTCTGTCCCAGCTTCTCTGTCTGCAAGTGGGGCGACGCACCTTGGGACCAAGAGATTAACAGTCTTGTCTTGGTATTAATGATTTGCAAAAGCTGTGAAGGTGCAGAGCAGGGCAAAGAAGTCTTGATTTATTAATAACAAAGCAGAAAACTGGAAGGAAAAAGTGGAGTATTCCAGACCAGCCAAGGGTGGTATTGAGACAGGGAGATTTACCCTGTTGTAGCATGCATTTAAAACGGGTCATTTTAGCTAAGGCAGCTGTGTGTTAGCACATTGAATATATTTGGTCTCCTGAGGCTTTTTTTTAAATATCAAAGCCCATTCAGGGAAAGCAATAATAGGAAAAAGGATATTTTTTTCCAGCTGTCCGAATTACAAGAATTGTGCTTTTCCCTCGTAACCTGGAAGCCCCCTCTTCCTGCTTGTTCTCCATCATGTGGTACCACAGGTCTCTGTGCTCCCCTACGGTGGTCAGCATCTCCGTAGAGATAATGGACTGGATCGTCACCTGGATGCAATGTTTCTCTTTGGTCATAAATCACGATGGGAATACAGTAAACAAGAGCCATGAAATATGAACCCACATAAATAATGGAAGGGAAGGACTGTGAATTGTCTGGGGAAATCTGTGCAAAGAAAGGGAGGAGGAGAGACTTGCACCGTCGGAGGAACCACAACAAATATACATCCTGATTTTAAAGTTAAGCTGTTACTATAATTATTTAAGATTGGCATTCTCCTGTGTCTCACAGAATGAGGCTTTGTTCTCCTTTCTGCTAATTTCATGTGCTTTCTGTTCCTCTTGGGCTTTGCTTTCATTTCTGTGCTTTTCCCACTTCTAGTAATTCTGTCTACAAATACCCTTGTTATTTCATCATTCCTCCCAGCACACACAGTCCCCAGCTCTTGGACGGTTTCTTCTTCCTTTGACTCTGTTCTGCTAAATTCACATACTTCTCAGTACCAACCTGAGAACTCTGAACAGCTCTTACACTGAAAAAACACAGGTCAGTCAAGTCATGGCCTTTAGCTCTCATCCACATTCGAAAGTCGGGGTCCAAGCCTATCTGCATGTTTAATTAAACTTGAAACGTTAAGTCATCCTTCACAACTGCCCAGCCTTCAGCAATATGATCATCTCTACAGTTTTGGAGATGTGATGAAGGACACAAAATTTAGCAGATTGCCTTATTAGGATGGAAAATTAAAAGGAGAGGAAAAAAGATATTAAAAATTAAAAAAAAAATTAATAGTCCTGAAATCTTGGATGGGAATCCTTAATGCTAAAACTTTCCTTAATCTTGTAGGCAGAATTTCACCCTTCAGGTTTATTGAAATGGGGGCAAGGAGGACGAATCTGTCACTGCTTTGTTTTACACCAATAACTGGAGCAAATCTATATGTCCATTCCATTGTGGAAACAGCTCTGTTTTCCTCAGCATCATTGCAGACATACCAGGTAGTCTAAAATACCCTGGGATTTATAATTTGAGCACAGTTATTTTATATATGTCAAAATCAGTGGCTGATCTTGCTGTCCTGAGGCTACTTCCATGTGACAACTAAACTACTAAGCACTTCTTCACCAAACCACTGGCTGCCACAGTTAATTCCCCAGCCCCTGGGATCCCGTTCTTTGTGTTTCACAGAGCTGAAGGACCCTTTTTAAAAAATATTAGTTGTATTGAAACATGCATGATACAATTTTTAAAAGCATATTTTATTTTCACTGATGCTACTGGATTTTATTTTCTCCTTATGGATACAATTACATATTCACATAGATACTAATATTTAGAACTTGACAACCTTCCACTTTTAGTGGTTTGTTGAGTGTTCAGTTCAGTTTCCTCCTAATGAACTAAGGCACCTACAAGGATTTTTAACATGGGTGTAATTTTATTTTCTAAAATAACATGTCTGTCTATTTGGTGATGTGTGCATATTAGAAGACAGGATAAAATAAACAGAACATGAGGCTTTGATTTGAACCACATTTAAGGGGTACAGGTAGAATTGTGTTTCTTTTGGATCAGCTGCTTTGCTTCAGCTTTGCAGGGCAGTTAATAAACGCTGCAGACTGCTTTTTCAGAGCTTATAAACTTAGCAGAAATAAAAGGAACTAAGGAGCCTGACAACTGAGTGAAGCATATAAATGCCACTGAAAGGCTTTGGGGCCCCTGCTCCTGGGGAGTATATCAGAGCCCTTGCAGGGTTTATAAATTCTGCTTATTTACTGGCAGGTTTCTCTCCTGACCATAAAAACCATAGGTCAAAAAGCATTGCTAGATGGGGAACGTGAAGCCTAGCTTTCATTTAACTCCAGCTTCTTCTTACACAAGCTGGTGTAGCTCATCAATAAAGCTGTGGTGTATAGCGCTGAATGTCACATGGAGTCCGTCAGAGGAAAAGTATCTGCAGCTCCTGACTTGATGTAGGACTGATCCCCTGGACAAGTTAGCTTCCGGCTCCTGTTCAGGCTCTATCTGCATCTCTCTTCACACTTTACAATCTAGAGAACCCTGGCCAGGTAGCTCAGATGGGACGGCTTTGGGGGTCAATATTTTAGAAGTGCATAAGTCAGTTGAGCGGCTTCTCAGCAGGGGACAAGCAGGACCAGTCCTTGGGGCTGTGTCCCTGCTCATCCTGTGTCCCCCACTGCCTGGGCTGGCTCCCGGCCTCCCGAGGGCATGCATTGAAACTGCTGTTTGCTTCCCCTCCGCAAACCCAGTCTCCATCTCAGCATCAGAGTATTTGGGCTCATGAACAGACAGATCTGTTTGCAGGAACCCCACAAGCCCTTCACCAGTTTCATGCTCCTGAGCGTTGTTGTAGGCAGGTGTCCACCTGGCAGGAGGAGGAGGAGGTACCGTGATCACATCGGGTTTCTTGTAAGCATCCCGGTCCCAGCTCCATTCCACCCCACCCACCGCCTGACAAGCTGCTTTAATGGATAGGCAGTGGCCTTCAGTGGAGGGGCTAAATTTAAAACTTTCCTATGCTTCTCCTGTCAAAGTTAAAAGCTTTTCATGTCTGTGTTAATGTTTCTTTTTTTTTTTCTCCTCCTGTCTGCTGGCACCAATGACAAATACTACATCTTGCATTGAGTAACAGTATATTGAATGGCTGGCAGAGGCAGAATAAGGCACCTGTAATTTATCTCCGGGAGTTTGGGTTGGATGACACTGCTGGGAACAGACGGGGGCTCTGAGCTGTCACCTGATTACTAATTCTAGGATTTCTCCTCCGAGAGTGAGAAGGAGTGAGCTAGGATGAAGGGTACAAAAAGCAAATCAATAAACAGGTTAGTGTTTGCATCATTATTAACACTCGGGCTGTCAACACACCCATTGAAACTATCGCTCAGGGCAGCTTCAGATTTAATGGTCAGTGTAACAGATTTACTGTAAATGTTAGCTAAGGCAGAGCGGGAGGGGGGATCTCATTGACAAATAACAGAGATTTCAGTGGGATGCATGAAACCGTTTATGTGTGTGCATAAATAACGGTGCGATCGCCAGGCGGAGGCGGGTGGCTTTCTGCAGTATTTCTCCCTGCAGGGCTGCAGCGTATCCCCCGGGGCTCCCCTTCCCACCCCAGAGCCCCTGCCTCCCTCCCCTCTCAGGCAGCTGCCTCACATCAATTAAATCACAGAGGGAGCTTTGATCTTGGGAAACCCTTAGTAGCCTGGAGAAGGGCGGGCAGGGAAGGGAAGGGCAGGGAAGGGCAGGGACGGGCCGGGCCG
>JAVKLA010000010.1:20416022-20539725 GCA_034782735.1 Sagittarius serpentarius
GGAAGGGAAGGGAAGGGAAGGGAAGGGAAGGGAAGGGAAGGGAAGGGAAGGGAAGGGAAGGGAAGGGAAGGGAAGGGTGATGCTGCCATCTTCACACCAAATTAGCCTATGACAGGAAAAAGCTTTAAACGAAGTTGGGTTTTATTGTCTTTACCCAGCTGATGGGCTCCTGTCATTTTCCCTTGTTCATGAACAAAGTCATCTCTGAAGTGGTTTTCTTAGGAAAACTCCTGGCATTGTCCTTTCCCCGGTGATCTGTCCTCATGCTTCCACACGTAACACACAACCAAGCAGCTCTGAGCAATATAAATGAATGCACAATCAAGTGCCTGTGCTTAAATTACTGATGAAATGATAAATCTGTTGCAGAGTAAATTGGCTGAAGACAAATCTTTCCGAGTCCTGTCGGTGCTGCCACTTTTTCAAATGAAAACACTCATAAAGAAATTAAACTGGTTGAAATTAAAGGCACCTAAATCCAAGCAGCTTTTTCAGTGGAGGGTTTCCCAGGTTGCACTGTCATCTCAAACAGATTCTTCTTCAGGAACACTCTGCTGCTTTACTTTCTTGTTTTAAATGGTTCCCGCACGCATGTTTATAATAGTGCATCAATCTCCAGGTAACTGTTCTCACTCACTGCTGCTGCCAGGAGAAGAAGGGACCCAGAGGCTGAAGCCTCCAAGTGTCGGGACGTACAAGCCACATGTAGCTCGCTCTGATTCAAGCGAGGGCTATTCACTGCCTCGGAGGTTTGAGGCTAACGGCAAAATATAAAACGCCGGAACTTACTGCTTTGATATTCCCAAACTGCATCTTCATCTCCTGTCCTCCAGGCAGACACCTTAGGAACTGCCTTGCTCAGTGCAACTTTAGAAAGTGTGTTTTTTACAACAGATTAAATGTCCTGCACTCCAGGATGAAAGAGTCCTTGCTGGGAGCGCCCACCCCAGTTGAACTCTGCCTTCGGAGCATGGACTCAGGACGGAACCAAAGATGCTTGAAAGCTCCTAACCATGTCCTAAAAATAACCCAGTAAAGCTATTTCAAATGCCTCTCAGAGGAAACTTCCATTCAGAGAAGCTACAGAGAGACCCAGCAGAAACTCAGGGCAGAGTTAGAGACCATTTGGGAGCTGTATCTCTGCAGGGCACGGACCTCTCCGCAGAGCCCAAGGACAGCGTGAGGCTGGTCACTCAGGAGGTATCTCAGGAGCAAGAGCAGCACAACTGCCTCTCTCCCTCGCTCTGAACTGTCCCAGCCTTCACCCAGCTGCGCAGGGCATCTCAGGATGCTTTTTCTGCTTATCCACCCACAGCAATGTTGATAAGCTCTGTCATTAATGTGACTGCTCTTTAAACACACAATGCAGGGGGGACAGGCTTCTCTGAGCCCTTAATTTCATCATAAACAAGCCCAAGGTGAAACCCACGTAGCTCACAGCAGACGTTTGTGGATGCCCTTTCTACCAGGCAGCCTCCTGCAACATGGGCAGAGGATTATCCCATTCACACCAGCACCTCTGGGCTCTGCGACGGGCCTTGCATCACCTGCAAGTGTCTTTCACATTTTGTGGCTTGCATTATTTGCTGGGACCTTAAGCCCTGCCTAGACCCAGTAGGAATGGGCAGGAATCACAGGCTCGGTGGGACATGGGGGTGCAGGCAAGGTTGTCTGGTGTTATAGTTTGTAAGGGCAAGTGTTAAACCCCGCCAACATCTGGCTCAGGCCCCACGAACGTGGAGCTCTGTTCACGTTACTTGATTTTGTGGCGTCACGTTGTGGTTCAACCCCAGATCTCCCTAGCAGATCTGGTACCGTAACTCTGCCCAGGCTGGTAAACCCACTGCATGGAGGGACCTCAGATGGACATCCTGAAAGTGCCTCTGAGATAACCTGGGACTGTGTCATCCACTCAAACTCCACTGCCAGTGCTGACCTCGTCTCCAGAGAGCATGTCTACTTTGTGCCACGAAGATACCAGCTCAGTCCCCCAGGCTTCACGAGACTTGCAACACTAGGAGCTAAAAAAACCCCAAATGCAGCAGCTGCAAAACCAGCATGAACATGTTTAGGTTTGATTTTGATTTCTAACAGGCTAGTGGGAAAGGAAAGCTCTGGCTCTGGAGCCTCTCTGTGGAGTAGAGCTCTAACACCTCTAGAAGAGAGCAGCCCCGTGAATTGAGAGAGCCTCTTGCTTTCTTTAATCTGCGTACTATCGACTAGAGGAAGAACAAAACTCCCTTGCAAGCCTTAATTGGAGCAAGTGGCATCTGACGATTTTTGTTTAAACTGTAAAAGAAGACTCCTCCCTGGTGGGAGATGTTCAGCAATCAAAATGAGGAGGGAAAAAAAAAAAACCCACCTTGCTGCACACAGCTTGCCTGCGCGGTAGATAACCCAGCGGAGAGCAGCCCTGGGAGTTGCTGAGATATTTGGACAAGGTGACCTCGCACCGAGCACATTAGCTGTATTATCGGCCTATAAACTGTCTCACTGCTTTACATATCTGTATGGCCCACATATTGAAGGAGAAGATTAGCTTGATTATCAATGGGGGAATGAGCCAAACAATTACTTTCATTATTGAATATCCAATTAATTATTCAGGAGGCAAATCAATTATTCATATCTCATTTAAACTGGGGCGAGGGGAGAAGTGTTGCCACTTGACAGAGCTGTTCACAGCCTCTCCGGATACAGCAATAATTCTGCTGCAACAGGGAGGAATTGTGTTGGGAGCAAAAGCCGGCCCCAAAATTATTTTCCCCAGGCTGCATGGATATCCATCCATGCACATTTGATGGCCAAGGCTGATTCGAGAGAACTGACACAGTTTGGGGTTCCCTGCAGGGTTACCTCAGCTGTGATTATTCCTACCTTTTTAATGTGATACAAAGCCCCTTCCAGGTCAGCACCAACAGGAGTTCAGAAGCCCATGGGAGTTAAGTGCATGCCATGGGAGCACTGAGGTGTTGAGGACTTGGAAGTATTTGGTTTTATGTGAAAGGAAGGAAAAAAGCTCTCATCCAGAGAGTAAGAGGGAATCTCCTGGAGACCAGCAGTCGCTTAACTGTTTTCCAAAGCCTGATAGCATCATACATAGATTTTACCAGCAAAATATCTGTCTTGCTTCCCTCATTTAAATAATGGAAATTAAAAAAACCCAAACGTTTTCCCCACCCTGTAGCTGCTTTTGCTGTGCTTCCTTTGGAAGCAGGAATGGGTATATCACGCCTATGCACAGCATCACACACAGTCTAGTCTGCATCCAGAAAGCATCATCCCGGTGTTGCGGTGCCTGGTACGACTATATACCGTTTGCCATGGCCACGCATTGTGCTCCCATCCAAAGCTCAACAAGCAACAGATTGCTGGATTCAGAGCACCCGCTGGCCGCACTGTAGAGCGGAGGCTAAGTACGAGAGAAAGGGGAGAGAGACACAAGGCGAGGAAAGAAATACAGCCACCAGGAGAGCAGATCCAGGAATATAACCAGGGTAAAAATGATATGGAAAGGCCAAGGTCTGAAAACTCTGCTTTTCCGTAAAACTACCCACGCAGGCGGTGACAGCTGGCTGCAACTGTTGGAAAAGGAGAAAACAGAAGGAATCACAACTCGTGTGTGTGTGTGTGTGTGTGTGTGTTCAAGATAAATGGGTCCCTGGGACATTCAGTGTCTGAGAATGCTCCTTTCCTCCTTGCTCTCTCACACAGTCACTTGTCCTTGCTGCAGCCAAGGCCCAACCCACCAGTAATCTCAATTTTATTTTTTTTATTTCTTTGCACAAGCAGAAACAAGTGACACCATATTGGAAACAAATTGTCAATTACCGAACAATCAAGCCCTCCATTTGTTTGTTAGATTGGCTCTCAAATAGTCCGATTAATTATAACACCACTAATTATTAAGATACACTGGTAGTCATCTCCTGCTTCAGAGAGAAGGAGAAAGTCTTTCCTTCTGCTTTTGCTGTCACAGTAGCAGCCTTACCCAACAGGGCGATTTATCTCTGTCAAGCCAGTAAAATGATAATGCCAATTAAATCACACAAGTAATTGCTGTTGGGGTCCCCACGGATTTCTCCCAGCAGAGTCAGGTGGAATATGAAAGCAGGCTGGCTGGGGAGGGCTGGATCCTGCGGCAGGGAGCACCGCGCCGCCCTCCGCCTGTACTAGTCCCAGTCCCCCTTTCATCATTACAGTGGGGACCCCAGGGCAAAGCTCTCCAGCTTGTCCTCACAGGCTCCCCAGTAGCCCCAACAGTGTGTTTTCACTGCCATAAGTGCGTAAAGTTGCTCAGTCTCAGGTAGGGTTGCCGCAGAGGACCCATGCCACGAAGCTGTCTCTTTTTTGTTCTCTCCTGATTCTACTGGTTTTCTTCTCACGGCTTTGGTAGTCTCTAGCATCTCGTGCTCATGGCCTGCTTGGACCTGGGCTGTGTCCTCCATCCCCTCAGACCAGCAATACAGCTGAACCTCCAGTCAGAGCCAGCATTACAGGCCTCCCCGTACACATGCACTGTAAAGTGTGAAGATATACGTACCACACACACGTACAGGCAGCCTGGTCCAGAATCACATACACAGATAACGGTGGTTATGATTCCTATTGCTGCTGCTTAAGCAGGCGGGGGTGCGTGCCCCCACCTCCTGTCCTGTGCTTTCTGCTTATTATAATGAATCGATGTCTCTGCATCTGGGCAAACCCCACCTAAAAGGAACGGTGTGATCTAACCCAATCTTGCTTCTCATTCAATTAAACGCCGTGAAAGCAGGCATGTAACCTTGTTAATATCACGTTTATTAGAGGGAAGGGGGACAGAAAATTAAGATATACTTCATGTTGTTGCTAATTAGAAAAATTGAGACTTTGCATCTGTGCAAGGCAGAGCAACATGTGGCATTAACAGATGTGAACTCATTACACAGCTGCATCGTAGGAAATTGTGCCACAACAGCGACAAAATCTCAAAATCAGATTTCTCCCAATGCCTCAGCTTCCCATTGCCTTCTCCTTTCTTCCTCCATCAAAGTTTGCTCTGGGGTTGTTGGGGTTTTTTTTACTGTTTTGTGTTAGGGACCAGAGAGGAAGGGGGGCTGTTCTTTTTGTAAAGCTGAACTGACCTCCCCTGCAAAGCTCAGAGCAGAAACAAGCCAGACTGCAGTGTGACAGCACGACTGCTGGCTCCTGTGAAAACACAGGCCAAAGGTGCTACACGGCAGGAATAAAATTCATCCCGCCTATCCCCAGCTATAGTGTTTTCTGCAGGGGGCCAAGCAGGGAGGATTGCAGGCAGCCTTTTCCCCAGGGCTTTCCAGACACCTCTTCTCTGCAAAGTGGAGGGAAGTGGGAGTAATACCTTAAATGAGGTGTCACCAATAGAGTCCTTCAAATCCTGCCCTTCGGCCCTCTGGGAGCTGTCTAACATCACCAGACCACTTGTCGTCAACAGTAAAGAGCAGCCAAATAGCATGAAAATAGGTCGCTTTTTAATCATTTCCTCTGTATGTTCTCCTTAACTTTTTGCTTTAGATAGTGGAAGCCAGTCCCCGGGGGCTGGTTTGGAGCCTCTGGGAAGAAAACAGGGGTCAGACTTGGGATTCCTCCATTACAGATTTACCAAGAGATGATTTTCTCTCTGGCACAGTTGAAAGCAGCCCAGCAAGACAGCCGCATAGAAATACAACAACTTTACCGAGGCTTGTTTCATTTGTGCCTTATTCAGCTCGGGAGAGGCTCGGCTGTATTTCTGTACAGTCAAAAAAAAAGTATGGTGTTGTCAAGAGTCATCACTGTAGCAGGCTAGCAGGTTTGGGAAGGCACAGGCAGGGCATCAGGGTAAGGGGGCTGTAACCCTCTTCCCAAGTAACTGGGCGTTGGATACAAATAAGACATAGCCTGGAAAATGAGCCCTAAAGACCGTTTCTCTTTCTCCAAAGCTTTTGCAGGGATGAAGTGGAAGTTTTGTTGCAGCAACACAACCTCTTTCCCCCATCTCATTCCCAAAGATTTCTACTGACTTTAAAAGTTACATCAAATGCCTATCTGACCGCCAGCACTCTGCCTTGCCAAATTGTCTCGGAGCAGGATGTGGTACGAGAGCTATGCTTCGGACAGCATCTGGAAAAGGAGATCCAGCTTTTCTCCCGATCCTAAGCACACTGGCTTATGTATTTTGCTAAAATAAGTCTTCCCTTTAAGAGCTTTGCTGAAACAAACCTTCAGTAAACGCACTTGGCGCTCCAGTGCAATTTGCCTGCTACCTCCCTCACTGAGAAAAACATTGAAAAAAAACCCAAAACCTTATTTTTAACAAAAAAATCCGGTTGGCGAGCATGCTACAGGATATCTGGCAAAGCTCTTCCCTTCGTTTGCACAGGCAAAGGGTGGGCTAACATGGATTTTACACTAGCTGTTCCGAGCAGCCACTGGTAGCAAAGTTCCTTGCTTGCACCATTTTATCGAGAGCCCTTTATCCTTCCTTTGTCCCATGCAAACATGCTGCATGCAGCACAGAAACCCGTCACCCCGCACACGCTGCCGAGGCCTTCAATCCCTTTGTGCGGGCTGTTTCATTTCGTAGACTCAAGGGTCACTTTTATTGTGGTCTCTGCTAAATGAAATCACAAAAGCAATTTAAAATCGCTTAAGCAAATCATGAAAGATGCAATATGAGGAAAGGGCTGTGAATAATGGTTAGCCTAAAGCATTGCAACAAAGGGAGTGACTGCGTTTCTGTCAGGTGCTTTCTCTCGGTCTGTATCCTTCATGCTGAATTCCTCATCTTCTGCCTCAGATTTTGGGCAGGAACTCATCAAAGGAGAAAGACGCTCTTATCAAATTTCTAACACTGCCTGCTATTCTTCATGGAAAATGATCTCCAGGAAGTAGAGCGAGCTGCAACCCGGTACGGTATTTCAGATATGCAGTAGACAGAAAACAATAACAAAAACACAGGATACCATTTTTATCCTGGAAATTATTTTCTGGGAGAAAAGAAATGTCACTTTACCCTGTGAATTTCATCCTTATCTGACCATCTAACATTCAGCAGAAACTTCTGGCTGCCTCCAAGCTCTGTCCCAGTAGGCAATTGTCCAATATAGAACAAAGTTAGAGGTGGCTAAAACAGCTGTGAGATAAATTTTCAAGCAACTTTGCTTCCCATCCCATCATCAGGGATATGTTTCATAGAATATGTCTGTTGCCCCATGGATGACTTTCTTGCAGCTTCGAAAAGGTCTGTTGATCTTTCATCAGCCCTTTCACTTGTATAGCACTTGCTCCCGTGCTGCCATATCTTACAAGCAGATCAACCACATTTTCTCAGGTGTTTCCTGATGTCCTGGATCCTGTGAGACCGGATTTCCCAGTACTCACTACTCAGGTAGGGGTGAGAACCTCAGCGCTCCCATTAATGCAGTACAGGCACTGAGCAAGGGGCAACACCTCACTGTGACAGATTCGTTACAAACTGAGATAAAAGATGGCTAGGCTCACTCAAGAGCCAAAGCGATGGCTGAGATCTCCTCTAGACCAGGTATCTCTGTGTCAGGATGGTGTTCTTGATCCAGGTTTTCTTGGCAGCTACAAGTCAGCAGCTTTCAAAGGCTTTTACAAAAACAGCAACCAATTTTGGTGCCTCAATTTCTGGCTGGGACAGGGGAGAGAAGAAAAGAAGAGGGACTCATCTGAGGGTCTCACGGTTGTGCTCAGACACCGCAGTCAGCATCACAGGTGGCTTTTGGAAAGCCTGTACTTCTGCTCAGCTTTCTGCAGGAGGAAGGCACACCCAAGCTTCCCTCCCATGGCCAGAACTTCCCAGCTCCCAGCCCTGAGGTTTCCAGCTGGACCTATTGGACAATATTCAAAACTGGATTAAAGCGTTGCAGCAGGCCCTCATCTATAAAATGTGATCCAAGCTGAATCCACACATCTGAAACAGCGGAAATACTGCAGATGGTGGGTCAGATGTGCCCTTATTTTTAGCTGAGGATCCCGCTGGATCCCAACAGCACCTTCTCAAGTGGACATGCTCTGCCAACCACAAACAGGATCCTACAGAGCCACAGCCCACCAGCCTGAAGAGTCCCAAAGGCTGGAGAGGATTTGGTGCTGCTGAGAGAACAGGTGAATTCGCACCCCAGCTCTTTGAGGTTTCCAGTCCTGCTGCATCACCTGCTCACTAACCCTAAAGATCCCCAGAGTCTCTGGAGAAGTCAGCACAAAGGCAGTAGAGAAGATGGCCCAGAAGAGAAGACCTTTCATTTTCTTCTCTCAAGAAGTGACTCAATAAAGGCTTTCAGCATACCCACCGCCTCAAAATGTCCTTCTAGGCTTAAGCATGATAGTAACATTTCCCACATTTTCAATTCGCTCAAATAGTCTTGCTAAAAGCTATTAATAATCCACCTTTAACTGTGAGCACATGTGCACCTGTGTGTGCAAGATGACAAGCCATCTCTGGTGGAGTGAGAGCGTCAATGAAAAATGAACTGCCTGAAATTAACTTTAAGCGTCCAAGTGATTAAACCATTGTGCTGTGATTGTATACGATACTCCCTTTCTTCAGCAATTAAGGCTGTATTGATCAGATACCATGAGGAAAGGGACTGGCAGAGTAACGCTCATTCAGGCTGCCATAATTAAGAGTGATCATCTATTGTTCTGGAGCACACGACATAGCCCAGCCCCGTCAGGCTCTTTCCTCTCGCCTCCCTCTCCCCTCGCTGGCCCTCGCTCCCCCATGGCAGCCGCACGAACACATGGATTGAGCATCTGCTTGGAGTAAAAATCAGCGCAGGAGCTGGCTGAATTTCCTCTGTAGCAGGTCAGAATGAAAACTGTATCTTTCCGCAGCCATTCAGTCTGAAGACAAGCAGCTTCTGTCATTTACTAGCAAGAAGGGAAAAAATGGGAAAAGGAAGGGAATATGAGAGACTACAGCCCATCGCATTAGAAAGCAACTTTCGGGCCCAACCACGGGGCAGCCAGAGTTCACCAGGACTTTGGGGAAATGGCACCTCTGCATCGGTGTGGGTCATTCCAGCAAGAACAAACAGCTCCCAGAAGACATCTTCCTGCTCCCAAAATCAATTACCTTTTTTTTTTTATTTAGGGTTTTTTTTCCCCTCAAATGGACTCAAGCCAATCATCTGCCCTTAGGCACAGCTTGAAATCGGTTCCTTATTTATATCTTACCTGGCAAATCTGTTTCTTACAACTTCTGCTGAACCCTTGCTAACTGGCAGTGCAACCAAACTCTTGCTCTGCCTTTCTTCATTTCATGGTGCACGGCTCCAGCCTGTGAAAGTTAGCATGGAGTAACAACATCTAAAATTTCAGCGGATAGACCGTATGTTCATGCTTTCTATGACAGCAGGCCTTGTGCATTTAAACTCTTGCGGTAAAGGATATTTCCTTTCTTAATTATTCTAGTTCCCAGCATATAATTTCTCAGTGTATTGATGGTACTTACTGTGAGCCTCAGAAAAATAACACAGGTCAATCAAACTGTGTAACTGTTGGCTTGGGGAAGGATTTGGGTCATTTCCTCATGAAGACTAGAGAATGCAGCACCTGAAAACATACTTCCCCAGAAAGCAAGGGCATGTGGCACTGAGCCATACCACTCTAGAAGTGACGCGGTGATTTATTATTCATCTACAAGACCTTGCAAAACCTGATGCTGGCACCTAAAACAACGTGATAATCACTGATGTTTTCCTTCACCTCTGTGGATCGCTATCAAACTTGAAACACAGAGAAAAGATTTGTATATCTGGGTGACACTTCATGCCACAGCCAAGGCAGCCTAATTTTTAGCTTGGTGCTTTAACCCCAGGAGTGTCTTCCCAGTTGTTGTGTGGAACCCGTAAGTATGACTGCAGCTATCTCATTTTCAGTATCTGTCCCACTCGTCAAGCTAAAAGTATAGACTGACGAGTAGTGATGGCACACGTGTGTCTGATCATGCAGTCCACATTCAAGTAGTACCTTCTTTTCATAAAAATAAATCATATACTCACAGAATGTTTTGGGTTGAAAGCAACCTTAAAGATCATCTCATTCCAACCCCCCGGCCATGGGCAGGGACACCTTCCACTGGACCAGGTTGCTCCGAGCCCCATCCAGCCTGGCCTTGAACACTGCCAGGGAGGGGGCAGCCACAGCCTCGCTGGGCAGCCTGTGCCAGCGCCTCACCGCCTGTACAGGGAAGAGCTTCTTCCTTACACCTAATCTAAATCTACCCTCTTTCAGCTTAACGTCATTACCCCTCATCCTACCAAGGGTGCAGTCCTACAGCTAGTCAGCCTCTATTCACTTTAAATACATGTCGTCTCACTACTCTATTCACTCTTCTTGTTTTAGCAGAGGAGATGTGGCTTTGCCATTGTTTTTCCAGTTATCTCGATCCTGGCCCTCAAGATCATCGTTCACCCCTGTGTCAGCCAATGTCCTCTGCTGAACATAGGTCTCCTTTCTCCCTTTCAATGAAGAACGTTTGCATTTCCTTCTGCTTGACAAAACCCATGCCCTTGATAACTAGCGTGTCCAGATGCTGCTAATCTGAACCCTGGCACTGCGCAATTTCATTTTACACTGCCCTCGACCGCTCCTGCTTCCTTGTGTTCTTTGAATGGTACAAGCTGCTGCAGGGTGAGAGACAGAGATCTCTGCTTTGCTCCTTTTCTTCAAGCTCAGTGTTACTCAGCAGCTCATAACCAGGCAGAGTAAAGGGTTAAGCATGAAGATCTGGAAGAGACTGTGCTGTCCTGACACAGTGCTGCCCTTTTGCCTCTTCCTCACACATACACACTGTTCACATAGCCTGCATTCCTCTCCAGTTAACACCATTAAGCTTTGACCTGAACTAGAGATAGAGCTAAATATGTGTGCACCTGTCCTCTTGTAATGACCTGCTATTATCATTTTCCACCCCTCTTTTTTGATTGATGGATATTATATGCATAATGACCCTCAGGATTTTTTTCCCCTCTTTTTGTTAGGCTTTGCTAAAGCAACCTGCAAATTAATTTAATATCCTCTTTTGGTTGGGAGCTATGAAACGAGGGCTCGAGGCTGATGATGCGTAAACCATTTGTGGCATGTATTTAATCTCCGGACAATGGATAGAGATGTTAGTGCATGCTACACTAAGTTCTATTTACGCTGGCTATTAAGTGCAGTCAAGCTGAAGGCAATCGGAGCACATTACAGGGCCTAATGGGAGAGGATGCTACACAACAGTACATTAAAGACTGAAAATGAATTAAGAAGGAAGCATGGTAAAGAAAGCAGACAAGGAAAGGGTTCTGTATACAGATAACTCTTACTGACAGCACAAATATTCATGTACTCTGAGTTCCCAAATCCAATTTTGGTATTGGATACCACTCTAGAGGGAATGTTTTGAACTCCATTTTCACGCAGATACAAAATGACTTGCAGTCGGCCTGCCCCCTCCCACCTCCATCTCAGTAGCTTGCATAACCTGATGCTGGGAAACGTGTCCCCGTTAGCTACCTCGCAAAGCTAAGCAGGATCGCTCTTGACCACCTAAATCGGGTAAAACTTTCTTGGCTTGCTCCCTGAAATGCATCTGGCCCCAGGAACGATGAATATACCTTGCTGCACTCCCAGTCCTGTTCACTCTCCTTGGCACTTCTTGCTCTGGCAGTTGGACAGCTGAGAAAATTCGAGCTCTGGGAAAGATGGGAGAAAAATGCACAATGGGAGATGCCTACAAGTTGTGAACACTGTATCTTTGCATCTGCTTTTTTTTCCTCTGGTATCTGGGTCGAAAAAATTTAGAGATGACAAAATACTGGCCTGCTGTCTTTTCAAAACCAGGCTCCAGAACCACAAATGACATTGCTTTACTCCACCTACCCCACCCTTCCCGCTCATATGCAGTTTTTTGAGTTTGCTTTTATGCATAAAAATCTCCATGTGTGAAGAGACTGACTTACTATGACTTCCTGAGTAAGGTGGTTTCGTTCTTCTTGTTGAAAGAAAAGTCCAGTTTATAATTAAAATCGTGCAGAGGAGAAAGAGAGAAGCAGCAACCAACCTACTGAAGCCACATGCTCGCACCTGCCAGCTCTGCTCAGTATTTCAGCAAGGCTCTTCCAAGATCAAGCTCTGACTATCTTTATCCCTGGGGGGTGGGATTCACACCAGAAGCCCAGATTGCAGCACATACCTGACCCATTCCCTGCTCCCTCAGCGGAGGGAAATAAACTGTGCCCTGAAAGCATCTACCCACTGTATTTTTAACATCTATTTTAGGACAATTCTACTTTGACTCAAGGCTTCCCTACCTTTATTGCCAAGACCTTCACTGACTGTAAATGGACCCCTGTGGCTGTCCACCATGGAGCTGAGCCACCAACACCTGGTGAGAAGAATCCCACCCCTGGGTCCTGAAGACAAGACCAAGGTGTGTGTCCTCCCTTCCCATGCAACTCTTAAAAATCAGACTTGCCTCTTAACTGACAAGCTCCTTGATACCGTTGGCAGGGGCTTCTCCACCAACTTGATTGCAATGGAGAATATCTTTTAAGAATCAGAAAAAGAAACCTTACATATACCCAGCAAATATACTGAGTGGATGCAGACCCTGCAAGGAACCAGGTGCTCTCTGACATCCCAAAAGCCTGAACCTACACTTGGATAAGACAAGAGCGTTTTCCTTCAGAACAGGAGTGTGTTAATGAACAATTTTTCTTTCCGTAGGGAGACCAAAGCCTTACCATCTCCTCCTCCCACTTCTTGAAGCACTAGTGTAGAGTAAGAGCATAAAGGAATTACTTCTCACATAGCCAGTTTATTCTAAAAGCATGTCTGGCAATAAAAGGAGAGAATATTAGAATCGTTTAGTAACCATCATGTTTTGGCAGCAAGGGAGAGCTTTGGGTCTCTTAAAATGCTAGCATAGTAAAAAAATCAATTCATTGCTAATATAAACAGAAACATACTGAAACCAATATCTGAGCATAAAATACTATGTACACAGGAATTTCAACTAGTCTTTTCAGGCAAGGCATTGACTAACCACTGAATTTGTCTGGTTTTAAGGAGCAAACTTGTAAGAAAGCTCTGCAGAAAAAGGAGTGCATTGGTTTTCCAGCCAACCTCCCAAGTCCAAAACAAATGACTTTAATATTACACTTGCATATGGCTGGAGGGAAGAGGTAGGAAAAACGGTGTTGTTTCATGGAGGTCTTCTTTTCTTTGGCTTTTGCCAGTGGTAAAACATTTTTTCCTCTCAAGGACATTCTTGTTGATGTGCGGATTAGTGTCCTTTCTGTTTTCCGGAGCAAAATGTCTTCTGGAATACATACAACATTTACATTCTCTATGAAACGTCCCTTAATTATTTTATTATTATTACTTTCCTTGGGAAAACAGCCTTGCTTATGTTTTTAGGAATTCGAGACCTTCTCATACTTCTGCAATAAGTTCCTTTGGTGACTGTCATTCTGGTTTACAGCCTACTGTGACGAGTCACTCTGAATTAACTCTGGGGTGTTGGTAGCAGGCAAACCCTATACAGCTACCACGTGCACTACCGTCCATGATAATTTTAGCACTACCTCCCGCACCATTCCTGTACCTGCAGCCCAACACACTCAGTAGCTGTCTCACAGCTCCGGTCTTTCAACAATGCCCCAAGTTACACAGTGTGATGATACACAAGTCACAAAACCAAATGTGTTCATGTGAGGCCTCAGCACGTCTGCTCCCTTTCTGGGTGTTGAATATGATACTTGGATGCTGTGAGCTGCAGAACAGTTCAGAAACAAGCTGGCCTGAAGCCAGCGTGAGATCCTTCCTATTTTCAAAAACATCTTGAGAGGAGGAAGAGTAAGGGAGAGCAGCGAGCAAGTGTTTCCTTCTTGCTAGCACTATAAATTTAACCACAGCTTTCTTTTTCACTTTCTTCTTGAAAGGTTTCCTGTCATCCTGTCCCCACCAAAAGACTAATCTGGATCAGCACAAGAAAGAACAGACAGGGGAGGAAATGTTCACAGAGCTCTTACAGACCTCAAAATCTCTGTCCAGAAGAGTAAGGGTTGGATGGACATCATGCTGGGAAAAACTTACAGCCTTGGAGGAAAGGAGAGCGAGGGAGAGGTGAGTCAAGAAGTGAAGCAGTATCACACACAATCAGCAAGAAACGTTTGTCAAAGACCCAGAGGACCTCTTCTCCTGGGATTAACAGGAACAGATTCCACTATGACCAAAGAAGAGGGTGCCTCTACCTACTCGGCACCCCACATTGCTCCCTGGTAAACCAGGAACATTACTCTGAGGCCGCTTGTGTAGACCTGAGTAATGCAAGGCAGGCAGTACTTTGCACTTTGCTTTCCCGGTGACTTTATACAGCTTAGCAAGTTCTCTGCAGTTCAGTGAGTGCTTAAAAGGTTCAAAGTTTCTTGTTGTTTATAAGAAGAATGGCTGTGGTTTATCACCAATGCAATAAAACTGCTGAAAATAATAATCATAATCTGTGGATCTAACCCAACAGAAACGTCACAGTCCAATGCAGCACCATTCCCAGCCAAGATACAGCAGTCATCTAGAGATAATTAAACTCTCTCTGAAAGCCAAGTACACAAATGAGAACCCACTGGGCAGTGCCATAACCCTTTGTTAGCAACATGGCAGTGCGAAGGACTCTGAAAATAGCCCTGTGAATACTTGCTTGCTGGGATCCAACCTCATCTGGAAGCCCCCACCACCATCACCTTAGCAAATACCCCTCTCTGGGCACTCTGCACATCCTCAGATGATAGTTAAACCACTCCTTAGTGCTCTCTCACATGTGGTTACATAAGGTAAGGGAGCAGCATCTTGACTCACCATTGACATTGCAACACCATCAATTTGAATGTACTGCTCTAGAAGAATAACCATGTTTTCATTTTTAAAAAAATCTATATTTCTAAACTGTCACTCATCCACTGACACGTTCCAGGGGATACACCATTGCTCACACAAACATTGGAACGTCCCCTTTTCATGCATGCAATCAGAAAAATCTGTAGGATGGGTGGAGGGAGGGGGCAGGAAGCAAACTCACAGTAAAACTTTCCATTGAAGATGTAGATGAAAGACAGAGAGAAGGATGGGAAAGCAATACATTAAGCAAAGCGCATGGATGCACTGCTTTGTCCAGACATTTTGCTGCTGTTGCTGATGAGCAGAATCGGCATGTTCTCCCCAGCCCACATGATGTGAAGTGGAAAAACCACAAACATTGTTATATAAGATTAACCTAAAATAGCGAACAACAGAAGGTCGGCAATCCCTGATTTTGTGTTCAACATACAGGCTCACATGCCTATTGCCCATGATTTACTCCTTGGGGTACTTGGCAAAGGGTGGAAAATCCACAACTCCCATACAAGTTACAGAATACTTCTCCTTTAAAGATAATCCATCTTTTTAGTTTGTCCTGATGACTTTGTGATGTTTGTCTAGATCATAGATACTGTGTATTCCCCCGATAACCTTGGAAAGCGGGGTAAATAGAGGTGCTGAGGGTAGGAAAAGCACATTGTCCTGATACAGGAGGTTGATATGAGGCACAAGTAAGCACAAGGGAGAGCATCTAGAGTAGGGCTAGCAAGAGAGGGAAGAGCCTGAGTTGTGTAGAGAAAAAACACTAGTTCGACAAGATTGCTGGGGAAGTAAGGCATGGTTTTGCATCAGCTGGCTTATCAGGAGTAATAGTTATGTATTTATTTAGCTGACTTAAAATCGTTTTAAAAATCCACGCAAGGTTTTGGATTCTGAGACATCATTGGCAGCACAACAAAGGCACAGAGGCATTAAAATACTCTATTAAACAGGAAATGTTCAGCTCTCCGCTGAAAATCTCTTCCCCACCTCATTTTCCACATTCTTTTGTGCTCTTCATCGTTCTGGAAATGGAGTTTTTAGACTTTCTCAAAATGGCCACAGCAGATAATCTTGGCAAATCCAACCATTGAGGAGAAAGGCAGATCAAGGGTCTGTAGCCCCCTACTATCCCTTCCTGCCATAGCTGACACCCTGTAGCTTGTGACAATCCTTGCTGCTGGTAAGTGGGTATTTTTCCTTTTCCGTTTCCCCCAAGGAGTTTCTAAGTAACAGCCTTTGCCTTGTAGCCTGTAGGTCAAGCAATTAGCTCAGTCTTATCCATTTACCAAACTGTAGCTTTCGCTTTTTAGGTTTTTAATATATTCTTCAATCAGAAATGACTGAAATAATTATACCTCAATATTTTGATTTAATAAAAGTTTTTGGGAAAGCACCTTAAAAGAATCCTTTATATCCCTTAAAGTGTCTTGTCCTTCTCTGTATCCTTTCATCAGAGCTCCTGTCTTCTCTTTCTCTTTTCCCTGTAAATTACTTTATTCTGTAATTTTTATTTCAAAAGCTATAAAATCTCTGACTATCCATCTCAGCTCTCTTATAGTTCTTAGTAGTCCATAACAATGCCACCTTCTCCAAGGGTCATTTTGACATGGTTTTTCCTAGCTTTGTAATTAAACTAGTAAAATGAGGAGCTGGTTCATTGTTAACCCATTTTCCATAATTTCTCTTTATATTCTGTAACATCTTTGACATTTCAAAAAACCACCCTCTGCCTCTCTCCTTTCCTTAACATTGCATTTCATTAGCCAGCAGTGCACAATCTGAGCTGCAACGTTCAGAGAATCAATAACCAAAAAATTGTCCTCACCTCTCTCGGTGGCTCACTGAACGTCAGGCCATAACACCCCTTGGAAAATATCTATTAGTGATCTTGTGAGGTCTGTTGTACCAAAACTCAATTCATTTCAGCTCCTTCACGCACAGGACCAACACACACATGCTCTTTTCACCTACAAATCCCCAGCAGCCTCTGCAATTAATACCTAATTAACAAACAAAAGCAGAGATGCCAGGTGGAACAGCACAAAACCCTTCACAGCTCACAAAAGGGAGCAATTAACTCCTGCCAGCTAAGGACAGTAAGAAAAATATTTTGTTATTGAATGAAACAGTGTTGCCAAGTTTGGATGTGTTTAAAAAAAATAAAATAAACCATGCTCCAGCTCAACTGCAAGATGTGGGCTTTGATTCAGGAATTGCTTATGGTAGGCCAGAGGCTGGACCAGAGGGTCACTATAATCCCCTTCTGGCAATAAGGCCTATAAATCCACTGTTCTTCCAACAGCTTTTAAACCAGATTATTTATGTCTTTTCATGTAAGCCATGAAGTCACTCCCACAAGAGATAAGGCAGACTTCACCACCGAATGAGCTAAAAACTAACAAATTGGCTTCCCCCAGCAAACTGAACACTTACACACAGCTAACAAATTAGCAACAGCATCTGTGGAGGGGAAAAAAAATATCTTTACTGTTCCCAACTTGATTGAAGACGTGCTTGAGTTCAGGCTGAGGTTAGCTAGCGGGCTTTGGCCGCCGGAGCGCGAGCCCTGCGCACATGTGTGTTCCCGCAGGGTAAATCCGCGCCTGTCCCCAGCACCAGTGACCAGGGGAGGTGGCTGCAGCAGGCTGGCTCTGCAGCAGAGCTGCGTGTGCCCTCCTGCTCCCTCTGCGTCCTCCTGCAGGCTGAGAAGTGGGGAAATGTCCATATCCATCTCCCTGCCTCTTCTTGTGCCATTTTCTCTGAATCTGAAACACTTTTCCTAGCTGATACGCCTGGCCTCAGAGCCTTCAGTTTGCTTCCCCTCTCATCCCACCCTGTGAGACCCCAGAAAAACTCTGGGTTTGCACGTGTAAGGGTGAAATAGAATTGGTCCTGTTTCATACTTAGCAAGGCAGGGACGGATCCTTTCCGATGGGAGTGCTGCCAGTGGGCGAAGAGCATGGTCAGACCCTCCTGCTCTCCTGCTGTAAATGGCACATTAATTATATTTAAGGTTAAAACCTCTTTCTCTGTCTAGATCCACACAGTTTTTTCAAATTCTTCGGCAAGGAACACCACTCTCGCTAATAAAAAGGATAATTCTGTGAAAAATCTTCTTTGCTCTCAAGTCTGAGTCCTCTTTGTACGTGTTGTGTTTCTGTTGGTGCTGGTACCCAAACAGGACTTGGCAGCTCCCCGTGGGTGCACGCTCCCCAGCCCCGGCTGTCGACCGCCCTTCCCGGCACACCAGGGCAGATTAAACTCTGTTATTACCATTAGCATGTTTCTCACCGAGTACCCAGGCACTGTGCCTAGGGGTTTTAACTCCCAGGTATCAGATCAGCAACTGAAGATGTGTTTGGAGAGGAACAGATGTCAGCGGAGCAGCAACAGTTGTCCCATCCATCCCGCCCCGCCGGAGCTCATGTGGTGACATGCAGCACCCACCTGCCAGGCGCTCAGAATTTTTTTTTTTTGGACATCATGATGCACTGCTGCAGTTTGCTAAATCCTACATGCCGAAGCCAGTCACAATCCCATTGCAGCCGACGCACGCACGGTTCCCAAGCCCTGCATGGGCTAGCCGGTAAATCAGGCCTGTAAAAGTATTTTTGGCCCCCTGCCCAGTATGTGTACCTCTTAATCCCTAATTCCAATTGTGTAAACAAGGCATGACATAACGGGTGTGCCATGGAAATATGCTCTATAAAGTTGATTACCACGCTTCATCCTATTAGAATAGCAGTCACTGTAAAACTATAGATAAGGCTAAAGCAATTTATTTGTGTTTCTTAAGGAGATGGGCACATTTCGGCTTTTCGGAGCATGATCAGACTTGACAGGCAGACTCTAGAGCTACTTTGTAGCTCTTATAACAGCTCATTTGGACCTGTACTGGCTGGGAATTTTTAAAACAGACCTCTCAAAAGGTCAGATGGACCATGACCTTTGCTCAAGTATGCAAAGAGGGATAGCGTAAAAAGCATTGGATTGCCTGGGTGACCCCTTTAGCTAGATGTAGTTTCAGCTCTTTGCTTAATGCAAAAGGCATCTCTCAGTGCTCTTGGAGGAGGCAGGGAGCTCGGCGGCGTTAGGGACGGAAGAGCTGTAGCCTTATCCCCAGGCAGCCAAGCTGGCGGTCACGGCAAAGATTTTGTGCCAGGATGACAGGAGGCAGCTGTGCTCCCTTTGCCCACCCGGTAGCCTCCAACAGCCTCATCTAGCTCACAGCTCCTACCTGCAGCGTACGGGTCAGGCCTGAAATTACCTTCTCAGGGTCACCCACAGCACCTGTGACAAAGCTGGGACTTGAGCCCAGGTCTCCCGAGTCCCATCTCTGTGCTCGTTCTTCCTAGCTGCCTCCTATTGAAGGGTAAGGACTCGGGTCAAGACTTTCCTACGACCCCACAACACGCACATAAGGCTTACCTCGTGGCTATCTCCCCTCCGAGATCCTTCAGCAGGGTTGAACATTTCCTTAAAAATGTTTTGAGCATGACCCAGATCCCCCAGTCTCCAAATCTGAGCCAAACCCTGTGGTACCTGCAGGTGGAGAACTCTCTCCCTGGGGAAAGCATGAATTCACCCTCCGTTCCTCCTCCTTCCCATGGCACCGCAGCTTCAAGGGGAACCAAACACCCAGCACAGACCTCACTTAGGCGGAGGACTTTTGCTCGCAGTCAGGCAGAAGCCAGAGCTGCTGAGCCCAAGGGTTTCCATCCCTGCTTCATGGTCAGGAACTTCTCAACAAACACGTGAAACCTTGAATCTGCCCCACGTTTGCAGCAAGCAGAAAACCTTTGAAGTTTCAGATTTCACTTACAAATCAGCTCTGAGGAAAACAGCTAGTGCGATCGAAGGCGTTAAATATTAATACAATTAACACAAATCAAGGGTATAATATATATCAACTTGTGCGTAAGTTCAAAAGCTCTTTTAAAAGGCATAGGAGCCAAGAAATTTTGCCATTATCTCAAAAAGAACTAGATAAAGTCTTTTGCTTGTAGAATTAAGCCTGTAGCAGCTGGTAAGGTTACTGAACCAGCTACAGCAAGCCTTGTTCTGTGTTATAAAGACATCTCTCTCGCCGGAGAAGAAATTTTAACGTTCATTCACATACACATTGGTTTTTTAACCTGATTCTTTAGGCACCCCCCATCTCCTGCCCTCTCCCTCTGTCAACTCTTGAAAAGGTTTTTCAGACTGGAACTGTACTTAAATTTAGTCTAATTGGAAGGAAATGTAAGACCCAAATCTTGGTTCTCATTGGCATGGAGACACTTGCGTACAATCACAGTATGCAAAGCAGCAGAAGTCGGAATTCATAATTGGACGTTCCAAAATGTAATTATGAAAGATGAAATGCTCCTTTCAATGAGAAGGCCGTAAATAGAATAATTAATTTTGTGTTTGCTTGAACAATTCTGTATTATGGACCTTACACTGGAACTGAAATTAATTAAGTGCACCAGGATTTATGGAGGAGGTGAAGAGAGAGGGAAAAAAAAAGAATTAATCTGAAGTAAAAGATAGATGACTTTGTGAGTGTAATGATGCGTTAGTCTGGGGTATTCTTTAACAAATTTAGCAGGCATGTTCTGGGTACAAACAGCACTCACTGACAGAATTATCTCAACTAATGCAGCTGCTGGACTCTGAGCAAATTGAGATTGCAGATGAGTACTTTAGATTTAGAGCTATTAACCCTCCGCGTGCCGGAGACTGCGTTTCTGTTCTCTGGGTGGGAAGGATGGCTGTTTGCCATGTGCTAAGCTCTGCAGGACGCGGCTGTGCAGCAGCTCCCCGCGCTTTACGCACACACACGTGCGGGCACAGACAGGCAGGCACACACGTGTGCTCGCTTGCCCCGTGCTCTGCACAGCGTTCGAACGCAACGCAACGCCTGCCTCTGCCCAAAGCCTGCTGACATGGCCAGGCGGCTCTGGAGGAAAAGCGGAGGAGAGGCAGAGTGCTCACAAGAAAGGGAAAGGAGGTGGGAGAGAAGCAGAGTTCAGGGTAACATCTCTCAATGGACTCAGAGAAAGAAGGGATGGTGGCTATTGCTAGTTGAGATTTTTAAAGCAAACAAAGTCAAAGTGAGTGCTCGAAAGAATAACCCTGATCCAAACAGCTTAGTTGTGAGAAGCTGTTCCTGAGCTCATTTCATATGAAAATCCAGAGTTATTCCTTTTTTCTGCTGAGATCAGGCTATAAAAACCCAGGTGTAAAAATCTCCTCTGATGCTTCATTCAAGACTAAAGCATTTTCCAGTCCTGAATGAATTAGGGATTTCAGATTTACCAGCCTGGCAGAGGCCCCTGAGACACCCGGGGCAGTGAGTGCTTCCAACATCCGGAACAGTCACTCAGAAGACATTTCCAGTCCCATAAACGTTATGCCTTACTGGTATAATTTTGAATAAAATAACGTAATTCGCTATAGATCCACGAATAATCAATGCGATACTTCCCCTGCTAAGAGTCATTCAGAAGCAGCACTTTCGAAGGTGGTTGGCTCAGGCCGTGCGGTATCACTGCAGGGTGCGGGGACACTGTGGTGTTTAGCACGTTATGTCTTTGGAGTGTCAGCTTTCCCGGCCGAAGAGCCGGCCGCTGAGAGACACCCAGCAGCTGGAACCAACCCCCTGTGAATTTTTTGAGACTCCAGGAAGCGACCGATTAGGATGTGCTGGTGCAGCCCTGGAACGGACAAAGAAATCACAAGTATCGAAGACAGGTTCCCTTATCCCTGGTTTATCCTCTACTCTTCCTCTGCTGGGATTTCTTTGCTAGGGAAAAACTTTCTCCAGTCTGATTTTATTCTGTTGTGGGATTACGGCAGTGCAGGACTGCGACCTCCTCGTGTTTCATGGGCACCTGCTCCAAGGGACTGACGGTCCTATTAAACACAAATTGTACCACTGTTCGTCAAAGTTCAGCGTGACAAACTTCTCCCAAGTCACTTCTCCTTGAAGACAGCCCAGCGGAAAGCTGCGCTTGGTGAAGTCTCTGGGATGGGCAAGGTGTCAAATCCGTAGGTCTACGACCCGCTGGCGTGCCAGGGCACGTGGCAGGCTGTGAGTCGGAAGTGCCTCCCTGCTCTTGTCAGATCCAGCCGCTACCGCCAGGCTGGAGACGCCCCAGCAGAGGCATAGCTTTGTCCCAAAAACTGAAGCACTGGAGTGCAGGAATAAGACCCTTTTTCCCCATGGAAGAAAGAGCTGGGCTTGCACAGTACCAGCTGGCTGCTACGCAGAAAACGTCCACAGACACTCTTCTTAAAGCTATAAGCTGCCTCGAGGATACATTGTCCTCTGGGCAGCAGAGTGCACTTGGGTACAATGCCTGTTTGCTTACTGATATTTATTTTCATTTTCCACAATAAAATGCTAGATATGAACTACCGTTACTCTGCTTTAAATTGCAACAAAAGCTGCATTTTCCACTTGCTTGGTTATAGCTCTTTAAGTGATACATTATATTGTTTGCCAGAATACTTCTACAAAGTCTTTGCTTCATTTAACTTGTAGAACAATTCAGCCAGATTGGTCTATAAAAGGTGTACTTAAAATCAGGATTACCCTGGGACTCAAAAGTGCTGGGTGCTAAAATGCAGTCTCTCATTTCCCATGGCCTTCTGAGCATTTGAACATATTTATACCTTCTGCATTGCAGCAAACTTAATCAGAAGGACAGGCTTGCTAACATCTGTGCATTCCATTCACTTCTGGAGTCGTCTCAATCTCTTCTGAAACCTGATTCTGGCTGTCAAAATGCATAGCTCTCTATGCTGGGTATTATTCGGACATTTAGACATCTGTCATCAGGAAGTGTGATAGATGGTTTTATTAACCCACAAAGGCAAAGACTGTGACAGCGAAGGACTCTTATGGAAGAAGAAAGTATTCTGCAAACCTTACAAGTATGCTCGATACTTTTCCCAGCCTACGGCTGCAGCAGGGACTGAACACTTGGAAGTGAAAGATGCGTTACACGTTAGCTCAAGCTGGACATATCCCCGCCACTAGCTTTGACCAAAACAAGTAAAGCAAGTAACACAGGAGATATGTTATCCCCAGCAGAAGAGCCTTTTCATGATGAACTCATCTCCAGTAACACAAACTTCTGCAAGTAGGAGTTTTTGTAGCAAGCTGTAGCTAGAAATTAAGACTGCACTTTACAAAGAAGTTTAAGGAAAGTAGAAACCTATTTTAATAAAAATCATTACGAAGATTTCATTTAAATTGTTTACATTCACCAGCTAGTCCCCACAGCTGTTTTTTCTGTTCTCTTGTTCAAATTCTTTCTCCTTCCAACCTCCCATCTAGCAGTCACCTGCAGGCAGGACTTTGGACCAAAAAATGTTTAAGGCAAAATCTAGAGCCAAACTGGAATTTTGGGATGCTTAGTTTTGGAGTTTGGTTTGCATCCATATGTAGTTTTAGCCTAAGTAGAGACAACCTTTTCCGTCTCACAACCTTCCAAAAAACAGTCAAATGCAATTAATCCTCACCAGTTTTCCATTTCCTGTGATTCTAGGATTCCTGTGCTGAGGTTCCCGGAGAATTAAGACCAGATATGGATAGAGGAACACATCCCCACTACTTCTTGTCCGCGGAGGCTGTTACTACAACAGCCAGTAGCTCACAGCTGGGAAGGGACGTGGCTCTTGTAGTCACAAATAGAGAAACCAGGTGAACAGAGACTCTGGGATGAGATACTGTATGGAGCCAAGCAGAGGGACCTGAGCAGCCTGCCCTGACAGTCCCTGCCGTGTGCTTGTATCACCTCTCACACAGATGAGGAGGTGGTGCTTGCGTGGCTGGCACAGAATTTGGACAAATACAGTTTACCTTACGTTTCCTCCAGATTTCTTTTGCGATCCAGATAAAATCTTCTGAACTGAGTCCTCTGAAGGATCCAAGTGCTCCGTTAGCCTTGGTGACTTCACTGCTGCTTTTGCTAGCCACGTGATTCGAGTTAGTTGCGTTCATAGAGCTGTAGGGCTGGTGTTTGAGGTCCAGGTAGTCTCATTTTTCCCTCTCCTTGCTGTCCACCTGCTTTAAGCTGAATTTTTTTTGTGAGCAACGTGGCTCCCCCCACACTCTCTCTGAGCCTGCGTTTGAGCTAAGGCCCTGCAAAAGTGTCACTGTACGTGTGTGTATTACGTGTGTATGCAGTCACGTATATTTTACGTATACATATGTGAGTATATAGAGATATATATCGTGACGCTGGTAAACTTTATCTTTCTAAGGGGACTAGAAAGATAAAGAAGATGATAAAATCAGTTGTTTCTTTTTATTTATAAAGGGGAGTGATTGCACCTAGTGTTTGTTTTCACCATTTGGGAAAAGCTGAATTTGAAGCTTTAGATTTGTAGGTTTTGGCTTGTTATATATATTGCAAACATTTCAGGGGAATCTGTGCTGTTAATTCCCATGACACTACTGCAGACTGTGAGAGATGGATATATAGTGCTTTCCTTTAAGCCCTAACTTCTGGAAACAAATGACTGTCTATAAACTTCAGCTTTCAATATGAAAAGACAGAAAAAGAGGTTGGTAAAATTTCTGTGTATTGGAAATTTGAAAACGTGATTTAAATGGAAGAAACAGTCTTGCAAACCAGACAGGACTAAAAAGTTTATATGGAGCAATGAACGAGCAAACTCAAAACAAAGTCTTGAGCTGATTTTTGTCCACTTGCTTTGACAATGATGCCATGCACTACCTGCAAAAAATAACATGTTTTATCTCCTGCACAAATACAAAGGCTTATTTTCGGAAACACCCTGTCAATGAAAGCAGAAAAAGGCAAATCTTCCTAATCACTGTAACAGGATAATTCAAACTAACAACATAACCTGCAGTTTTCCAGTTTTATATTATTAGAAGGAATGAAAAAACCCTCACCAATCCCCCTGACACTGATTCATCAAATAAATTAACTGTGTTCATCAGTTAACTCTCACTGGTCAAATAGGGTTAAAATTCTTGGATCTAATTCACATTGCTAATTTCACAAAGGGGAAAAAATGCACACTGGGATAGCAGGAGCCAAATATGCTATTTTGCCATAACTGACTGAACCTCGGGGGCGGGTGTTTTATTCTTGTAATATTTCTTTTAAGAAAAAAGTGCCTGATTAAAATACCCTCTTAGAAAACATTAATTCAGGAGCTAAAAAAAAATTCAAATGAACTCAAATAGATTTTCTCTGGTACGTTAGCATTGCATTTAGGATAATGGATAGGGAGAAGGATGGGTTCTGTAGGTATAAATCAATAGGCGAGGGGGGTTGATGAAACTGCAACCTGTGAGAGTGAAGCCCTAGTGGTTTGTGATATCATCAGGAGCCCAAGATTAATTCACTTGACAGTCCAGTCTCCTGCATTCATTATTTTAACAACATGCACACAGACCAAGATACACATGTTAACCAGTCAGCTAACATATATGCACTCCGAGCCCCTACAAGCACCCGCTTTAAAGCAAAAATCCCAGCTGACTTGTTGGTAGGATACGTGAATAGATTACCCTTTTTATTGTTGTAAGAAAACTGACAGAGAAAGTGAGAGTTATGGAGAGTTGGAACATAATTGATAGATTTGGATTAGCCACACCGCTGGTCACACACCAGTCAAGGACCTGGTTCTGCCACTCTTACCAGGCTCAGTGCTACCTTCACGAAGATGTGTTAATGATTTCGTTAGGATTTCAAGGGGAATGCCATCGGTGGCAGCGTGGATAAATGAGTAACACTCTGCTCCCAGCCTGCTTTTCAATGGATTCTGCCTTTGGATTTTCTCTGGCTGAAAATAAAAGTTTCTAGAGGAGAAACTTTCGGGTTGCAAGAAAAAGAAAAAGGAATTAATATAAGTCAGTCAGCTGCTGGAAACCTCAAATAATCTTATGTACTCTCTATTTTCTATGCAGGTATCTCACTGCTCATTTTTCTTGCAGGCTCATGACCAAATCCTTCTCACCTCGTGCTCCACCTAAGGGCCTCTGAAACCTGTGAAAGGGCCATTGCTTTTAATGGCTATTGGACCAGACCCTCATTCTTAGGTATAGCCCCATTAATTTCTTACGGCCTGTTCATGTGAGTAAATTGGCCCCAATTCGGCCCCAAGTCTGTGACTTTCCCAGCCCTGGGAAGAGGCAGAAATCCCTGTCATGTTCTGCTGTACAGTCTGTCTTGTCCAGCTGGAGTTAAGTGAACCTCATTACTCAGGGAAATTTGGATTTGGACAATTCTTCACTGATAAACAACATATTGCCATAATTAGCGAGTGTGGACTGGGAATCCTGGAAATGGAGTCTGTCCAATCTGTCAGTTGAGGAACATATTGTTTAATTTACACAGCGCAGCGCATTGTGCAACCTGAGAAGGGTCCCCCACCCCAGGCCGGAGCAAGGCTTTCGCTGCGTTCTACTTATGAAAACAGCTATCAGGTTCAGACAATAATTTTGACTCCTTTTTCCTCTTGGTCTCCACATCTGGGTTGAAAGTGAACATGTGTGGTTGAAAGAGGCCATACCCGGTTCCTGTACAACCACAGCCAAGTTATTTTTCACAGCTAAGCCCTGAGGTTCTCCATTTTCCAGCAGGAAACTCTTCCAGAAGGGGAGACTGTGCAAGAAGCATTGCGAGAGGGAACAGTAGAGCCCAAATGACTGTACTTAAGTGCCAGATTAAACACTCGAGACCCCATGCTGGTGTACCCATGCTCCGAGTGCCCTGACCTGCAGGATGAGAAAAGCTAACCAACCTGGACTACAGCATGGAGGCCACGACGACCATCCAAAGTCTGCTCCACAGGGAGCTGTTGGTTTTGTTTGCAAATTACCTCCAGAGCCACGAAAAGGCTAACAGAAATGCACAGCATGGTTGTTTTAATATAAATACACACTATTAGATTTCCACCCTGATTGACCAGCCTCATCAAGCATCATGTTTACTTCCCGTTCTCCAACCAGATTCTTCTTCAGCTATCGGACTTCCCTTTCATCATCCTGCCTGTCTTCTAATCAAAGCAAACCACTCTAACTTTTATATGAAACTCATTTTCATATTGTCCACATATACCTACAGTTAAGAAATTACAGTGACAGTGATAAAAAATGTTAATTTTTCTTTCCAGATGCTTGTAAAACAGCCTTAACATATGTCCGCTGTTTAATTAACAGACCGGCAGCGTGGTGGAGAGAAGCCAAACTAATAATTTAAAGAAGCATTCCCCCTCCCTTGATTTGAATCCCAAAACACATCCATCATGTACATTTCTGAAACTGCAAAAGATTTAATTTTCTGAACTTTCAGCAAACATCATAAAACAAGTCAAAGAGAAACCTAGAGTCAGGAGTGATCGCCTTTGAAAGAGTTCAGCTTCAGAACTTGCACAAGAAATTCATTTCGTTAAGTGACTAAAAACTCCAGTGCTTTTTTTATTTTTAAATTAGCTTTTATTGTCATCTCCTGCCGGGTGGCCAAAAGGTGCCATTTTGCTGCTCAGGTTCTAGTCCTGAGCTGCCTCCTTGCTCAGATTGATGAGGATGTTATTCCTCCCTACAATCAGAGCCAAGATGAAGCCAGTCATCTCACACACTCCCGGCCCCTTTTCCTGTAATATTTGTGCACTGCAGAATTTCTGGAGTATCTGCCTTTACCCCCAGGAGGTACAGACATGCTCCTACCCCAACTTATAGGTGGGGGACTGAGACAGTTTGAATTGCATTGAGTACATGCATTTTAACTAACTCCACTTCCGAAATCCAGTTGTCCACATGTCCCTCAGCCTGAGCTCTGGAGGGGGAGAAATGCGGATGCTGAGGACCTGGTGCCACGTGAAGGTCTCACTCTTGCAACCTGGCGTAGATGAAGTCGAGAGACGCCAGCCTGGCACTCAGCTGATAACCCAAGCTCTGCTCTTCTAAGTGCAGCATTGAGGGCTTGAGCCTGAGATGGAGCCAGGGCTGCTGCTAGCGCTGGGGATAGAGAAAGTGCTGGTCTCTGAGCTCACATACGCTCGCAATGCTCCTCTTTGTCCCCTTGCATAGACAAGGCCTTAGGGATGAGGTGAACTTAAAAATATCACTTGCAAAACTGGCACAGAGCTCATGTCTCCGAAGCCAAAGTGAACTTCGCAGCAGGGGACCTGCCCTGCCTCTGAAAGCACATCGAGAACTTCATTCCCCCCCGCCCTTTGCGTGTCTGGGATGACTCTGGGTTATTTAAAGGTATAAAAAGCTCTCCTTACCACGCGCAATGGTTGTCAGCAAGCAACAACTTATATGTAGAAGGGATCAAACCCCACATGTGATTACTCTGAGATCCATGGGGGAGGAGGAGATACCACCACAGCCATTAACCCCTTCTGGGATAACGAGACACGCACCAAGTCAGCACCGCCCACCTCTCACCGCCAGAAATGATGCTCTTGGCCCCCGTCCTCTGCAAAGCTAATGACTCCTCCTGGGAGACCAATATGCCTGGGGAAAGCAGGTTGTGTTTTATCAACCTGACGGAAGAGTCTTCATTCCCAAAGAGACACACGGCGTAAAAGATAAAGCAGTGCTGTGCCAACTGGGGAAATACACCCTTTCCTCTGTGAAAAAGAAGAGACTTGTCAAAGGTGACGCTGTATTTTATTTCTGTATTAGATGGAAGAGCACAGTAAAAGACTTCTGTTAAATATTAACCAGGAAGACGAAAGATGGGGACAGAGCACTTTCCTTCTACACCTTTTGTAGCGAATACCCGGTCATAAAGCAACTCAGAAATTAATCTGCTGATAGATTAGAGACTGCGAGTGTTAATTGACCCTTTGATCTCCCAGTTGTTATTTTGGGTCTTGCAGGGAGGGATATTAATGAATCTGCAGGTATTAAATGAATTCCTCACTTGCTGTGGCAGCATTTGTCTCCCAGCAGAGAGCATCCCTTTGGGCTGGCCGTGCTCTGACCGGTCTTCTCGAAGAGCGAAGGCACAGAGGTAGGTGTTACGGCACGCACACAACAGGCAGGATGAGAGGACCCGGCTGGAGTCACCAGACAGTCTTCATGCTCTACATGGCTAAAGGGAGTTGAAAAATCCCCAGCTTGAAATAGAGAGCCCCTCACAAACTCTTGGATCAGCATCACTGCTAATCCCAGCACAGCTCAAAGCAAGTGGATCTGTTTATCACCTTTCTCCTTTTAGAGCCCACCAGGAGGGTGGTACAAACAGACCCGGTCACGTCTACCCAGGTATCGGTCATCCCTGGCGCAACGCTGCAGCTTTTGAGAGGGTTACACCAGGTGTTTGTTTTGCCTTGGTTTTTTTCAACATGAAACCTCAGGCTGTTTTTTCCAGAGGTCATTCTCCAAAATTGCGAGACCACTGGGCCATGGGCAAGGCCATCGCCTAGCGGCAAGGACTGAACTGCAGAACTCATGCAAAAGTCTGAGCCGGTCTTGTTCATGTCATGGCGCCATGTGTTACTGGTATCGTGATCAGATAGGGTTTCTCCAGGGCACGCAGAGAGGGGGAGGACCATCTTGGATGAAGTTGCTTCTTAATCTAAAAGCTGGAGATAAACATTTGGAAAAAAATCGCAGGCAATGAGTCAGTTAATAAAGCAGGGACTTTCTCCAGAAACCTGGCCAGCTCTTTCCATTAAAGAGCTAGTCTTTGGCTAGCTCTCCAAAGGAGGCTTAGTGACTGTGTACATTAAAAATGCTATCACCATTATGGTCTGTTCACTAAAGGTACAAGAGCATGACAAATACATGTAATTTGCAAATTGGCTGGTCTTTTGCAATAATTTAGAGACACTAGTTAGAGGCAATAGAAATCTAACAATTACTGATGTTTAAGGTTTGCATTGTTGCTCTGTGAATATTTCATGCATAAATGAACTTCCCCTGGACCAACTGCTGTTTCTGATGAGGCGCTCTGAGGCTTTATTGCCAAATACACAGCAGGGCTCCCCCAATGAGCCACATAACGGATGATGCATCGCCTTTGCAGCTTAAATAATGCAGGGTATCTGCATTTTATAGAGTGGTGGTACACTTTATTTACATATCAAGTGAGCGGCCAGACTGGATATGAAGAAATATGTGAAGAAAAGGATATGGCACTTTTAATATTTCATATTAGCAAGCACCCTGCAGGAGAAGCCTAGGCAGACTGAGATGTGACCTAAACTGCTTGATTCCTGTGTGTGCGTGTGTGTCTCTAACAAAATCTCTTGCAAAACTGATGAAATACATGCCTTTTCCCATTCTTGCGAACTTCTTTAGCACTATTGAAAACAAAAGGCATAATCCGCCAATCAGAGATTGACTTTCCAAGTGCCATTTGTTTGGGAAGAGAATCAAGCCCACCCTTAAAATCTCATCCTGTTCCTTCCTGGGGCTGCTGGGAGATGTAGTCTCGCTCTCTGTCACTCCAAAGGGAGCCACCGAGGATTTCTGCTTGTAGGGAGGCCACCCTCAAAGCCTCATCAGCCTGCTAGGACTGCAAAGAGGCCCAGGCCCCATAGGAAAAGCATCATCCAAAATGCAGAACTATTGCAACAGCTGATGATTCCTCCTATGTGAACCAGTCTGGGTTGATGGAAGGGGAAACAATATATAAAAGCAAGAGCTAGTGCTTCCCTGTGAAAAATGAGGCTTGAGGGACCAGATCTCAGGGCATGGATCCTCTTTCTGGAGTGGGTTATCCAAGTATTCAAACACGACCCTCTCATAAAATCCTCCTTCCTCATTCATGAAAGCTCCTCAGACCTCAGCCTGGTGTAGCCACGCTCAGGGGACTGGTCCAAGCCCAGGAGAGTTGGCTGTCGTTATTGTCCCCCTGTGGCAAAGAGTTCCAGTCACCGGACAAGGCAAGGATATTAAATCATTTAAAGCAACAATTTGCTCCCTCCACGGAGAGAATGGCCCATCAGAGCGTAGGCACAGATACTTCACCTGATTTTTTGCAGGACTGGTGGGGATGTGCCTGCCAGCAGTATGCCACAACCTCCTGCTCTGCCCAGCGTCTGGGTGGGAGCGTGCAGCGTCTCCCTCACATTATGCCTCATTCAAAGAAGAACTGATGTGTGCCAGTCCTTTTTTGTACAAACCTATTAAAATTCCAATGCAAATGACCGCATTCATAATCTGAGCTTCATTGAGAAACACAGTTTCCTGCTTTCCCCAGTAATGAAATTATTGGTTGTGCAGATGCTCTATTTCTAAGCTAATTCAATCTCTGACTAGTTTTTTTGAGACTCTATGTGTGAGGGCAGGGGTGTGCGGATGTGCAGGTTTGTGTGTGCGTGCACACAGACAAACACATCTGCACAGCATGTTTCCCAGCACACAGACCTGTAGGCTATTTAGTTAGATAGCCAATTATAATTATAAATGCAATGGGAATACGAGCAGTATATTCTATAGACACAATTAAAAATAAACTGGGAAAGCTAAAGGCAGCTTAGTTGCCAGAAACTAATACACTACAGGGGCAAGTTGTGGAAATGCCTGATTATTCTCTTTTGCTCACTCCATCCCTGGGGGATCTCCCTGAACTGTTACTTTAACTGCTCAACTTGCCTTTTCCACTGTGATAGTCAGCAGATGAAGCCCTTCACATTTAAGTGTAATAGTGCCAGAGAGACCAACTGCTCCTCAGAGTTACGACCTATAAATGTCGCTTCTGTGTCAGAATGAGAATGTGCCACTGAAGATGCTGAAGTCTGCAGAGGGTTTGCTTGACAATTCATGCAGGCCATTAAACTTACTCCTCCCCTCATCTCCCCAGCATTGTGTTTGCTGGGATTTCTTCCTTGCTTTCACAGCTTTGTGAGTAGTTCTTCCAAAGCTGGCAAGAACTGAGCAATTTATCGCTGGGACAGAGTGTATGGCACAGCATTTGTTCAAGTTGCTCTTCTTTTCACCTGTCATGGCAAATAAGAGCTCCAGGACAGACTGCCTGCACTTTCCTGCACGAGGTGTGGGCACCTTTACCCAGAGCAGAGGGGAAATGGAGATGGACATCAGGTGACACCAGGATGTGACAAGGAGTCCTGTAAGGTGGATATGTCAGCCCCGCTGATTGCCAGACACAGGGTGTACGGCTTGTTCCCTTTGCACAGGAACCCTCACAGCCCTCTCCACCCACCCTCGTGCTTTACTGGAGGTGGCTTGGGGGGTCCGGAAGGAGAAAGAGAACTACTTACGTTGCTCCTCAGCACCCAGATGTTTTTCTGGCCAACTGAATAACCATGTTAGAGGCATTTCAGTCTGCCCTGGTCAGGAGGACACGATTACTTCTCAGCCTGAAGGGCACAGCAAGAAGAATAACAATAGCTGAGCACAGGGAGGGGGTTTGGCTCATGAAGTGCTTCTGGCCTCAGCTGCAAGCCCAATCCACTGCTGCCATAGGCACACCTCAGAAGAAATGCGGGCATTTACACCACATTAACATCTAGCCCAGCGTCCACATTTACTCAGGTACAAGATAGATAGTGATACCTATTTACTTATTTGACTTGTCTCTTAGACCCTGACAGCTCGCTCGTAAGGAGTGCATGGGAGCCCCGGGAAGTGCTGGTCCCCAGGGCAGGCGCAGACGTGCCCTGGTGCGCCCGGCAGTGCATGAGCGGTGTAGGACACGGACACCACGGTGCCACACACCCGCTACTGTTCTTGCCCCTTTTCTTTCTGAGAAAAGAGCGTTGATGTTTTGGGGACCTTGGGAAAGGAAGAAAAGCACCTCCTCGGGAGGAATGACGGCATGGAAAACCCCAGGGCTTGGTGCTGCATGGCTGACAGATTATCCCCTGGGGGGGGCGGCAGGGCAGAAAGGAAAAGCCAGGGGCAGCAGGGGGGATGAGGCTGGGGTGAGAAACGAGCCCTCGCTGCAGGGCAGACCTGTGCAGGGCTGCGCAGAAGAGGCTGGCCCATATGGACAGTGCAGCTGGAGGAGGGTGACAGACCCTCTGCAGTGACTGGAGGCAGATTGTATGGACAGCTGCTTTCTGGATAGGAAAAGGGAGGAGGATAGAGGAGGGCTGCGAAACTGATGGACAGGGATGACTCTGCTTGGGGTGGTACTATGCTTCATGTCGGTTCGAAATCTGGAGGAACAAGCCTGTGGTAGCCCCCACCTGTGGAAAGTCAGATGCTGCATCCAAGCACTTACTTCTCTTTGTCTAACCCCAACTCCCGGCTCCATCCCATCCTGGGGTGCTTCGGGATGCCCCCAGCCCTTCCCACAGTGCCTCTCCCCCTTCCCAGTGACCCCAGGCCAGCAACACCCTCTCCCAGCTCCATCCCTTCCGCAGCGGCCGCGGCAGCTGCTGGTCCCACCAGCGCGCATGGATGAGGCAGCAGCTGATTTTGCAGCCACTTGACCGGAGCCGCTGGTTGAAGCGGGACCGAGACGGGGAGGGGGAAGAGCTGAGGATCCTTTTGAGACCACCACCTGGGACTGGCGGCACTTCTACTAATGCACAGTGAACAGCTAAATCATACATTATTGATTTGTCAGACGTATTTGCATATAAATAAGCATGATCATTCATACAAACCTTAATGTTGTTGTTCTCCCTTTAGTGTTGTGATCACAGATGAATGACTCTAGTTAGACACAATTCAGGAAAGCTGGTACCACTGCAGCAAAGTAAGCCGCTGATTTAAAACTACATTTATTGGAGCATGTAAGTGTGACAGTCTATTGGTGAATTTGGGGATAATTAGTCTAAAAGACAAGATAAATGAATCCTGAAAGTGGTATTGTGATGAAGAAATGATCCCTCCATGCTAGTAAAGCTTTGATGCCAGAAATATTGTAAATGATAATTAACTGGGAAACACAGAGGAATTATATTTCAATTGTGTTTTCAAAAGGACTTAGAATTTTACAGACAAATTGATTGGGTTCTCCCCCTCCCCCATCCCTGTGATTATGAAAGATTGTCTAATTTACAACACGAACTATGAAGCATATGACAAATCGCTGGCTTGCTTTTATGCAGCTTGTTTGTATGTTTCTCCCTGGTAGATATCTGCTTATTGTTTTTAAGCAAACCAAGACATGTATTTTTCAATTAGTCTTTCCCTAGGCCTAATCTAGATGGATCTGCAGGCCAGCACAACACACTGACCCATGAAAATTATATCTGCTGTATTAATTCATTAAGCATTGCAGGATCAAGCTGTAAGATCTCACTCCCTGATAACATCAGCAGCGTGAGCCGGGTTAGTCTGCATCCCTCCCCTGAAAAGAAAATATTATAGATTGTGCAATGCAGGGGAAACATCGCTTGCTAACACTTCATTTTAATTGTCCTAAATTAGAGCTGAAGACTTACAGAACTGTGCGTGACAGCCAATGAATACCAAATGAATTCATTAGGATCAACGCTGTTACAATGAATAACTAACGAATCTATAACATCTATATCCTTTATGCCTCGGCTGTCAGCGGCAGCAGGGAACCCTGGAGGGAACTATCCTGACCCTCGGCTCGCTGAGGCCAGCACGCTTTGCCCCGTGCCTGCCTCTAATTGCAGCTCTAAGTGAAGCAGGGTGTCACCTGGATTGCTCCGGGTTAGAGGGACGGTGCAAGAGAGGGGTTGCACAGGGCTAGGGGAGCGGTTCAGGCAGAAGGAAAAGACGATCAAAAGGGGCACTGCAGGTGAATTGCAGAAGCGGGGCACAGCCACGAGCCGCTGAGCTTCGGAGGATGCTGCCTGGACTCGATGCGACCGGAGATGCAGCTTGAGCCACCTCCTGCCGCTCATTCCTGGCTCCAGAGATGTGGGGCCATCCCAGCATTGCTGCTGCCGAGTCCTGCCTTCCCGCTGGCATCGTCAGGTCTGATACGGGCTAAAGAGCACCCAGCAGCACCCATAACTGGTGCATCAAGCTCAACACGGAGCACTCTGAGTCATCCCAGAGGCTGCAAGTGTCGCATAATGTTTTGGACTGCCAAGGTCTTCCTTCTGTGCTCTGGGGCAGGGGCTTCCTGGTGAACACGGAAAGGTGTTAAAGGAGGAAAAAAATCTTCATTTGCAGAGTTTGTTCCTTGTGTTCCTTTGGTGGGAGTCACCATAACTCATACAAGCTTCAATGAGTTGGGACTGCAAGAGAAGGGGGGAAAGGGGGCTTTTATGTCTGTGGAGAGGTTTTATATGGTATTGTCTTCCTTAGCAGAGGATCTTAATTTTTTGGGGTGGATATTGAATGAAAGAAAATACAAAAGACAATGACTCAGCTAAGTTGCCTCTCAAACCACTGCAGCTGTGTTGGGTAAGGGAGCCTGAGAGCAGGAAGGCGGGAAGGCCACCCTGCCGGAGAGCATCTCAGGACACTGCGGCTGATACCAAAGCATGACCAGGTTTCTACCAACAGGGAGGAGGAAAACACTGCAGCAAAGAATTCCTGCTAATTGGGTGTTCAAAGAAACACATGGAGAGCCAGGGGAACACTTCATTCAGCATCACTACATCAATGCTGTTTGTTCCCAAGTCATGCCAAATTCTTCTTCCCCTGGTCAAGGTTTCCATATTTTTTTGCCCAGACCCAGTGCTTGTGAAGGAGGAAGGAATGTTTCTGAGCTGAGGAAAGACTTCCAAGGAGCCCAGAAATTTGCATAAGGTCTCAAGCTAATGGCATTTGTTTCTTTTAAAAGGGATGCCCTACTGCATGGGGATCCTGTCCCAACGCATGGCAGAAGGGTGCCTCGGCTTCATTACCCCTCTGTGCTTGGCACAACCTTAGAGGTGTATGTAATGAAACCTGGCAGGCGAGCTCTTGTTCTTGCCTCCAGCTTTCTGCCCCACTCCCTAAATAATGGTTACTGTCCTCAAAAGGGAACACATTTCTGATGCTGACTTCAACACCCCTTCTCCAGCACTTTCCATGGAGATACCAGAATTTGCAGTGAAGCTGCAGAGACTGGGAGACAAGTGTCTGCTTGCTTTGAAGTGGAGCAGGATAGACACTAAGGGGCAATTTGTTCTTAACTTCACTGCAGCAAAGCTCTCTGAGCCAGCATATCTTGGTCAATGTTTCCAAGCCATTTTCAGGTCTTGGAACAAAAAGGCTGGGTTCTGTATGAAAAATTGTCCGGCTTTGTAAGGAAGAGGCTATGGGAACCCTGAGGAAGGAGTACCAGGCAGGAGATGAGGACAGCTGGGAAAATGGAGGGACAAGGGGTAATTTTCTTCTGAAATCTGGATTGCAGGAGCAGAGCCCCTGCCCTTGCTGACGTGCTTTTGGGAAATGTAGCTCGTCCCGGAAAAAGAAAGTAAAAGCCAAGCATGTGCAGAGAGCCTCTCTGGTGTGCAGCCTCCGCCTCCGTTCCGGCTGTTTGCAAACTCTCTCTATGCTTATCATCATGTAATTGAAATAATGCGTATTGACAGAGACTTGAAAACAACTGCTCAATTTTCCTCAAAATTCAATTAAACTTCGTTTATTCTGGGGATCGATCCAATTAAAAGGGGGGAAATTTCAGATGGTCCGAGCCTTACAATCCATCTTAACACACTGTGTCTATCACCGTGATGTAATAATTCCCCCAATCAATGCTTTAAAAGCATTTAGCAGTCTTGATAATGAACTTTTGTCAAAATAGCCTTACAAAGCAATAAATGAGAGCAGATTAATATGTAGTCATAAAGCTATGAATGGTTTAACGCTTTGAAACGGTAGCTTCATAAATTAGACTTTATTTCTTTATCATAATCTCTCTCTCTGATACTATTGCCCAAGGCTTTGGTAGACAAGAAGAACCCGGGCTTCTGGGGTGGGTTCCTTGTTAGGAGAGAAATGGATGGGTATGAACTGAAGGATAGCATATCCTGGCCTGGTTTATTGACGTTACGGACAATTCCCATGGCCACATGGGCAAAACAGAGTAGCTGTAACTAAACTTGTTGTCATAGCACTGACTTTCAGATCTTGAACAAAGGGATCTCTGTTCAAAGTTCCAGCAAGGCCAACTCCCACCCACTGAACTGGCCCCATCAGACTGCCTTAGGACTACCATAAATGTATGAAAGTCCTTTCACAACCGCTGCGGATTGAGAAACATGCCCCATTCTGACACTGTAAAGGGTTATGCAATGGCTCTTAATTGTGGCACTTCTTTAGGAAATGCCCAGTTTAAATGTTTGTCTTCCCTGTTACTGATTTAAGATACTAAACCATCTTCCTAATATCATCGTGGATTCAGACTGACCCCAGCACCACCCATCCTACTTTGTACCATCTGTAGATACCATGCATTTCTATTCTCAGCTGGAATTGGTTCTTGAGTAGTTTTCTGCTTCTCACATGTAACCTTGTTTAGAAGAGTTACCCGTCTCCCCTAATGCTCTCTCAGTGTGCTTTTCACAACAAGGAGATTTTCTAAAACGTCTGGTACCCATTAGACGAATCGAAATTAGCAAAGACCCAGCTCAGAAATGGGAACCTGAGAGGGTACATTACTGCTGAAGACAGGAGCAGGGAAAAATGCTTCTACTCCAAAGGAGGTCATGATCTGCTTGTTCAGAAATGCAGATTTCCATTTTAATATTTTAATTTTAAGTGCTCTGGCTAAAACTCCCTCCTGGTAAAGTCTAGTAGAGAGCAACCCGTGTGCAAGACCCTGCTGCTGGAGATGGGCAGGTGGTTTCAAATAACCTTTTTTATTCTTTTCAAGTGCCACGAAAAGTTGCTTGCGGTCCGTGTCCGTGTGTGGTGTTGGAGGGTGACAGCTCACAGGAGACAGGCACAGAGCAGCTTTGCCCGTTCCTCCTCGGGCTCTTTTAGCACGTCGTTAATGCACTAGGCAAGCTGCCAGCTTCTGGAAAGGAACGCGTATGTTGCAGACCTTCAGCTGCACTGAGGGTTTCACCATCCTGGAGTTCAGTATCCCTCTGGACTTGCAAGCGTTGTGAGCTGCAGGCAGACAGCGAGAAGTCCAGGTCTCCAGGATCTTTGCCGATTTTTTTGAGCATCCCACGGGTGGGAAATCTTAAATTTGTGTATCTAAGAGCAACTGATCTGGTTTTCAGGGATGCTGTGACTATCTTGATCTCTTTACAGCACTTGCTGTGTAAAGGTAATTCTGGAGAATTGATATGCCCTACTGCACCATGAAAAGGTGCCTGTCTCTGCAGTGGAGCACGGGAGTCCTTAAACAGCTCAGAGCAGCAGCCCAATATTTCTGAAGACACCAAATGGAAGGAGAAAACCCATTGCACTGAGTGGTAGCTGCAGGGAGAGTGGAGCCTGCATCCATCTCTCTGATGCTGTCAGTCAAAGAGGTTACATGCTATTATCTTAATCCTTGTGACTTGCTAGTTCCTGCAAACTGGATATACGCTGAATCGATACAATGCTGATTTACAGACATTTTGCCAGGGCTCAATAAATGTAAAGCACACCAGCACCGCATGAAAAATGTTATCTGCGAAAAACCTTTTAGCTCAGCAGAGATGGTAGTAAGTGGCAGCATTCCCTTTTTGTAAACTTTCAGTGGAGACGTTTCGTTTGCATATGATATTAATTGCAGAAGAAAACAGGCATGCTCCTCACCGTCTAATCCGCACGGTCTTTTATGTGATGGTTTCCTACAAGGGTGAGGGAGCCGGGATGAATAGTGTAAATGCAGCATGTTCCCCTCCCTCAGCAATGTGCCAAGGAGGTGACCTGTTCAAATTGCTGCTTTCTGAAATGATACCATGCTAATTGCACCCAGTGCCCTGCTTCTTGCCTCACTTTAGACAGCAGCTTTTTCTACTGCATCAGAAAAATGTGTGCCTTTTCCTCAGCGTGACCTAGAGTCACACAGATACTTTCCAGAGCAGCTCCCGAGTACACGCCCAAAACTGGTGTGGGGAAATTATAAAAGCAGGCACGGTCATGGGGCAGATACATGGCCTGTTTACCTGGATGGATCTGAAAAAAACTCCTGCTATGCCCTTGCAATGTACAGGATTGACATTAATGAGTTATTTTGCATTATTTCTGACCGCTCAAACCTATTGCTAGGCTCTTCACGGAGGAAAAAAACGCAAGACAAATGTCTCTCAGGTTTATCCCACCGACGAAGGCAGCCACTTTGCCCCCCAGGCTTGTTTTCTCCACAGCCTGGACATGCCCCATGTCGTTCCCTCAAGACTTATTTCTCCTTAGGGATTTTCACTAGTTCATCTTCCATTTCCACGTGGCCATCTGCGAGGGATCCAGCCCAGTCTGGGCTCCGACGGACACTGCTGCGGCAGCAAGGCGGAGGGCTGGGGCAGCGCCTCGGGGGCGAGAGCGGCCTCGGGGCACACCAGCATCCTGCGGGCAGCTCCGTGCCGCTGCGCTGATTTTTTCGCCAGGGAAAGATTGGACCCTTCCTTCCTTCACCTCTAAGAGTTTCTATTTCATGTTTTCATTTCCAGTGGCTTGGTATTTTGGGGGTGGATAAGGGAGGACTAAAGAGTGTTTCAGGAGTAATCTATTCCTCAGCATTCAATCCCTTGTGCCTCTTTTGCTGTTCCTTTGAAATAAAGGAATATTCAAGCAGATGAGAAGGAAAAAGAAGTGATTAAAGAATCCTACTAAATCCCAGATAAATGTATGTAAAAAAAAATAAATCCAGGTGGAATCATTACAGGTTAAAATTAAACTTATTTCTTCTGAGTGCCAGCAAAAAAATATCAAAATATTTCTCCTCCCTGCCCCACACACACCTCAAAAAAAAAAAAAAAGATCAGTTTGATACTAAGGGTATTGCAGCAGCTTTAAGGGACTCACAGATCAAACATCATTTGGGAAATTTCAAAGGGTTTTTTCAACAGTATCACTTTCTACCATTCCCCACTTCACATCCCTTCTTTTTATATTTTGGTTCCTGATGAAGTTTCAGCTGCTCCTGAAGTCAGTCCTTGTGTTCTTGGCTATCAAAGAGCATTGCAACATCAACGTCAGAGTTAAACTAAAAAAAAAAAAAAAAACCTCTAAAAAAAAAAAGCATCCTTTTTCCTTTGGAGATCAGAAAGTCAAATAAAAAGGATGCTGATTTGTGGAATAAAGGGTGGGATTCCCTGCTGAGACGATAGGAATCTTCTGACTTAACTGAGTTAAGATTTGAATACATTTGGCCCAGACAAGGGGAGAAAAAAATCCATTAGTTTTGAGAAAAGCCTCACACAGTTTCAAAAGGAAATATGTTAATATAAAAATATTAAAAAAAAAAAGAGGGGGGTGGAAAGATTTGTATGTGTGTTTCAGAGGCCAGGAGTTTAATACTATCAGCCAGAAGCAAAGAGAAAAATTAAATTACATGACTAGCACGAAGTCTTGTCTCCTACTGCCATGACATGGATGAGGAAACAAGAGAGTCCTCTAGCAGCCTGGCTGGATCCGGGGACCTGTGGCCATCAGAAAACCACCCCGGCCACCACTACTTGCCATGGTCATCCCAGTGGCATTGCTTGGCCCCTCCACGGGGTAAAACTGACAACTTGTATTTGCTTTGGCTCGGGATTTGCTCCTGAGTAGCTCCCCAGGCTGGTGCCTGGGTTCCGTTCCGGAGGTGCCCCACACCGAGGGGTGGTGAGCCTCCCCCCACCCCTGCCTCAGTTTTCCCCTCTCTGCAGCGAACCCAGGCAGCGGGGCAGGAGACCCCCACGGCCACCAGCCTCTCCTAGCTCCAAAAAAAGGCATTTTTCCACTCTACGGCTGCCTGGAGAGCGGACGGTAACGTGCACTGGTTGTGGCTTCCTACCACTTGAAATGTTCCCCTGCTCTTGGCCAGCCTGGGAAAGACGTGGCATATCTGCTGTGTCCCTTCTTCCCTGCAGAGAGCTTTCCTGCTCCTCCGTGCCGGAGCAATGCTGAGGCATGTGTGAGGACTCACACAAAAATAATCATAATAGCACGAGATTGCCCTTCGTAATGAGGGCCTGGGAAAAAGCTGGTAGCTGAGGAAAGGTTCAGTCCAGCCACAGAGTGGCTGCAGGCTGTAATGTGGGGTTGTCAAAAGAGCAGCTTAGTATTAAATCCTTTTGATGGTTCTCCTGCTGAGAGAAGAGATGATATCTCATCATTAATGGAGTTGAATTAATATAAATTAGCTGAACAGCTCCTCACCGCTTCCGTTCAGGCAGAGAAAAGGGGTTTATTGGGGAGGCAAAAGCAACGATCCCTTTCACCTCGCATTCACTCTGCCATCCATAAAGATGCTGCTGACCTCGCAGTCTTATCTCTCCTCCGCCCCTCCCCTGGCAGGACCGAGGCGATGTAAAATAAAATGATTATGTGACACCCCGGGAACGTGGAGCCTGTCCACAGCACAGACCTCTGGTGACCTTTACACAAGTGACAGGTGACCTCTCTAAATCAGCCCTGGGGAGACTTGAGATTGCCAGGAGGGCTGGAGCCTCCACGGGCCCTGCGGCAGCAGCATCGCCAGCTCGAAGATTGTAACTTATGGGCAGATCAGGCTGGGGAACAGGAGGCACTTCTCTGGAGTCCCAGGCTGGGCTTTGGAGGCTATTTCAGCTCCTTCTCCTTCCATCTGAACTGCGAGTTTCATCCTTCTGCCGCCCTCACATACAGGCAGAAACAGTACTGAGTGATTTCTGCAGCCCAGTCCGGATTTACACACAGGTTTCCAGCCTGCATGGCCGGCAAAACGAGCACCAGAGAAACTGCCGTGAGCTGATTGCAAGGGAACTGCCAAACTCCTGATAAACAAAGACTAAAAAAATACTAGCACAGGGTTTTGAAGGCAAGAAGGGTTATTTCTTTACTGAGCAGGTGATAATTATTTAAGAGCAAACCTAAACCTTAAAGCATGTTTCGGCAGGTGCTTGAGGGTGGCAGAGTGTCTGTCTGTGCATTGGGGTGAAATGGTTCCTTATGTCAGACTATATATCTGATTCATTTTTTAAAGCTATAAAAGGCAGACAGGGCAGACAATGTATATTATATTATGCATTTTTAAAAGCGACATTAAAAGAACATCATTAAGGTTGCAGAGCCAAGCACTCAGACAGTAGCTATGTCATGCCCAAGGCTGCCCGCCCAGGTTCATTTGAATCCCTCTTGCCTATGAATGTGTCATGACACAGTCTAACAGTATGTGTTCAGGTATTTTCTCCTTCTCCCTATGCTGGACGTGGGATGGATGGCTTGTGCCATCTTACAGAGTGTTTTCTAGCCTGTTATTGTCTTATTGTTGTAGCCATGGGCTTGTTTGACCACAGCCTGGCAGCAACAGCTACGTCCCCAGCTGGCGTGCACGGCAGGTTTGTGAAAACTCCACACCTCCACAGCTCCACCGTGGAGCACATGGTTGGTGGGCGAACACCACCGACCGCCCTGCAAGCAAGGGCCTGGGGCCGCGGTCCCCTCGGAGAGGAGCCCTGCCATGCCCGCACCCTGCACGGTCTCTGGAGGCAGCGGTACAAATTCCTGCTGGTACCACAAGCTGGTGCAAAAACGCCTGCGTGGTACGAGAGGAGGGAGTCTGCTATTGCTGTCTGGCTTGAAGAAGGAAAAGAGAGAGAGAATTCAAATGAACTAATTTCTTGTTCTAAGACCTTTTCGCCCCTTTGCAGCTGCTTCTGATACAAAGGCAGAACCTTATCTCCCTGTTGCACGGATCCAGCGCTACAAACAACTGCCTTGTTGTAATGCACAGAATGTGTGGCATCTGACGGCAGCCTACACAGAGCTGAGACGTGAGCGGGAGGCACATTCCCTTCCAATTTCTGCCCAGCCTTTTTTTTTTTTTTATTTCCCCTCTCTCTTCCTCGAGCCTGCAGCTAGCTGGTTTGCTTTCGGCATCCTCCCCCTGCACCCTACTGAACTGCATCCCCACAGTCTGTGTAGGCAGCAGCACTGGAAGGAGCCTCATCTTCCTCTCTGCCGAACCTCCTCTTATCCCATGCCGTGCACAGCAAACAGCCTCTTCCACCTCTGATCACAGCAGGCGTGAGCAGGGGCGTGCGGGCAGCAGGACAGACATCTGTTCCCCCATCACGGGCCTCACGGTCCAGGCAGTATCAGGGAAGGGGGAAGATGACAAGGTTATAATCCATCCCAAAAAGCAGATGCTAATCAAAGATGCTGACATTTGAGCTTAGGCTCTGGAGTCCTACACTAGCAGCTCAGATGTCCAAGCCTCTAGTACTGTAAAGTGTCTCTAAGGCCCCTGTAATAATATCATCTTTGCAATTTTTAATATGCTTATAGTCAGGTTTCACTTTGAGGCAGGAAACTGCTAGTTTAAAACAGAGGGGAAGGAACAGTATTGTCAGCCCCACATGTTCAAAGCAGAGAGTCTGAGCCTACGAGTGTGCGCTTCACCTGAAGAGAAAACAGCTATTTTTTTCTCTTCATTTTTTCAGTCTGTATTTTTGTCTACTACCTGTAACGTCCTACAAAAACTACAGAGAACTGGAGTTCTCTGAGCAAATGCAGTACTTTTGTGTAAAAGAGGAGGAAAAAATCAGACTAGGCCAATACAGGAATATTGCCAAAGTTTTGCAGTCATGTGCAAGGCCTTAGAAAAATGTTTGGAGGAAAGGATAAGTTAATACTGGAAGTAAATGAGAAGTTCAGAGAAATTCAGCATGATTTTATGCTGCAGTAAAAAGGAGAAGAAATGGGTTAAAAGCATGAAAAATCATGGTCATGGATTCCAGGACTACTAATAGTAAAGTTTCATGTCTAACCCAGCAGTTGCCCATGGAGAAGAGAGACCTGGGCTCTCAAGCTGGCCGTGCAGTGTAACCTGCAGACTGGCTGGGAAGAATTGCCATTAGTGATAAGCAGGAATGAATGCCATTTTACTAAGCATTTCAAACCTCATCGGTCATTGCTTTTCAAGAAGGGCAACCGAAGCTGGGACACAAGAAGAAAAGTTTACTGGGATGCTGAGGGCCATCAAGAACTTTTCTAGACAAACGTGAAGAGATTGGTTTGCTTAACCAGGCAAAAGAAGAGACTGAGAGGTGATAAGACCATCCCAGCGTCTATCTGCCCAGGCAGGAAAAGAATTAGTTAAGTTGAAGGGGAAACCTGGCAAAGATCAGCTGCATAGCAACTGGACATTAATACATTTAGGTGTGAAATGTAGAGCTGGCTCCTAGCCATTGGAGCAGGAATACTTTGGAGGACCCTTCAAACAAATAGTGGAAGAGAGAAAACAAGCTGCTTGCACCTAGTTTGAAGCCAAAGGTCCTGTAATGCTGGTGCTCAGGCAGAACATCAGCCCCCAGGGGACCAACAGTGCTGCAGGTCACAGCACTGGCTAGAAAATCCTAGGGTCTGCCAGCACGTGCTGCAGGAACGCAATGGGATTCGAGGTCTCCGCACCTGCTGAAGTGGGAAGCACTCACCGGGAGGCACCTGAGTAGATCCTCCTGAGGATGCTGCTGTTCCCTGGCACAAGAGGTCTTCAGGCAATTAAACTGGAAGTGGTCTCCACCATGTCCACACACACAGTCTTCAAGCTCCCAAAATTTACAAGCTGGTGACGCTAAGGCAGGAGATGGGAGGCACTCGTCTCCTCTAAGGGCAGGGAGCATTTTCTTGAGCTCATGTATTCCAGGTAGTTTGGTAAAATGGTTATTGACAAAATTGTTGTTTTCCCTACCAGAATCACGCAGCTATCACAAATACCGTTCGTGCCACACAAAATTCTTTCTAAATGCCCCAGATCTGGAGAGTGGGGGGAGACAGAGAGAGGGAGAAGGAGACAATCATAGCTCCAACCCACTCCTCCGCTTTGCAAAAGCAGGAATTTGCTCTCCAACTGGAATGTGGTTGCTTAATAGGGCCACAGAAGTGAAGAGGCTGCATCTGTAATGTTTCTGTCAAAGCAAATGAGGTCATTAACAGATGAGTTCAGTGATGGAATTGTCTCTCGTAGTATTTATTATATGGTCCTTTTCCTGACACCTCCCACTGAGAGAATATTAAATATTTAATGCACACCAAGGCTCTGCTCATTTTTCATTCCCACTTCAGCATTTCAAGTTGGCTCCAATCTGCTGCTAGCTATAAAGTCGACTGGACAATGGACCATAATGAATTAACCCTTTGGAAGCCACCGTAGCATTTACAGGACTGCCAAAAGACTGGCTGCTTTATCATCTCTGACTCAAGCGTGTGCTCTAGAATTCAATCCTCAGTTCATTAAAACAAAGTAAGGGGAAGAGGGTGAGAGTGGAGAATTTGGGAAATAGGTTTCAGGAACCATAAATAAATAAATAATGAAGGAGGAGATGGAAGTGTTAGCCTGTCAATGTGACAGGGGTTTATTTACTCATTATTTCTGGAGCTGCTGTCTCTAAAAAATGAAGGTGCAACATAACAGTCTTCAAAATCCTGAGCATCACAACCAGAATGAACCACTGATCCTGGTGTAAAGTGGAAGCAAGACCTTTAAGAAATAGCTCACAGCCCTGGTCATTACAAATCTAAAAGAGATCACCAAGAAAAGCAGAGCAGGATGTTTCCCATGGTATGGTACTTGCTGCCCATCTGGCCAAGCGAAGACAAAGTTGGTTCTGCCTGGTAGCTGAGCTCTCCCAGGATGTCTATATGGTTTAAATGTCAACCTGAATGTCCCAACTTCCAATAGCATCTTTGAAAATCCCTGTCAAAATGTTTAGTTAAATGGTGCTTCAAGAGGAGAAGGCTTGTCTACTAAGAACAAGCTCCTCTGTGAAGCTTTCAGTAGATAGTTCTGGTGGTTACAATACCTAGAACTCCTTCTCACCACCTCTTTGCCCAAAAAGTCAGAGTCTATGTACAAAACTATATGGATGCGATGTCTACAGGCTGCTGGAGACACAGTTAGTGTGTGGAAGGGACCATCAAGTTGGTATCTATCAGGGCTTCAGCTGTCCCACCTCCATTCCCTGCCAGACGAAGGCATTCACAAGCAATATTTTCCCAGGGCAATTACTCCCTTTAGTTACTGCTCCTTTTCCATCTTCCTACAGCATCAGCAGACCTGCAGAAACTATCAAGCATGTCATCCCAGGACCACACTGGGCAGAGAAAGGCACAAAAATGCAGTCAGGCTGTGTTCACCCACAAGGCATGTATTTCAAGGAAACCTAACCATCAGACACCTTTACTTGAAAAAAGATCCACTGGCAAATTACTCCTGCTTTTAGACTTACAAGCTCCCATTTACTTATCTGGTTAACACTATCTGTCACTTTTACTGAGATACGAGGAAACTTGATGCCCACTCATGGTGCGAAAGCAACCTGTATGCGCGTGACCTTTTTAATGTTTTGTAATTTGATTGGGTGGCTATTCCCATATTTCCTTGTCACCAGCCCTAGTAATCTGAGAGGCAGAAGTGGAAAAGACAGCCAGGAAAAATACAAGCAAACACAAGTGGGAATTACTTGAGGCCTTGGGATGCCAAAATTACTCAGAGCTACATCCTCACTGAGAGCGCAGCCAAAGCACAGCTCAGCTCAACCCTATGGCTGGGGCTTGCCGCAGTAATCTTACAGTGTCGCCCCACAGTCTTAACTCAGGGCTCAGATCCTGGGTTCAGGTTGGAGCTCTTTGCTGATTAGCTTTTAGAAGTGTGGTTTTTAATTTTTTTTTACTGCTGCTCTGCCCAGAAAGCCATAGTGTGAACACAGGTATATCAGTATAACCCTATATACCCCTTACACTAGGGATTAATCTCATAGGAAAGGTTATATTTCATATTGGTACCAGGACATTAATACAACAAACTCCAAATTACACAGGTGCCTTAGGTCTGTTTTCTGACCATTCTACCTCAAAACTGGGACTGCTTAAATGAGTAAACCAAACCTGGGCATGAACAGGTATGTCAGTAAAATCCCTTCTAGGCTGCTCTTGTTCTGCATCCACGAGGGCAGTTGTGCAGATGAAAGCTTGCACAAGTGCAAAGTCCTTCTGCGGAGACACTGCATGTTTCCGTGTAGTTTCCCCATCTATTGAATGGGAACAGTGATGAGGGGAAAGTGTAACTTGGTACTTGAAGTCACAAATGACAGGTTCCTAGGAAAGCAAAGTAAATTTAGAAAGTTTATTTCTAAACTTTCTTCAAAATGCTTTCTACCACCAGCCCCCCAAAACTCTAATTCCCCATGTGGCTTTATGTTGAATAAATCACAGTTCTCCACAATTAAAATTCTTTTAATTCCTGCACCAGGAATCCCAATGAAATGCCACAGGTTTTCTGATAAGCCCTTGTGGCACACAAGCATTTCTCTTCTTATGGACGCAGGCAGTCGGCTCTGGGTCGCAGTTTAACAGCATCTCCTGCTGCCCCTGGCCGAGGAAAGGACACGGCCATTTGTTCCATCCGTGCAGTGTGATCCCAGAAGCAGAAGTCCCATTTGTTTTTCCTTCCTTTCAACAAACCTATCCCTACAGATCAATTCCAGCCCAGTGCAGAGTGCTGGTAAATATGCCTGCAGTAGCTGCAGCAGTTGGCGTTTTCAAATATTCATCTTTTCAAAGGATGGATTTTTCTCCCCCAGCCCCTTAGCAGAGAGCTTTGCTCTTTCCTGTGCTCAAATCGCCTGCCACAGATATTCAGGTTTTGACTTAAAATATCTCCTTTCACTCCCGTGACCGTATACAGAGAAACAACAACACAGAATCTCCCCAAATTAGTGTACATTATGACAGCCGTTCAGTTTATTTATTTATGTGGATTTGGTCACTTCATTCTCCAGTCATTAATAAAATGCCATGGATTTGAATGTGTACAACTGAAAATGGCTCCTAAAGGGAGCTTTCAAGTGGAGCGGCTGCTTGGCTTCCAGGGGGTTTCACTCACTGCTTGGAGTGAAAATAACTATTCTTTTCTTCATTTCACCTCAAAATAGCCTATTGATAAGAGATCAAACACAGGCACCAAACTGATGAAGAGCAGAAGGCACTTGATCTTTACAGTGGAAGAAATCTTCAACCGTTTGGGACACAGGATCATCCTAGATCAGCCAGCAAGGTGAGTACACCAAACAGCTGAGGCTGTAAGTGTTTAGTTCTGTTTTTATAAAGCACCTAGCAAAACGGGGCCTCCAAACAAGGACTTAATGATCCTGAAACATGTTATTTTAATAACTGGTGTATGATCGAGTCAGTATTCCATAAGGTGCATATCCGGAGACACATCTGCCCAGCACAGAGTATTGCATACAAATATTTCAGTTGAGCCCTCTCCTGTAACCCTCTCACTACAGTTTTGAAGACCTTGAGCACTCTTCAATCCCATTTTAGGATCCTAATATCCAAATGACCTTTCCAGGGATTACAGATACCCTGAGTTTTGCAACATCAGATCCTTTCTCTGTTCTCTGCCAATAATTATCTGTTTCAGGGACAGAACTTCCCAATCCATTGTGAAGCAATCTTTGCTGTCTCTGGAAGCATTGCTTGTATCGCAAGGAATTCCAGCTTAAAGGATTCTTGGAAACAGTAGGAAATATGTTGACTTTGATCCCAAAACTTTACAGGCTTGCAGTGTCTCTATGCTGACATTTTGTTTTCCTGGACTCAAAGGTGATGCTCACTGTTTCACTGCACAAATGTTATCTTTAAAAAAAAAAGCACCCTGTTGCATCTGTCCACAATTTGTGTTCAAGTCCTGGTTTGGAATAGTTTAAAATTCAGGGGACATTTAACAGGGAAGATAAGCCAGGAAAAGGAGTAAAGACATGACAGTACTAACAGTCAACTAACGCCAAGATCAGAGTAACTTTTGGGCTTTAAATAAAGCACATTTCCCAGAACCAGACAGATAAATGGTTAGGGAATATTCACCAAGTGTGTCATTATAGTGATATTTCTCTTTACGTGATAGAGTGCTCAAGGACTGGGATGGAAGGACTAATGTCTGGAGATGGCTGTATCCTATGCTACCAAAAAACCATGCTAAGACTAGTCTGCACGTATTGTGATTAAGCTTGGATATAGACATGGTCCACTTTTGCTGATGACAGGTGACCATACACATAATTATTATAAGGAAAAGCCCCCATGGACTGAGACCTCTGTCAATTCAGCCCACACAGGCAGGATGGTGACCAGCCGTCTAATGGTGATAACATTAGACTGTGAGAGCAAAGAGCAGCTGGACACCCAATTCCCCCTGACAGTCAAAGGGTGCTGGACAGCTTCATCGATGGCTCCTGACCTACCTCTGAGTCAGTCCTGCCAATGAGGGGCAGGGAAGCGACCAGTTCTCGTTTAGATCAGCAGCATGTCTTGTCTTCTCTCTTCCCCCAACTCCTTTTTTTGCCTTTTCTTTCCTCTCTGGCTCTTGAGCACTGATGCAAGAATTTCAAGCAACATCAACCCTGATGTAACTCCATTTGATTTACTGGCAGCTGGAGGCTATTCTTAGCCTGATGTCATGCTGAATGGCAGAAGCTATGAAGGTCCTGTTCTTGCCCCGACAAATCTCAAGTTAAAACAAAGGTAGCAGGGACCTTTAAACACAAGAGCAAGTCATGAGGGAGGAAGAATCTGGAAAGGTCCTGTTGAATTTAAACAGTAGGGGTACCAGGCACACTTACCATGATCTGGATGACGGTAAGTAACAGCACTTTGGAGCTGAGAAAACTCTGGTACATCAGGATGGTGAGAGTAATACTAGCTGCTAATGTAGGGCGACAGATTCCTTGGGCATCCAGTTAGGTCATGTGCCACCGATGGAGTACTGTAGCAGGTCCATGGCAGTTGGACTGTGGCTGCCAAAGGTCCAAGGGCTGCAGAGAGAGCCACAGCAGCAGAGCTACGTTCTCCATTCACCAGCAGTTCCCTCAAAATGAGGGTGAAGAAAGAGTCTAGAGGCCAAAAGGCAGCTATCTTGCTTGGTCACCTCAAATTTTTACTTCTAAATTCTCAAAAGCCAACATCCATCTGTTTTGGGCCAAGCAAAGTATTTCGGTTCAGTTTGGAGCATTTTAATTGAACTGAAAGTTTGGTTTTAAATGCCAAATTAATTTGAGCTGAAAAGTCTAAATATTCCTTTTGCAAAGATTGAAAAGAAACACTGAATGGTTAACATTATTTTTTTGATCCAAACAATTTACACAAAATGGAAGCTTGTTCATTAAAAGTTCCTGAACTTGGCATAAACTTTGACCGAAATATACATGTTCGTGCTTAAAGGTGAAAAGGAACATCCTTAAGTAAAGACAAGAAAATTCCCACTCAGAATACTCTGACGTATCTGATAACAGGCTTGTTCCTTGAAACTTACTTTCATAGGTAATCTTATTCATTATCAGCCCTTCTCAGTTCAGTGCTCATATAGCCATATTCCAGCGTGTTTTGGCAGGATCAGTGCTGAAGTAGTATGGATTTGTTACTAAATATTGTTCCTGCTTTTTTCTGCATAAACCTCCAAAACAGTGTGTGGCACTTTCATTTTCTTGGGTGTCTGCAACACAGATATTTAACAAACAGGGACTGTGATGCTGCGATTTTCAGTCCTCTCTGAGGAATCTCAGTATTATCTCCACTGAAGCAGTTGCAGTTGGAAGTTGACTACTCTTCCTATTTAATTTGGACAACACCAGGACATCTGGTATAAACGATCATAGCTCCATTCCAAACATCAGCTGGTGTTATGCTGGCTGAGGATCTACTCCTGCATCTGTTCTCCCATTTCTCAGCATCTTAAAGCATTGCATGGAAAGGTGGCAAAGTACAGGACTTATCACATGCAATAGAGCATTATAAAGTGATTTGTGGCTGCTGAGGAGTCCTTCCACTGACTTCAGGGCTGTGGCTTAAACCTTTGATCAGCTGTATTGCTTCTCAGCGAAGTGGGACTGGTGCAGAGGTGGGGAAGGCGGCAGCTCCTGTGCTCTCAGCCCCGTGGGTCCACTTTGACCTTGTCCGAGTCAGGCCTCAGTTGCTGTGGCTGTAAAAGAGTGATAAAACTATTTACTGCAACGTGCTTGAATACGGAAAGTGTCAAGGATCATCCTGATTAACAACTAGATGACGTCAGAGGGGAAGGAGTTGCATATAAGACAGATTTTTTGTGTGGGGGTTCACTTGGGTTACAAGCTGCAACCTTGCAACTTACCCAGAGCCTTTTTTGTGGCTTTCACGTGAATGAAAAAGCATGCTGAACTGCTGTGTTTTATAGAGCAGGTGCTCAGCCATTGTTTTGGTGAGATGGAGAAAATATATTAGGATATCACACATGTGGAAGGAGGCTGCCCGGGGGGTTTGCACACCTAACTCTCCTTGGTTCCCTCTAGAGTCAGATGGAAAGAGAGCGTCTTCCAGTGACCTAGAGGTGAAGTTTTGGGAAACCAGGCAACCAGCTCAGCCTAGCTCAGCAAATGGAGGGTGGATATGAGATATGAGTAGGGCCAAACAACATCCACTCTGGTCCAGATGCAAAGCAAGTGGGTCATTATTGCTGAAGCCCAGGCTGGCACTGGCTACGATGCAGCTCAGTTGGGCGCTTTCACTGTAAGATTTGCAGACTCGCTCTCTCCAGCCCTGACAAGCTGCGATGTTTGTGTTGACCTTGGCTTTGTTTCCCCGCTGCTCGTGCCGTCATTTGCACCTGCACCAAGTGGAGGGAGAACACCGCTGTTGCAGTGCAGCAGCATTTTGCATCCTCTCCAGTGAGGATGCACAAAGTGTTTTACAATTTCACCCACCCAAACCCAAAGCAGGACCGAATCATTAATTTCAGTGCATTCACACCACTGTCAGGCAGAGCAGAGTGGGGTCCAACCGGTCCTTTTTCTACCATCTACTCAGGGCATCCTGGTAATCTGCCATCCTCCGTGAAGTTACACTTTCTAACAAAGCAGGCAGTGGCCAGGTGGAGAACAGGATTGCACAGTATCGGCTGTGTTGGGGACCTGACCTGGGCTTCTCCAGATTTGAAAATATCCTGTCCAAAGCTCAGTAGTAAAAGCACAGACATTGTTGCTGCTCTTAGCAGAAAAACAGAGAGAAGCATTATGGGCTGGCAGGGCCCTGGCACTTTGTTCTGGGCAGGCAAGTAATCCTTCCTTTATTTATTAATGTAGTCCATTATTTTGTCCTAATGTTCTCCAATTCATGTATTTTGTGGTTCATTTTTATTTGCCTTCGTTTCTAATTGTAGTGTATGGCTTTTGGGGGTTGGGTTTCAGTTTTGGGGTGGGTTTTTTTTTCTTCTTTCACAACAGTTTTAGCTGACATTTCTACAGCCACAATATTTGGGGATCTCTGTGGAAATCGGTCTTCAGAAAAGACTTCTCTCCAAGAAGCAGATTGAAGGGCGATCAGCCTCCTGCAGGACCCGCCCCCCAAAAGTGTGACATAGTGGAAAAGGACCTGATGGTCATCGAACTGCTGGAGAGGCCGCAAACCCACCTCCCCTGGAGAAGTCTTCTCATCTGCTGCTGCTGCTAAGGGCTTTGCGTCTCCTCTGTGCTGATACAGCACCTACCATGCAGCCTTCATCCAGGACTGGTCTCCTGATCCTTCCAGTAGTACACAATACGGGTGACATTTTTCACCATAGATTAAATACGTCAATGTTGTTAACCTGGCCAGTTGCAGTCTGCAATAATTATATTCTGCTAAGAGAGATCTCTGAAAGCAAACTTGGAGTCCTCTTTTTATCCTACCTTGAACAATTATGTGCATTCCCATGTGCATAAACGAGTGAGTACTGGTGGACCTGCGCTGCAGTGGATGGTAGGAATGAGAAGAGAGATTCTTCAGTGTTTAGAGATCCTGTGAAAAAATAACATTTCCAAGTGTAACCTCTTCAGCTCAGCCCTTTTCTTAGTGTTTGCATGGTGTTTGATACCTGTAGAATTGTATCATCAAAAGCACCAAAGCTCCTGCCGTTTGTGCCAGCCAATGTCCATGTGGGCAATTAGACTAGGTATAAGGAAGAAATTTTTTACAATGAGGGTGCTGAAACACCAGAACAGGTTGCCCAGAGAAATGGTAGATGCCCCATCCCTGCAGACATTCAAGGTCTGGTTGGACGGGGCTCTGAGCAACCTGATCTAGTTGAAGGTGTCCCTGCTCATTGCAGGGGGGTTGGACTAGGTGGCCTTTGATGGTCCCTTCCAACCCAGGCCATTCTGTCATTCTGTGATTCTATGGTAGCTGTGCGTCTACATCCCAATGTGCCAGGAGGCAGGGGAAGCTCTGATAGGAGTAAGTTTTGCCCTTGAAAGACTTCGTTTCCTCTGGATTTTGCTGACTGGGATCTCTAGCTAAGGCTTTCCTCAAGTCTGAAGCATTTGTAAGAGCTCTTATAAGTGCCTCAGAGCAAGAGTTCGTGCGAGCAGAGATTTCCCCCACTGCAGTATGGCTCTCTCTCCCCAGCACAACTGTTTGTCTTTACAAAACTTGTCAGAGGGGATGCGAGAGCAGCACTTCATCAAAGCTTGCTGGAAAACAGCTAAATCCTCCAAATATTTTGGAAGGGAGGAACAGACCCACCCAGAGCATGAGCCCACAAGGCTGAGGCTTATAGGAAGAAGCAGTATCTTTTATAAGTCCAACCGATATTGGAGAAAACTTTCAGGAGCGCAACTGCTTCTTTTGTGCATGAAGCAGAAAATGTAAGGCTTTGGGCTATGAAATCAGACCTTATCTTTAGAGCAGGATCGCGCCCCTGCGCACCCCGCCATACTCAAAACTGGCTGCCTGATGTTGTTTCCTGATTTGCCTCCAGGGATCCCTGTAACTAAGGGAACCATTTTGTTTTGCAGATTGAGAAGGGAATCAAATAGTTGAACCCTTAGTAAACATGCAAACACAACTGGTTGTCTTTGATGATTTGTTAGTTTGGACCTGGGCCACGAGACCTGGGGATTGCAGTCCAAGTTCCTAGAGCTCCGACGTCTGACATGCAGAGCAGCAGATCAAAGTCAGGATGAGTGAAGCTCGTTATCAGTTGGAGAGGCGGCCAGAGGGGTTTCCAGGTGGAATCTTCTTAAAATATCTCCTGCCCATTTCAAATCTGGCAATCTTGGCTGAACTTGAGTCACCTACTTAATAAAAATTCCATGTTCAGTCCATAGAAACGCTTCCAGCACAATTAGATCAATTTCCTCTAAGTAGCAATAAATGTGTTTTCCTTTAAAAGGCCAACACAAGCACATTATCACAGCCTATAATCCCTATTCTCTCTATTAGCTCAAAGTACATCCTAAAGGCCAAGGGTCGCAGCTAAAGACTAATCAGTCTCATTAGCCTGTCTAATTTATCTTAACTAGGGGGACACAAACACACTAAAACTGCTAGGGAGACTTTTTGATCAGGATACGGGAGTCATTCATCAGGGTCCTGCAGCTTCCAGAGACAGGAAGGAGAGAAACTACCCAGAGACAAAGCCATTCGCCAAGGGTGCTCCGCACCAAGATGCACCCACGCAGGCAGGCGGGGCAGAAACCGTCCCGGAGGCTCCTGCTGTCCTACCAGGCAGCATCCCCGCAGGCTAGGGGGAGACAGGGAAAAGCATCTCCTTCTTGTTCTCACCCACACGCCGCCCAGCAGCTCAGCATCTTCCCTGTTCAGGCTCTGCTTTGGCACTGCAGGCGCTCGCTGGACCAGGGAACGGTTTGAGTCTGGCTGGTTAAAGTTTAACCCTTCCCCAGCTGCGAGGGCCCTGTCAGCCACCGCAGCGACTTGGGAACATAAGCTGCCCCTCCTTCTCCCACATGCAGCGTTCTCCTGTCGGCTCCCAGCTCTCGGCACCTTCCCAGCGGCACCGCGCACTGCTCCTGCGGCTCGGCATGGGACGGCCGACCCCCTCCCTGCTCCCCTGCCAGGCAGATGGAGATGGGGGATGAGGGACACAGCGCTCAAATCCAGAGCTGGAAGCAGCCCAAACAAGGAAAAACGAGGCAAAAATGAACTACTGTGGAAGAAGTTTTGTCAGTGGTTATCGAGATAGGATAACCAGGTGGTTTAGATGCTACCAGCCCAACAACAGCTCCTGAACCTCGCTCTTCACCCTTAAGGGGCAATGCAAATTCTCTCGCAAACATTGCCCATAATTATTTTCCCGGTCCCAGGCTTTAGTAGCCCAAGGCAACAAAGCAAACCCTGAGGCTAGTTTCTGGCCCCAAGGCTCCAACCCATGTTTTCATTCTGAATGTTCCTGGCTGGGAGGAATTTCAGAATTTGTGCTGCCGGCACAACTTTGTTCGCTATTAAAAGACAAAGAGGTTTTCTGCTAAGAAAAAAAGGCAATGTAGATTATTTAAGGAGTTTCAATAGGAGGAGGCTGGCCAAGCTCTAGATCAAAGTCACCTCTTGAGACTCTCCTGGGAGAAAGGAAAAGGTTATCCCTCAGATCCCTATTTCTGTCTCAGAAATATGTGGCTCCAGAACAGTTGCATTTCCAGTGACAATCAGCGATAGAAAGGAAAACATTGCTATTACAGACCCTTTTCCTCATGCACAACCCTTGTTTCTGTACCACGCGTGTGTCCTCACCCTGCCCTCCGTGACACCGCGACGTCAGAGCGCCCCGGGATGCAGCCATGCAAACAGAGCTGAGCTGTTTAAACTTGACCGAAGTCCAGCTGCCGTGCAAACCTTTCATCACCCAGCCAAGGGGCTGCTGCCAAGGACAACGGTCACGGCAGAAAGGCTCTTTGGGCACCCATCTTCCTCCCTCTCCATCGATCGCCTGCCGTGCATAGGTCACAAGCGCCGAGGCTGAAGCGGTGGAGTTCAGGAGGCTGCCAAAGGACTTGTGGCCTGGGATTTCGCCTGGGGGAGAGAAGTTTGAGGTGTATAACATCATATAAACAGGTCAAATTTTGAAGATGTACTGACTCCGACAAGGGGATTTATAAAGTGTCACAGCAGTTTTTGTCTCCCATTTTTTGTCATCCTCTTTCTTACTTCCAAGATACCTGAATGGCAAATATTTAGGGGAAAATGAGCTTTGCTCTGCCTTTCACTGCCAGAACCATGTGTGCATTCACGCCATGTTGCCCACTCAGGCTAATCTGGGCAGAAGAGAGGGGAAGAGAGGTGAAGAGGTGGTGAAGATCCTCAGTATAGCTCAAATGCTGGAGCTATCTCTAGTTGGCTATTTCTTTAGTCCTGCTGGTGAATTGTCGCAGGTAGGACAAAACTGCAGCCAGGGTCACCTGCCTCAGCCTCCGTGGCTAATCGCCTCCACTGCAAGCACAAGTACAAGTGTTCCTCATTCAAATAACCAGCTGAACAACCTTTTCCAGATTTATTTTTGGAGAAACTGTGGCCATCGTGATTCCTGTGCACAGAAATAAAGTAGATAGCTTTTGTACAGGAAGTCTTGAGAACGCCAGTCTGTCCAGATTTTGAAATGTTTTAAATCACGATTGCATTAAAGCTCCTAACGCTGACTTTTTCAAGTGGGCTTAAATACCCCATAGCATTTGGCATGTGTCCTCTCCACTGGGGGAAGCCAACTCACAGATCTCAGGTACTCATGTAGCTACATGCAACTTTGAAGGTGGTAAGAAACATTCCTGTCCATCCCAGTTCAAAGCAGTCAAGCACACACTTTCTTTTAATCACAAGCTTACACCTGGTTAAAGCTAAGCACTAAGGAATAGTAAGATTTGAGTGGCCACTTAAATCTGTGTTTCAAATGTTTATGGACATCGTGTCTGCTTTTTCTTTTCTTTCCTTTCCTGTTTTGTTTTACTTAAGACTGTTGTGTGACACTACCCACAAGTTTTTGACAAGAAAGATTTAGTTCAGTCTTACATGGCTAAGCTCCTTTGGGCAGAATACAATTCACCTAACATAACTTGTCCAGGCTGGGCACCTTGTCTAATTTGTAGCCCCGGTTTCTTCTGTAATCAGGAGGGTAGATGGCTGCCTCCGAAGGAGGGTTCATCTTTTCTGTCTGGGGCAAGCATCGTAGGGCAGATGAATCAGTTTGTGGAGATCCCTGCCTTTTTCCCAGGACAGCTGAGGAAGTCTAGACTGTAAGCTTGGATTAGTCACTTAACTTCTCGGCAGCAAAAACCATTGCACCCTAGACATTTTTCAGGCTATAAGGTTAGGTGATACAAATCCAGGTCTCACTCTCAGAGCCACACAAGCCTTGCTGGGCAGTGAGTTATTAGTGAGTTATTTCCTGACAGCAAGGGTGGAAATGCCCACTCTTTTTCCCAAGCTGTGCTCACAGCCATCTCCCACATCATTAAAGAAGACACAGATATGGAGTTAGAAGAGAAGTGTACAGCCAGGTCCTTGTTTTCCCTACATGCAGAAACTTGCAGGGGCAGATTCCCAGCTGAAGATCCTGCCCCCCAACTCTCAGGCATATTTATTCAGCGTTAATCAGAAGGTGAGGTGGAAGGACTCGTAATATCCTGGCAATAAGGAGGAAGGCGAGAACTGGAGGAGATGGGAGAGAGGGAGGGAAATTCATTTGCTTAGATGATGGACTGATTCCTTCAAAAGAAAAATTACTAATGATTAAAACAATGCTTGATACTGTCTGTTTACATTTTAAAGGTGTGTTTTCCCAACCAAAGGGGTCCAGTACTCAGCACCTCTTCCTACTTATTACCATCTAGTTTTCCATTTTCATATAACCTTGGAATACAATAAAGTCAATGTATGCACAAGGATTCTTTTTCTGACGGATCAAGTGATGTAAATGGATCTTTTTTTTTTTTCATCGTTTACCTAGAATCTACGTCTAAGTCCCATCCTACACCATTTCCCTTTTAGAGGAATGAGAGGAGGCTCTGTGTCCACCCAGTATGTTTTGTGTTTCCGGTGGTCAGGGGTAAATCATAGAATCACAGAATCACAGAATGGCCTGGGTTGGAAGGGACCTTTAAAGGCCATCGAGTCCAACCCCCCTGCGGTGAGCAGGGACACCTTCAACTAGATCAGGTTGCTCAGAGCCCCGTCCAGCCTGGCCTTGAATGTTCCCGGGGTGGGGTATCTACCACCTCTCTGGGCAACCTCTTCCCATGTTTCAGCACCCTCATTGTAAAAAATTTCTTCCTTATATCTAGTCTATCTATCTACATATCCTCCACCCCACATTCTGATTATCCTTATATCTAGTCTATCCTATATCTAGTCTATACCTAGTCTACATCTACTGAGTACAGGAAAACAAAAAAAGAGATTCTTCTTTCTTTCGTTTCATATCTGACTTGGTAGTTGGGAATGTGCAAAACTCTCAACTTCTTCTCTGAATGAAGACGTTTTATAGCATGTAATTCCCACAGCAGCAACTGATGGCTTTATTCTGCCTCCTCCTCCTCCTCCTCTCGGCACCCATGCTGTTCTTCCTACAGCGACACCGCAGCATTTCCTTTGCTGGAGATCACACTGGCTAGTTATTTTGCAATGCAGATATACCCTCTTTGCATCATTTCCAGGGGAGAGAAACAGAATAGAAGATCCCCTTTTGGAAATCAGCTGCTTCTTTCTTACGTGCTGCCTTTCACTGTCACAAAAACATTGCACACTGTATCCTTCCTTTCCAGATCTTATATCCAACAAGCTTTTGCTGACTACGTAACCTTCACTAACCTGAAATTCCTGAGTACTCCCAGGAGCCCAATGCATCTTGGAATAAAATTTTTGTAATGTCATTTAAGGGTATTCCTAATCCAGAATTATTGAGGAGGCCTGGGTCATGGGAATTGAGTCTGACACTTGACAAATACTTGGCTTTGTGTAAATGGACAGGCCACTGAAATAACTGCCTTTGGATGTCACATGAAGAGAAATTAATTCTTTATTAACTTCCGCAATGATAATCTAATAAACTCATTTGGTCTACTAGTTTCAGCACTTAAAACGCTCAGTCGATTGGATGCAAATAGATTTTTTTCTTCCCCTCTGGAACAGTGCCTCTGTGGTGTGCAAAGCGACATCAGTGTGAAAAGCCAGGCCTGGCATGTTAGAATACGATGTTCATGTTCAGATCCTGCTACTGCTCGCTGTGAGAGAGACAGGCGCAGCAGAAAGACAAACAGCAGGGGCTAGAAAAACACTCTATTAGGAATGAAAAGGGTTTTTTATTAAAAATTAATATTTTAAACAAATTTGTTTTGACTTGAATTCAGATCCCTTTTCTTCTTAATCAGGTATTTTAAAATAATATACAAGGAACCAATATATTAGCTGGTCTCTTTTAGTGTTATAGCACAGGACACTAGTCCCAGCCATGTTAGGACTCTTTGCTGGATGCTGTACAAATACAAAGAAAGCTAGAGTTCCTGTCCTAAAATTTTAGTGGCAAATGCTAAAAATAAAAATGGAACTATGTGGACCAAGCAAGCCTCTAATTCTAGAAGCCAAGTGTGTCCAACAAGAAAATAAGGCTGTAATATGTGACCGAAGCGATAAATCAACCCAGCCATTGCCACTTAGAGGTTGAATTTCAAATGTCAAGCCACAGGCTGCTGTAGACTGACCAGGAACCATGTGCAAAATAAACAAACAAAAAGGCTGCACAACACAGAGCGAAATATGACCTCACTGCTTATTTCAGGGGACAGACCTTCCCATTAAGAGAAGAGGGATGCTGGCTGATCGGTCTGACACACTTTCTGCCTTGTATTTCTGTATGCCTGATTCTGTTGACATAGACTTCAGAATGTTCAAGGCTACCGCTTTGCCCATCAATAAGCTTGTGCAACTCTGATCTTTTTCATATCAGTGCAAAGTAGAACTGCCAATAAACCTGGCTTTGATCAGAATATCTATACCACACCACTGCTGCTTGTCCTGCACCCACACAGCACATCCCCACCGGCAGTACAGGCAACGGGGGCTGGCTTAAAAAGCCAAAGCAAGCCATGCTTCTTGCCAGCAGGCGTTTGTTACCCTGCCTGTTGGTGCAGCACATAAAAAATGTTTCGTTTGTAAAAGCCAAATATTTATTAGTATTTGCTAACCGAGAGGCTCCATAACAACATGAAAAATAGTGAAGTCTAAGTCTGTCAGTTCCATGTAAACATGTAATTTGCACAGGAATATATAAATATATGTGTGCGTATTTACTTCTGATTAGTGGCAATTATCCTATGAAAGAGATGCTGGAAATAGAGCATGGGTTCTCTAGATTGCCTTTAGTGTCAGCATCCTCTCTGCTGCTCTCTTTTCAGAGGCAGTGCAGGGTGGAGGACTTCTCCAGCTCTCTGTGACCTCCTCTCTAGAGTGGCTGTGGATCTCCCAGGGAGGTCAGGGCTAATGGGCTAATCTCTCTGGGCTCTTACACGATTGAAGGAAAAACAGATTCAGGGTGATCCAGAGAGCCCAGATGAGCTTCCAGCTTTGAATCAGCCTCAGCAACACTAACATCAGCTTTGCTCCCTGAATACTTCTGAGACCAGAGTAACCAGCTGCCTTTATTTTGGAGTATCGTTCTCACTGGCAGTGTGATGCCTTGGAGGACGTGAGCCTTGCTGCCTACATAGCTTCATAAATGGGATTTTGGCTTCTTTGTGAAAAAAGTCTTCATTTTAAATCTGCTCTAGTGAGTGGCATATTGGAGACCCTCCCCAGCCAGCCTCCCTGCTCCCTGCCCTCACTCCCATGTGCAGCTTTGCATCCCAGTCTCTAGGTTTGTCCCTCGCCATTTATTCCTCAGTGTTTGGCACTGAACCTAATTAATAGGTGCATACTGAATAGACTCACAGAATCACAGAAAATAATCTGGAAGTGATCACCAAGGGCCTTGCAGTCCTTTCCTCCATGCCACACCATCAGTTCTGCCTATGTTATTCTCAGCAGACATTTGTCTAGTCTAACACCAATGCTGCATTTGTTAACGCTCAAGAGGAATGCACTGCAGCCCACAGACTCGGCTTCAGTTTCGTTAATACCATGGGCTCTGTCAGCACCCAGAAGCCAGTCTCTGCTGCTGTCAGGGTGGGAAACAAGTGTTTGTGACATGCTCCACCGTTTGCTGAGGTCTGTCTTGCTGTAGCCTTAGCCAGGGTCTCCACCTCTGCCCGTGAAAAGCAGCTCTTATTTATAGGCCACTCTCCACTTCGTCCCAATGCTGGACATAGAAGCAATAAAGAGGTAGGGACCATCCCCCTGTTTACAACGTATTTTCGCATGCTTCTCCAGCAGCAGTTGATGGGGAGGGACACCTCAGATCGAGGTGAGAATCTGCTTCTCTCACTCAGAGACCTGCTGGTATCACTCTCTGCCACAGAGATATTCTTAATATCACAAGAGCGTGTATGTTGGATCCTGAGGTCCTCGAAGACCATAAATATCATGCTGGCAGGACTGGGGGTTTGTTTGGGTTTTTATTTCAGGTTGGGGGAGGTTTTTCCTCTTACAGAAGGAACAGAGCGATGATGTTTCCCACAGCTGTAGAGTTTGCTACTCATTTCTCCTGGATGGACACCTGGTTTCAGGGACCGTCTGCTGCTTTTTCCAAAGCTGATGCCAGAAACATCTCTCCAGCTGAGAAGCAGGTGGGTGTCTCAACACAGCCTGCAGTGGTAAAGAGCCAGGACGTGGCCCGAGCGCAACCGTTAGCTGCAGTGGCACGTTTGGCTGCTGTGCAACACCGCTGTCGTGCCCTTTCCCAGAGGAGTGGGGGCAGTCAGCCGTCCCGGGGGTGGGGGCACTGCCATGGCCTCCGGAGCACTCCCCAAAGCAGGCTGGCACCGTGCTGCGGTGCAGATCTCCTGCTTTTGTCCACCAGGCAAGGAGGATTTCAAAGATGACATTCCAGGCAGCGCAATACTTTCCAGAGCTCAGTTAGTTTTGTAATCCCCTAGAAAGCAGTGTAAGAGTATGAAACCCATTTTACCAAGCAAATCAGGGCACGGGTGTAGCAACAGCTTAGCTTAACCGACATAGTGTGCCAGGGACAGTGTGGAGGCTTACAACATTGCCATGAGAGCACCGTCCACTTGCAGCCGGGACAACTAGGAACCAAAATCTGTTGCATGGGAAGCAGTCTGAGAGACACGCTTTCCCGTTCAAGAGGCATCAGCCTGTCCCATCGCCTCCCTGATGCTGGTCAGTGTGACAAGCCTGCTTTATTACTGGAACACTCTTGTTTTCACGAAGAGGAATGAGAACCAGAACAACATTAAAATCAAGAGCAAAATTCTCTTGCATTAGAAAAATAAACTGCTTCCTCCAGGCTCGGAGAGCACTCATTCATTACTGAGTCTTGTTTGCAAAGAAATTTTAAGCAAATGTTGGTAATAACAGGACACAATGGAAAATAATAGTCCTGTACAGTTTTCATATTGCATTAGTTCAGATCTACTTGCACCACCTGCTTAATTTCACCTTTCTCCCACTGATATCTCCTGCAGATTTCAGGACTACTTCCCTACATCTACATTGGTGTATAATTTGAGTGTAATTTGATACGTAATTAGGGTAGAATAGAAGACTGAGTATTTAACTATCCATATATCTCTCTCTAATTTAAATAATTCCTAATATATCTAACTAGTTTGCCTTATACTGCACTGATGTGTATTGAACTGGGGATAATGAAATAAGGAATGTGAGAGGGAAAAATGTTATTTCAGAGTCGGAAGATCACCAGTTAATGACATGAAAAGCCTAGTGGGAATACCTGTGCACACAATGCCCCTTCTGCTTCCAATACAGTGCGGTCACAGTCTCTGGCATGAGGGCTCTCGGAATAGTCTTTAGAACAGCTTGTGTTTCTGTGAAGCTGTCTCAATGTGATCAAATGTCCCGCAGCTCTTGGGCAGGACTTAAACATACAGAGGGTAAGAAATAAGATGAATTTCACCCTCAGCTAGCTTCAGCCGTGTCTTAGCCATTGCATTTAAGAGCGGGAAAAATTGTCTTTCGCAGCTGTATCTCCTTTCTCTCTCGTGTGTCTACAGAGAACCCAGATTACTGGCTTAATAAAGAAGCCTAAATTTGAGATGGTTAAAGTTAGGTGAGTTCAGCTCTCTCGTGTGGGACTACACAACCCTGACGACTCAGTGTACCATGACACGGCCAGGGAACTCTTTAGCTGTCGAACAGGAGTTGGCTGGGTTTTATTCTGGTGAAACAGCACTGCTGGATTTCATCCTGCAATGTGGGAAATACTTTAGCACATTCCTCTCTTTGACAATATAAATTGTCCTGCTCATGCTTAAACAGGGGCAGGTGCTGATGGATGCACAGGCAGGCAAGAAGTCAGATGTGGCTACTCATCTGAGATTTCAAAATGGCATTCTATCTTCATTGAGGGAGGGGGGTAAAATGGAAAATCCTGAAGTTTTTGAAGGGTAAGAAAAGTTTAATTTTGATAAGGATGAAAAGCTCTATTATAGTATTTGTTGGCTTCTTTCACACAATCTAAAATATAGTCATTTAAATGGTATAATTTCAGTATGTAAAATATTGAAAATACAGTACAATGTAGCCTAATACCAGCTGGTTATTGGAAAAAAATGTGGCTACGGAAGTTGTTAACCATTCCATTGAAAATTTCAATGAAATCCACTCTTTGCCGTGGAATGCTTTAATTTAGATGGATCATTACTCTCAGTAAAAAAATATTTTTTCAGGAAAATTTCAATCCATACAAGAGTATAGCAAAAAGCAGCCCATGCACAGGATCCTGGACAGCCTGGTCTCCCACTTGCCATGAGCTGGTGCAGAACCAACATTTTTCACCATGACAAACCCTGGGGCAAAACAATACCTCAGCTGAATACCCTTGGGATATGTTTTTATATTTTTTTCCTCAGCATAATCCCTCCTGTTCCTTCCAAACAATTTCTAGGGACGCCAACGGGACCTCTTGCTATCGGGGCACGCTGCCTCCTGCACCCCATGGCTTCCCCCACTCCACCACCGCCTACCTGCCGTGCCACCAATGTCGCATACCCCAAAATGTCAGGTCACCTCGCTGTCCAGCTTAGGAGCATTGCTCCGCAATCTTTCATTCTTCTAGGGCAGCTAAAGGGGGGTGGTGAAATCCTCAGTGCCAACTTGCAGCATCTCCTGGGGGGGGCAGCTCCCAGCCTTGCTCCCATCATATCGCTGCATTCCCAATGGGTGCGGGCATCCGGAAACCCCCAGCTCACCGGCTCAGACGCTCCCTCCCCCCTCCTTGTCAGGGTTTCTTTCTGTGCAGAACAGATGGGCACAAGCTGTTTGGGAATCACCACCCTTCCCTCCCCCAGACCCCGCGGGAAGATGCATCACCGGAGCAGGGAGCAATCCCCTCCCGGCTGCGGCACAGCACCCTTTTCAGAGGGGCAGGTAAAAGTTTAACCAGGCTGTCTTTCAGCAGTGGAGGCAGAGCCGCCTTTCATAGCCATGATAAATTGCTCCTGTCAAAACTACATGAATGCTCATATTGAAAAGCTCTTCTTTCTTTCTTTCTAACTTTCCCCCTCTCTCCAGTCACACGGCGTCTCTCGGTTGTTAGCCAACATTTAATGCCCACTTAGTCAAAGGGCACTTCCACTCCTCGTCTCTCTGTCCTGTCCCCTGGGGCTGCTGGGGCTGAGTTGTCACAGAAATACTGATGGGGAATAAAATAAAAAAAAGACGGGGTGGGGAAGAAAGCCTCTAATGTTTTTAGAGCTTTTAATTTAATTTGGGTCCTTCTACCAGTAGTCCGTAACCAAAGCAACTGGCAGGACGGAGAGGTGGACGGAAAGATACCCTCCATGGAAGTTACCAGTTGTCGGTATGTTCTAAGTTAATAGATCAGTTGTGTTCTGTAATATTTTCCAAAGCTGATAATGAATGCATAATGCAAAACAATCCAATACACCTCGTCTCCAGCAGCTGAGCAGCAAGGCCAAAGCATGCTGGAGGTGTCCCAGGGAGGCAGGGCCTTAATACAGTCCTAAGACCCTTCCCCACCTGTCAGTGGGTGCCTTCACTCCATGGGTGCCCCAGAGCAGGAGCCACGGCTGGTGTAATCTGGGGTGGGTGCCTTGGCCATGGAAATCCCCTCGCTTCATCCAAAATTGCCTGCTCTTGTCAACTCCCTGGCCCTGCTGCAGCACTGCTCTGCTGGGGCTGGTACCATGACAGCAACGGTCATGGAACCCCTAAAACAGTTACACTGGTGACAGAGGAATGGATGGGAGGACGGTGTCGTTATCTCCATGAAAAGCCTGTGAACCAATTGTCTATTTTTGGATTTGAGACTAATGGGAAGGATGGGTTTAGGGTGCTTGGCAAGCACTGAGCCAGCTCAGCCTAGGCTGGCCAGTGACTCAGCTACCTCAGGGCAGGCGTTCAAGTCCAATATAAGGAAAGTTGACCTGGACATCCACTCAGAGCACCAGGTACTTGCGTTGGTGCCATATCTGCGCACGTTGTAGCCACAGGCTCCTGTTCTCCTCCCTATAAGCTTGCTATAAGGAATGGAGATGACAGGACATGGTACAGCTGCCCCCAGCTGTGCTGCTCTGATGCCTGACCGGTCAAAGCCCACAGTCCGATGGGACCATGACACTCGCAGCACACCCAGCTCCCTGGGCGCTGTGTTTCACCCGACCTGGCTGCAGGAAATACCCAAACCCTGGAGGGCTGCAGCTCCCATTTCAGAACACCTCTCCCTCCTCCGCAGCACCTCAGTTGTAAAAGCTACCCACAAATCGAGTGCCAGACATTCAACACACATCTCCTAAGAAGAGGTTTCAGACCTATTCCCACACTCTGCTCTAATTCCTTCCTCCCATGTTTTTCTGTTCACGCTGATATCTAGCCATTGCCCAGCGCTCCCAATATATCCTCCAGACTGTAAATATGTATGCGGCTGCCCTGCTACAGCAATCAGTGACAGCAATATCTGGCACATACACACACACACACTCACACAGAACTTTCCTAGGTGCATCTTCTCTGTGACAAATATTTCTGCTACGGTTCTCGTAGTGAGTTACAGTGTCACTACCCTTATCACTATCAGCCTCCCACACAGTTCAGCAGTATCCACATCTATATATGTATTTTGGGATATTAATACCATCCAGACACTCTTGTTATCCCAGTCTGCTTGCTTATTAACCCTTGTTATACCCATATGTACACAGTATACATGTAATGAAGACTGCACAGCTCTAACTGTTCCCACTTACCATATAATCTTGGATATTTTAATAAAGCTACATGGGTGAAGAAGACCGGGATTTGCCCGTGCGTACACTGTCATTTTAAGGGCTGCATTTCTTCTGACTGCAACAGAGTCACTGGAAAAGATTTGCCCTCTGATGAGCAAAAGAAAAGGGATGTTAAAGAACAAACTGAGTTATCTCCAGAGGCTCCATTCAAGAGCCACAGAAGCACAGGCTGAAAGTCAGGCCCGATCCTTTCTTCAGTCAGCTGCCACTGCTTTCCCCGGCTCCGGCAGTGGCCTGCTGACATTTCATAAATCGTTTTCTCGCTCTGTGCCTCAGTTTCCCCCATCCATCTACTGGGAAGATTGCTGCTGATCCTCCTTTGGAAAGTGCTTCTCAATCCACCATCAGGAGTGTTGTAGGGACTACGTACTCGTGATACCGGCTGAGCTGATGATGTATGTGCTGGTCCCTACTTGTGCAGAGCCTCCAAAGCACCTGGAGGGCCTTTGTACTGCTTCAGCTTGCAAGGTTCAAGCCCGGCAGCTTTGCTGCCATAGTCTCCTCTCCCCTCCATGTACCACTTCAAATCAGCCAAGTTGCACCACAGTTATTAACTGGTTTTGACTGACTTCTTAAGTTAATTATAATTTCACAGTGTAATATCAAGCATGATTAGAACAATTAGGGTTTCCAGCCCCTCGCAATGTCTCCTTCCCTGTGCTTTCCCTTCTTCTCCTCCCTCCTTCCCCTGCCTCCCTTCACCCTGGAAGTTTTTAGATACGCTTCTGCACCGCTGCAACAAATTGTATGGTAGGATCTGAAATTATTACCCTTTTAAATGCATTAAACTGTTCATAAAGCAATTTGCAATGCCAGTTACCAAACTACAGTGAGCCTCCCAGCCTGACACCTCCCAAATGCAGAAGGATTCTTGGCAGCCGTATCCTGCTGCAATGCTCTCTCACCCACTAGAGTCGATGCCTGAAACTTAGGAGAAATCAATGCAATTATAGATATGAAGGTCCAATTACTGCGAAATGTGATCAGTCTTTATCTCTGAGTCCCTTCAAGAAAATCAGGGAAGCCTTTTATTTTTTCCCTTGTGAAGGGAGTTGCAATATAATGCAAAATGATCTTTTAACAGAGGACCGAAAGAGAGGGACGTCTGCCACTCAGCAGGCCAATTCTGATGTTGCCCAATACTGATTTCCCTTTCACACTGGTGAGATTATTCCTGATTTACACCTCAGTGCATCCATTGTGTCTGATGAAATCAGTCCCTGTTGACACCGCTAGCGGGTTCCCAGCACTGTGCATGTGACCGCCTCCTCCCCTCCAGATTCGCTGGGATAATTTTGCCCATTCGGGACTTTTTCACCCACTGCCGATCGCATCTGCTCCCCCTCGCCCAGCCGGCCTGGCTGTGGGGCTGAAGATGGCAAAGCAGGACACGGAGCTGCCTGGCTGTCCCCCGTTGACATCTAGTGCTCAGCCCTGGGGGTGGGCTTGTGCCCCAGCATGGAGAAGTGCCTGAGCTCGTAAAGGGATAGAAACAGCCTTCCTAGGAAAATAATTTTTAATCCCTTCTGGGCTAGACTTGATCCTTGTACCTGCCTAGCTGGGCTGATACAGGTGTGGAGGGGCCAGCCGCAATGAACCCTCATTTTCCTGGCAAATATAGGCTGGTTTCAACATCCCCAACAAACAGGGGCAGAGAGAATGGCCTGCGGCCACCATGGATGCCATAAGGGCAGGTTCTGTTCGGTGGCAGTCACGCACACTGCAATGTCATTTTAACAGAACAACTATCCCTCTGTAGCATTGACTTCTATACACAGGAGATCAGTGAGAGGGACTTGTGTATCCCTGTGCTTTACCTTTTATCCAACGGAGCAGGATCCTGATCAGGGCCAGGATGTGGGTCCAGTTACACAAGTAGAAAGAAGTAACTATCTGCATTACTAAAGAATACAATCCTTTATCTGTGTTAATTAGAAATAAATTAGAGAGAGAGAAAAATATATATAAATTAGCTAATAGTTAATTACTGGAACTATATTGAGAAATAGATGTATATATAAAGTTGACAGTATAAAATCTGTTCCAGACTAAGAAAATACTGGGGTTTATTTCTAGAACTGAAGAACAGGAATTTGTTTGCCACCACAGCCGAGTGTGAAGAAGGCCATTTATCATAAGCCTCATAGCACCTTGTTCAAGGACCCCAAAGCGCTCAGAAAACATTGATAAATAGACCTTGACGCATTCCCAAAGGAAACCATTATCATCATCATTTAGCAATGCCAGGCAGGAGCGTCAGAGTCCCGATCTCCATTCCTGCCGACACGGCTCCAGTTGGATCCCCCCTCCCCTTCTGGAGAGCACCCATCCACTTTCCCAAACCTCTAGTTTGCAGCCAAAAGCTGTAGCAGCCAGGCTAAGACTTGGGGACAGCAAGGCGATCATCTGGGCTGACTTCAAGGTGTTCAGCAGAGCTGACCCTTAGCACCTTGATCCATGCCTTTGACCTGCCGACATCCCCCAGTGCTAAGCACCGCCAGGCTCCGCAGGAGGGCACCAAATGGAGGAGAAAATGATGGGAACAAGGTCCTTGGACGCCCATTGCCCTCTCCCTGCTACATCAATTAAAGTGCATTTTAACCAGCAAGGAAGATCTCTTGTTCCTGTGCGAGCGGAGGAGGGCCGCACTGCGGCGTCGAGCAGCTTCCCTGCGCCGCATTTGGGCGTTCGACCCCCTCCAGCTGCCGCCTTTTAACTGGGAATGTTAAATGGGCTGTGTCATCTCTTTAAACAAAATCCCTGCTGCATTTTACCATGGGAGCATGAAGCTGAACAGCGGGTCGAAATGCGCTCGTGCGAGCGGGAGGCATCTCCGTGCCAGCGTATTTATAGGTGCCGACTGCATCGTGGCGGGGGCCCGAGGCAGCCGAACACATGCTGCCTGTCAGCACTCGCTGCTGCCGCCGCCTGAACGGCCCACACACGTGTCCTCACAGCCCAAGACATGTGAAGAAATCCCGAGAATGCTCTCCGCATGCCAGGGCATGGAGTGAAGAGGCCTGAGAAAATAAATAATTGCAATGTATCTGAGGGTGCTTTTATTTTCTTTCCAGATTCTGGACCCAACTTTACATTTTCAAGGGTTTCCAACCACAGCAGCACCTATTGCCTTCTCCTACCTTTGTTTTCCCCCTTGAATTTCATACTTATTTTCTTTTCTCACCACACCACAAGAATTACAATGAGTAATTTGCTTATCTGGGGGTACAAAAATTGTGTTACTATACAGACTGGTTTTGCAACACTGCATGAGTGTTGCCTGTTAGAGGTGTAAATACAGAGTTAATCCTGCTTTTCATGGTCTGCACTTTCTCTGTACTTGTTTATTCCACATTTTTTGTCCGCCCCAGGATAGATCAAACTGTTTAACCTTTGACTGCAAAGTCAGAAGAATGACTCACTTGGAAGCTAGAATGTAAATAAATATATGCATTGCTAAATAAATCAAACACTGATACACTAAACCAAGGCTGATAAATATCCTGATTAAAATCATACTCAAATAAATGGGGAAAATTATCAGCCAGTGGGTTTAAAAGTAATAATTTCAGGGCATAACTCAACGCAGCACATGTCATAATAAGTAAATTGTTCTAATCTTTGATTTTTCTTTACAATATACAGTGAAATATTTTCTACTACAGTTGTTAAGTGAACCCTAGTATTACCACAAACCCTGTAAAAGGAGATGAGTATGGCTGATTTATTGATATGTTAAAAAAACTTTTCTTGATTACCTTGACTCAAAAATGCTCCAAACCTCTTAAACCTTCCAGTACAACACAGAAAAGTGGGGAACTGGTAAATGATCTCCCTCTTTGCCAGTATTCCTGCTATAACTCTGAGTGCCCACAGAAAAAACTTAGTCTCCAGTACAGGTACCTTCCCCTCTGGCACTAAATTACAAAGCGCTACCCCCAATTACAGTCTCTAAAACCATTAGCAGTTAAGAGAAAATAATCCCCGCAATTTGTGCAGCAATAAGTATTATGTACGACAGAGGAATATGCAAAAAGGAGTGCGGTGGATCTGCCGGGAGGATGAGTCTCTCGGCTCAGGACTGCCACCTCCCTGCTCCTCACAAAGTGGAGAACTGCTTGAAGCAATTTTTTTAAATTTATTTATTTATTTCCTATTTTCTTGTGTCTTGTCCTTACTACACTGTCTCAGCATAGCAAGCCTGTCTGCAAGGACTTGCATGCTAGCACATGTCATTTTTTTGGCTCCCCTGAAGGAAAAGGTGGTGCTTGCCTCCCACGTTGGATCGAGCCCTCTGAACCCAGTGTTTCCACATTCTTGATTGCCCTGCTGTGTGTGAATCGCATATCAACTAAGTAGTCCTTTAGATCACCTTCCTAGTTCAATTTTTTCCCCCCACATGCTGATTGAAAAGCAAATGAAATACTTTTTCTACCACCAATTTCCTTTCTTCATGTACCTGCTTGCATTTATTATTTCTGAAGAATCTTATCAAAGAAGCAACAGGTTCCTAAAGTGGTGGTTTGGCCCCCAGGTGATACACTGGGCTGACAATTTATTAAGGGCTGGGCTGTTAGAGGAAAATTGCTCTGAAGTGCTTTGAGCTGAGCGTACTGGAGGGGATGCAACAGTGAGCATCCTCCCCTGCCAGGCCAGCCCCATGGTGCACCCAAACCAGACATAGCTTGGAGGAGACAACTAAAGGTGCAGGGTCTTCTCTAATGTACCAGGAAGGCATTGACCTTCTTAGATTCATTGTTTAGCTCTCTTGCTTGTCACCCTGGGGTTGTCCAAAGAGCAGCTCTCGTGTGTTTTCCTGGCAATGCAGCTCCTGTATAAAGCAGTTTCTGAGTTCTAGGCGTGCTTTTCTCACTTCTCACACACTGAACCTTTGGACTTCAAGAGATAAGGACTGAAACTGAAAAAACAGGGTCCTAGAATTCAAACTAGATCAGTCATGGAGTCATGCCAGTGATGTAAAGAGCTGGAGTGAAAAAAGGAGGATCTGTAGCTCCCTAAAAATTGCAAGGGGAAGCCCAGCTTTTAGGCAAATGCTTGAATTTTATTGGAGTGGGATTGAAGTGTGTGTTCTGGTGCAATCCTGGACCAAAACACATTCTTAAAAGGAGGCCTAAATAACTTACATTTACAGAAAAACTCTTCCCCTTGCTGCCCTTGTACATGCAAGATGTGATCAAGACAGCTTCCAAAATTGCAAAAGGGCTTTTGGGACTAAATCCCAAATCATGCTGATGTTCTTCCCAGTGAGGACATTGGGGTTTGGCTTAAGAGATTTGTTGAGTTTCCACATTTCAAAGCTTGCCTTTTCAAATACACATGAGCAGATACCAACTGGCACCTGATCATAGCAACAGAGAACTTCCTTTTGGAGATCTTCTGTTTCATCTGCTGCTACAAACCCATGAACAAAAGATGATTCTCGAGCAGAGCAATTCAGATATTATAAAAATGGGTTTCTTTTTGCCAGCACAGTTAGCTAGAAAGCTTTACGTTCCCTGTTGATGTTATCCAGATAAAACAGATTGCATTGACTGCACAGTGTTATTGCCTCCCGTCCGAAGCCAGAGTCACCCACACCCTCCCTGAAGTTGAAAATGAGGTTTCCCCACCCTCCTCTTAGCCTCCAAACTTTGATCACAATCCCAGCACATACAAAATATTTGCAGTAAGAGGTGCCAGTGCCGTCAACTCGCCAGAGTAGCTCCCAGTCAAAATGTTTGCACGCACACTTCAGAGCATCATTTATCTTGAGGGATGTCAACTCTAAAAATGTTAGCGCATGTCACTGTCAAAGCAAATGCCAGAAATTAGCTTTCTTTCATCTGAAAGAAGAATAATTAACTTTGCAACTGTTTCCAAAAGTGCTAATTAATGGGTTTCACCAACTTGACTTGTCAGGATACATCTTGATTGGAACAACAGCTTGCTCTTCCCCTTGAGGATTATGGCTCTTCTTTTGGACTCTTTTCCTCATCCACCAATTTAGTGAGTTGCGGAAAATGGATGTCATTTCTAACACAAAAATAAACATGCGAAAAAGGGAAAGCCCCAGAGACAAGTTAACATTTATTAATTATTTGTGTACTTTTCTCTATTAGCGATAATGTAAAAACACAGTGTTCTGTTTTAACAGAATAATCTTTAATCAAGACGGGATTTTGTTGGCTGTTTAGCTTCCTGAAAAACCAGGACAAGGCTTCACCTGAGATGTCCCTGTGCATGGGAATGGCCTGGACTGGACTGGAGAGTGGGAGTGGATCTCCCTCTCTCACCTTGGAAGTCTCCTTCTGGACCTAAGTCCAACACTGCCGGGAGATCCATTCTCCTATGCTCTGCGCAAACTCCCACTCCAGAGAGCACATTTTGAGTATTTGATTTCCTCCAGCAGTTTATACAATGTATTTTCTTCTCCCAGCTCTCTGCAAGGTGGTAAGTTGCCTGACTTTCAATACTGAGCACCTTCCCTGTTAAGCCACGTCACTATTTGGATACATTCCCTCCTTCCGCCAGGATGGGATCTGCGCTTTGTCTGCCGGTGTTGAGATGAAAAGTAAAATAATGCCTGAGTTTGCCAATGGGATTCAGCTATCCCTATCCCACAACAAGTCAGTGGGAGTCATATCATACTGCCTAAAACCCCGAGAGCCTTTGAAAACCCAAAAGCTAGGATGCATCTAACAATTTAAGAGACTGTGGCCTGGAGAACCAGTGAAGGTCATGGTCAGACTTTATATAAACAGCCCGATGAAGTCTCAGACCCTTACATGTGTTCCTGGAAATATAAAGTAAATCAGGAAATCAAGTGGAAAATCCAGGAGGTTATTATTAAAAATCTACAGCTCAATTATCGTTATAATAAACCTTACACCAGAGATCATTTACATTCATGGTAATCAGGGAGGAAGGTTACAGTTTGAGAATAACTGTGTATCAACTAAAGAAGAGTTTTGTTGCATAAAACTTGTCCCTAACACTGCTACTTAAATTTTCTGGCAAGCAAACTGAAATAGTGCTCACCTGGGATGCAGAGAGCTCCTGCAGACCCTTACCCCTCAGCAGCTGCTTCCAGTTCTCCCAGGATGGTGGGAGGTCTGGGGCCATCTAAGCCAGTCCCTGCCCCTTCCAGGTGGAGGAAGGAGTGGGATGACATATAAAGGAGTTAATGGAACAGGGCAGGGGGCTGGCTTGCTTTGGAAAGGGGCTGGAGGAGGGGTAGATCTTCAAGAGAGGTACTGTGTTTGGGGTATGCCACACTCTGAAAGACAGCTTGTGTGAGAGCTGTGGTATCCTGTCTGGTTTCTCTCTGTGATGAGCTGCCTGGAAAGAGAAAAAAGAAAAAGGGTGAGGGCATCTGAGTAAGCGCTTTGGTCATATTAGCTGCTTTCATTCCCAGAGACTTGCGCTAGGCTTTTGGGGTCAAAGAAGGAAGTCTCCAGTGTGCCCTCTGAGCTGAGGCTTTGGGGGAGAGCTGGGAGGTCTGGCTCAAGCATTGATCCCTGCTTTTTGTCTATGCCAGACTTTATGGTGGTGGCTCTTTTAAAATTTAATTGTGAGAGCTGTGGGGGAATATAACCTGAGAGCTACGGCTGAATTCAGTAAAGAATAGTGGACCTCTTGCATGGGCTGGTGACCTCTCTGTCTTTGTTTTTGCTGAGCTGTGCCTTAAACTCTGGCAGTAAAGGGTTAATAAATTCCTAACTATGGTTACAAGCATATTAAGACATAAGGGGCAGGTAGTTTAAAAGTATGTCTGGGAGTGGATGATGTGGCTACAAGCCATGAGTTAATGTTTTAAATTCCTGACAATTGATGAATTGATAAGTTTTAAGCAACTTCATGTGTCTGAGCTGTTCATAAACTCTCTGTTGGTGTGTCTGTAGCCTGAGCAGAGTTTTGTACTGGCTTCTCATAGTAATGAACCCCAGAAAAACTTCAGTCTGGCATATTCATTGGGGAAGAAGCAACTTTCACAGAAGAGGACAAACAGTGTCACAAGATGGGACTAACACCCTGAAGAAAATCCATTATAATGGTTAAACTAAGTCTTCCTGCCACTTGGTCACAGACCAGCCTGTAAGAGTTAAACTTGAAGCAACTCCACCTTCAGGGATGTCAACATTATTTACTAGATATTTCTACTTAATTTGTTGCTATATTTACACTTACGGTAAAGGCTAAAATCCTGTGCCACTACATTTTTAAGTAGAGTCTATTTTTATCTGTGGAGGGAGGGAATAATTTTGACATTTACTGGAAGGTATGGGGTTGTCATAGCTGTGGAAGAATAAATCTCCCACCTACTTAATTTCACTTCTTGATCTTCACCTGTAGAGTCCAGTCAGTTCACTAGATTAAATTTAGGGCAACAAAAATATGTTTAGAGCATAACTTTCTATTGGTTTCCCATTTCAAATGGCCCTTTAATCTAAGCAGATGATGTAAGCATATTTGTGATGGTTTCCCATTCACCTGGTGCTGAACATACAAGAATCTCTACAAAGGTTGGCCAAAACACCGGTAGGAAGGATATTTCTGTAATTAAAAGGAGGAAGAAAAAAAATCCTTTATGCAGAACTCTCTACTGTTTTCAGACGCATTCTAGGGCTACCCGAAGTGTCATGGGAAGCACTGGAAATGGCACAGAGCTGGGACTGAGTCTGGACTGAACCCCTCCTGAGGCCAAAGGAGTCCTTGAAGAAAGCCTGTGGTATTTTATTGTGCTTGTAAACATGAGAGGAGCTCTGTCAAGTCCCTGAGGTCTGATGCTAAGAGTAGCACAGAACATGTCAAACCTGGGTTGTACGTGGGCAAGCGGTACCCAAAATCAGCAGCATTGGCTCTGGCAAAGGGTGCTGTCAGATGCTTTTTGTCTTCCTTCAAAACTTCAGTGGAAGGGAAGAATCCTCAGGGTTTAAAAAGAGGGTGGATAGGAAGGGAGTCATGTTGCATTGCATCATTTCTGGATGCATTTAGCAGGGGAAATGGTACCTTTTCATGCAAATGTGGTTTTAAGCCCTTGGCTGTAAGGCCTGTGCTGGGGCTCCTTGCTGCTGGTGCCTCTAGACAGGGTGGCTGAGCACAAGGGAGGTTGGGGCTCAGACTGAGCGGCTGGGGAAGGAAGGGACTTCTGCACAGTGAGGACTGAGACAACAGTTTAAAGACAGTGGGGTTTAAGTGCAGAACTCCCTCCTTGCAGTGTAAGTCCCCACCCTGTGTGTGTACACGTTGGTATGTGACATGAAAAATCCCGTGTCTGTTGCAGATGAAATAGGCTGCATGCTGCAAGTTTTTAAGCTCCACTTTATTCCATTTTCAAGGCCCCCCAAAATGGTTGTGGCAGCATCTAGGAAAAAAAAAAAATTAATACTGTTTGCATGCAGAGGCTTGGCCTCTCCACCCAGCACTAGCTGGTGAAGCTCCCTTGTGCTTTCTTCTGCATTTCCCCAGCAATGCTATCCCTGCCGGTGTCCTCCCCAGCTCCAGGAGCAGAGGGACACCAGCCCGGCTGGGTTCCTGTGTGGCTGCCAACAGTCGAGGTGGCGAGTGTGAGCTTTGCAGAGGGACTGGTATGCAGATGATGGCTTTTGTCTCTGTTTACTGGAGTGCATCTTTGTAACCAGATTCCTCCCCAGTGCATACCCCCCTTTCCGCCCCGCTACTGACAACCCCTCTGGATTGGGCTCCTTTACTAAAAATTGGTTGGGAATGAAGGGAGGGAGAAACTTTATTAGTGTTATACATTATTTTCCTTCTGTCCCTTCTCCCCCCTTCTCTTCCTGCATGATGAATTGCCTGGTACTGAGATGGTAGCTCCAGCCCAGGCACTTAGCAATCTCCTCCTGGTCCCTTGCACAGACAGATGGGACGGCCCATGTCTTGACCGTGATTGATTAGCTGGAGAAAGCCTGTTGAGTGGAGTTCCATGAAGATTGATGCTTTCTCCTTCTAACAGCATTTCCAAAAAGTTTCTATTACATTTTGATTATGTTTATAGAATCTCACTGGTCTCCAGGAAGATTCAATCTTCTTTTTCCCCCTCTCCCCTCTGTGCAATGTGTGTAACTTTTCTCCTGTGCATATACTGTTCATCCATCTCTTACCTTTATTCTTTTAGGGGTGGCCCCAGAGGTCTCTTAGGATGGTTCCCTTCCCGTGTCCCATCTGTCCCCTCAGCAAGGGTACCTCCTTGCTAGTTCTTGCCCTCTGGCTTGTAGAGGCCACAGACACAAAGCAGGAGTTCCCCAGCACTAGGTGCTGCTTGCCCATGCGTGTCCTCTAAAAGCTGCAGAGCAGGAGGAAGGAATATTATCTGTGATAGCTTGGTGGAGAGCTGAAACATGGAACCACCAAGGGTGGTATCTGGGTGAAGAACCACTGTATCCCAGTGCAAGAGGCTGTGGCTCCTACAAGCCCACAAATACCTGCTTTGCCCTGTCTGTGTTCCCTGCAGCTGGAGGGCTCTGCTCAGCCACTTGCCTGTCCCAACTCAGCTCGTCAGCTCAGATGCAAGTCCTTAAAAGCTGCAGGACCTTTTGAGCCTGGGGGTTAGTGTGTTTGGCCAGGGAGGGGGCCAGAAAGACGAGCTATTTCAGCATTGCCAGCTCCTGTTGCAGCTGGGTGAGGCGAGAGAGCAGAGCGTGTCCCAGTGCTGGCTGTACTTCAGCATCACTGTAGAAAGAGGATTTTGTTTTACAAGGGAGCCTCAAGTCCTGTGCGGCGTGGTCTGGGGTTGCCTGTCTAAGAAGGCTAATATATTTTTCAGTAGCTTCGTAAAATGTGTAGATATGTGATGCTTCATAAGTAATAGGTTTGGTACAGTGCTGAAAATTGTGCTCACTGCTGCACAGAAGCAAAGATAAAGTTGGTCCTTGACAAGAGATAAATCAACTTTAAAATGCTGGGCTTCTCCAAAGTGTTAGAAAAGAACATTTTTGGTTGGTTCCTAATTGTAGCAAATAATTGTTACCAAATCTCATTAAGAAACTGGTTTTCCTGGTCTTCCCTTTTGTAATTAAGAAGAGATGGGCTCTCTTGTGGAACAAAAGTCACAGGCAGCCACCTTGGTTTCACTGTGGTATCCTCTCTAGGAAGCAAAGTCACTTCCCCCGAGCCACCTTAGCAAATAAGAAGCAGTTGCATGTCCTGAACAGTGGGAACAATCCCACAAAATGACCCCAGGGTTGTGTACACCTGCATGGGCTGAGCCCAGTGCCTGTGGTGTGGGAATGGGAAACTGCTTGTGGCTGCCTGTCTGCGGCTGTCCATGGGGAGGAGGATGTAATCTGGTGTCTGCTTTTCTCCCTTCTCTCCTTAGTTGAGAGATTGTAGGTCTGTGTGCTAAAACTTGGGATTTATGGGTGGAGCAAAGGGGTCCCTCTACCAAGAGGCATCCCTGTGATGCTGTGACTATCCCCACTTAACAGGGACCACCTTCCCCAGCTGTCAGACTGCAATGCCCTAGGGCAGATAAGTAAGTACTCGCTATGCCCTGCATTAAGTGGTAAATACAGGTAGGGAACATCAAGCCAGCATGTGTGGGCTGAGGCACAGGTGGTGGGGTGTGAACTAGGAGATGGCAGTTGTTCTCTAAAGACCTGCAAAGGAGGGAGGCATGCAGGGAGCTGGTGCTGCCAAAGGCTTTGCCAGCCTGTGTGGCTGCTGTTACGGCAGTAATTGCTGGCAAGGATATTTAGTCATGTCTCGGTGTGCTTCTCAGTGCTGGCTGAGAACCATGAACTGTTCTACACTTGAAAACCGAGATCAAAGGAGTGGTCAACATAGTTACTGAAGAGGCAGGTGAGAGGCAAAGACAGGACCAGTGCTGTCACAAAAAGAGCCTTCCTCCTCCAAATGCCTTTCCAGAGCCCCACAAGCTATGTAGCATCTTGATGGGTCAGCAAGACACTCTGGAGATTGTGTATTCTCTTTCCAGTACTGTCCCTTTGCCAGACACTGGTGCACACTCCTGTTTCCAGGCTTCACCATTTGAGCATATAGCTAAAACACTGGACAACTTGTTGGCCTCTGGTTTAATGTCACCATGCTTGTATGTCCCTGGGTGTTTGATGAGGTAGCAGCAACGCTGAGGACATTGTCAAGGCAGTGCAGTGCTTGACTTGCAGCTTGGGTATTTTGCTCCTCGATGGGGTCAGCTGGCCCCAGCTGAGCTTCATACCCCTGGGGCGACATGTTTCCCCCAGGCTGGAGCTTGGCAAAGCTGGCTCAGGTATTCCTCTGCTACTCAGCAGCATTGACTCAGCCTGCATGGGTCTTGCAGAGGTGACGTGGTACCCCTGTCACTAGCAGGGAGGCCATAGGGCGTGCAAAACTTCAGCTAGGCTACCTGCTGTCTGTCCCTGCATCACTGGGTATGTGCACGCAGCCCGTCTTCCTGATGGTGGAAATTGCTGCTATGTGTTTGTTAGTACAAGGCGTGCAAGGACTTCTGCTTTAATTTTTTGTGCCTCTTCTCCTTGTGTAAAATGAGGCTGGGTGGGAAGCCCATGGTTTGTCTGGGAGAGGCATGTGTATAGATTCCCCCTCCCTGTGCAGGAGATGGTGCGGTGCCCTGGGATGCAGCCCTCAAAACCCCTGAGGTCTCTCCCTCCCCATTAGCTTGCCTGCCTGCCTGCCCCTGCCATACCCGGCTATTTTTTTAAAATATAGACCCCATTTTTTATTTCTGCATTTATTACAAATGCAAATTACAGATGAAAGCATCAACTACACAAACCATTACTCAGAGGAGCATCTTTCCAACTGCTGGACTTGGACTGAACAGCTTGTGGTTAATTTGCTATATAATCACTGCCTGCAACAGGAAAGCAAGTGCTTCAACTGTGCTAATATTATGAAAGGGGAAGTTAACCATAGAGATAAATTCTGAGGAGCTGCAGCTGGGATGAAAGAGGGAAATAAATGTAGCTGGAGTCCAGGCTTCAGGCTTGCAAAAGTGGCCGCTTGGATATTTAAAGGGATAAAAGATAAGAGTTCAGGTTAAACATGTGTTTTTGAAGTTGCTTTTAGCCTGAATATATTTCCCCCAGAAGCAGAGAATCCCTGCAGCTCCCATTGACCTGCGATTTTAGAGCAGCACCCTGGACTGTACACAGGCATGCAAATGTAATAAACTCTCTGCACTGCCCTGATTTCTGGGTGGCTTCCCAGGGCAGCTGCTGTTTGCAGAGGCAGGCACAGGCACCGTGATATAAAGGAGATGAGCACATGACAATTTAGCTGGCAAAGATTTTACTGGGAGGGGGTTCTTTCCCATCACTCCGGTCTGTGGTTTTGGCTTCTTGCACAAAAGCCAGGGACACTGCGTCCCTGGGCTGTTATGAGAAGCGCATCCCTGCTGTATGGTGCTGTGGAAAGGGATCACTGGTATCTCCAGAAACAACCTGTAGTACGCAACAGGTCTGCTTATCTCTGACAGAAAATATGCTGAAGTTACTAGGGCAGAGTGCCCTGCTGGAGATGCTGTACTGCCCTGGGACTTAAAGCATCGCTGTGTTGTGGCAGTGCTCTGTGCCCCGTGAATGTGCCAGCTTCACCACAGCTGGTTTAAAACCCTGTGCATGAGACTGAAATAATACCTAGACCTTGCCAAATGCCCAGAACTTCTTACCCTTTCATTCCTGTGCCTCCAAATGTAATAGCAGCATAATGCTCAGGCTGTTTTGTAAAGTGCTCTAGGGATTAAAAAAATGTTCCTGTAGATTATCTCTCAGGACAAATCTAAAGTCTTGTCTAACTCTTTTTCTCTGGAGGCTTATGAGAGGCAATAGCTGCTAGATTAGGAGAGATAGGAGACATGTATAGGAGTGGGAGAGTGAATCAGCTCAAGATGGGTGAGCTGGTTCTTATGAAGCAAGAGAGCTCCAGCTCCAGGAATTCTGTAGATTCACATCCACCTCAGACACCTTTCCTGATTCTGAAATGTTTGTGTTTGATTGCTTTTCACTGTTTCCCAGGCCTGGAAGAAAATTCTGGGGTTGGGGAGAAGGTATGAAATGTCAAGGGACGATTTGTACCTGGGAGAAGCTAGTGGAGTCCTCTGAGCAGGAGGCTGAGGTTATAGCTATGGGGGGAGCTGGAGGGATCCCTGCAGCAGACACAGGCATGGGGGGCGGGCGGAGGTGTTTGGTGGTGATGTTCTCAAGCCCTGGTTCAGCCCCACCACTATGAATAAATTGTGCTGACAGTGCAATATACTTGGCACTGGCAAGAGCCTACCCTTGCCAGAAATTTGGCGAAGCAGCACCAGCAGAAAGTGCCACTTAGCTTCTCTGTGCTGGGAATTGATTTTCATGGGACTTTTGGGCCATGAGGGCATATAGGAAAGGTATGATGCTCAGTGCAGGTGGTCTTGGTCCCTGACGAACTGAAGTTTTGAATGACTGACCATAACAGGGTGCTTTGGCTTTTCCAGAGGTGAGTTTGATTCCTGGACCTTCTTAATCTTAGGGAAGTGTCCCTTGGCCTTTTGTTTTTTAAATCCACAACACTTTGTCCAGTCTTGAGATACGAGCATTTATCTTCTCAAGCTGATGGGTAAAAGCATTTTCTTGCTTCCTGGTTATTTGCTACAGGACAGTAGCACAACTCCCAGCTCTAACAACCACAGCTCCAGAAGTTAATCATTGAACAGGCAGGATGGAGATGCTCGGGGTGTGTATGTAAAGAACAACAGGGCCAGAGGCCCTGCGTGGGCAGAGGAGGGGGGAAGGAGGTGCTATTTGGGGAGAGGGGGAAGAGACAGTGAGGGTGTCTGGACAACGGCTGGACTGTTGCATCAGGGCTGGCCTCACAGTTTGACTCCCCAGTCAAAACAGATGAGCCATGAAGCTTTATGCTCAGTCAGGAGAGGATGCTAGGAGGGCATATCGCAGCAAAGATCATCAAGGCTCAGTCTAGCAAAGACCATTCTAAGATGTGTCATGGCACATGGTGTAGACTGATGTTACCTGCTTGGGTTAGGTTTTGCCAGCTCAACTTGACACAGCAAAAACTGTAGGGGAAAGGCACTCCCACCTGTGGGCCATAAATGAAGCTCAATTTCCCCTGGTATCATGCTTGCTGGTGGAGCAGCCATGCGTTGTTAACTTCTGCTGCAAAGAGCTGCCCAAAGCAGCAAGTGAGGGACTTCCCAGTGCAGCCATCAGCAAACCACAGCCTTTGCACAGGCTGATCCCTGAACCTCCTGCTAAGAGGGGAAGGGCAAGGGCTTCAAAGTAAAGCGGTTGAGAAAGTCTGCTGGTAGTGCCAGAGCCTCCTGAGCTGTTCATGTGACTTGGGCACGCCAAGGTTGGTGGTCTGGTTGATGTGGTGTTTTCAGTGCTGGTTTTTGGGGTGCAGATCACCAAATCATTTCACAGAAGCTTCAGTACAGAGCAAAGATGCTCTGGGCTACCCTTGCAGTATCACAGCATGAGGGTACCTGCCTTCTCCAGCACGGGAAGCAAATGCAGAGGCACTCAGAACACAGAAGTACTTTTAACCTTAAAGCTCCTTCTCCTTCAGCCCTTGTAGAGCTAAAACTTTTCAGAACAGCCTCAGAAAAAGGCTGCAAATAGCATAAAGACTGAGAAAGCCAGGAAGATGTCAAAAGAGGGATTGCTTTTTCAAAACTAGTTGCTTCTGCAGTCTTGTAATGGGCAACTCCACAACCTGGGTGCACTGTATATCAAGTTTTTATTCCGGCTTTAGTAAGTGCTTATTTTGTCCTAGCCCTTCAGAGGTACTAATTTGCTTTGTCACTAGGCCCTTTGATGAAAGCAGCTTGATACTTTAAGGTAACCTGCCAAAAGTGTCTTCCAGGAGAAGAAAAGAGTTGTGGTTAGGACACGGCCTCTTTCTGTGTGCAACTCTAAGTAGTTGGGTTCTAGCATTAGAAAATTCAATAGTGTTCTATTGAATAAAAGGGAAAATACAATAAGCCATTAAATAACTTGCTAATCTTTCAAAAGAGAAGGAAAGCCCAATGTTGACAAGGTTCCTCCATCTTCCCACATCACTAAGTTGAATTCACAATCAAGCTCCAGTCCGCCATCAAAGAGGATGGGTTAATCAAGTGTCTATGTACGTTCCCACATTTATGTAAGGGCCAATTTCTAAAAGCATTTCAAATTTCCTGGCACTTCTTTGCATGTAAAAATTGCTTTTACTGGTGTAGATAAGAGGCAGTGTTTGTTCAGGCGATGAACTGCTGAAGCAAAAATTGTGGCTATAAATTGAGAAGCTGCTTTTGGTACCTTTGCCCAAAGACTAAATGCTTGAGAGCAAAATCACAATAAGTGATTTAGAGAATAATCAATAACATTAAAATCAACTGGCAAAGAAAAGACCCTGCATCTATAAAGTATTTTCTAGATATTATTAAATAATACATCACAAGCAAAATTGAGTGATGAATTTGGCAGCTGTTTGCAAAAGGTGATAAACCCAGGTACTATCCTTCCTCTGCTCTCTTCCTGAGAAGCTGATTAACACCACTGTGGACTAAGTCTCCTTCCTTTTGGAAAATGGTTATTGGGTAGACCCTAAAAGTGTTCTGGTGCCAAAGGCACATCTTTCAGATGTGACTGAGCCTTGGGGTCACGCTGGTCTGCAGGCAGATGCTCTAATCTTGAATCAGGGAGACAAAGATTTTTCTTGTCTAGTTCCAAACAGCTCTGCATGTGGGATGTTTGGTGCCTCCTCATCAGCCCTGCTCTGGGAAGGCTCAGCTGGATATTGCAGGGCAGTAAGGCTGTGCCTAACAAATTGAGGAGGCTGGAGCAGTGGTCCTGGACATGGATGACTGGTGTGGTGGGGCTCTGAGCCTGCCCTGGTGCTGGGGGAGCAGGGTGGGGTGTTTGCTGGCAGTCTGCGGCATGCTCAGCCCTGTGCTAGAGCTCAGCTTGTCCCAGTGCTCTGCACACGCTGGCTCAAGCTTGGGCTTCTGGCACTGCGGTGACGAGGGGTGGGCTGAGACCCTCATCTCCCTGAGCACACAGGCTCAGCTGGTATCCTCTGCCTCTTGTTTGAGCAGAGGAATAGGAGTTTTTAAAAATGGTTGTTCCAAGTTGTCTCCCAAGAAGCTGGTCTAGCGGTATCCAGCCAGGCAGACCTCCCATAAGTCAGTCTGCCAGGGGACAGCCCGGCTGTGAGGGGAGAGGGAAAGGCATTTGTCTAGTTACTCACTTTTCTCTGGTTACACTTCACCTCTCGAAGAAAAGCCTTTGAACATAAAATTCAGCAGTGACTTACAATTTTGTGGCTTTGTTTTAAAACGAAGGCAATTTTTTCTAGCCTAGAGATGTAACTGAGCTTTTACCTTTGGTTGGGTGGTTTGTTAAAAGATAAAACGTGCTGTCCATTGATCTGTCTTCACCCTGAATTTCACCGTTAGTGAGCAGGGCAAGATTAACTGTTGGAGAGCAATGCTTTCTATCCCAGCAAGTGTAATGTTTTTTTCCAGGCACGACACTGCTCTTGCAAAGCAATTTGTGTGAGAATTCAGCTAGACGTGGCAGCTCTGGCATCCCTTTAACCTCCAGTAACTAGATTGAAAGTGCCAGTTGTGTCCCCAGACACTGCATGTTGGGGGATGGCATATGGGACGCTGCCTTACTACAAGGACTGAGGTGAGGCTGGTCAAGCTCATCCCAGCTCAGCTCCTTAACCACAGTGACAATTAAAAGGCTTCCAAATGCAATTAGACAAATGCATGGGAGGAAAATATAGCCATGTCCATTAAACAAAATGGTCCTTTCTGGCTCAGGGAGGAGTCCCTGAGCTGCAGAGCTGGATTCTGGAAGGATTGCTAACTTTATATTCTTCTCTAAGCAACTTCTGTTTGCCACTGTTGGAAATGGGGTCCTGGTGAAATGGTAATTGGTTTAAATTGTTTTCATGTCCTCTTACAGCAGACTTTCAAGCACTGGTGTTCGGAATCAACAACCAAAGGTGAAAGGCTCTCTAAATTATCAGAAATGGCATCCAGCCTTACTCTGATAGACTCAGAGAAATATCTTCATTCCATTTTTGAGCGAGCTGCATTAACAGAGCATAGTTTGGTTTTGGTAGATGCTTGTGTGGTTGAAGTCCGGCTGACAAGCTTGCTTAACCTTAATTGCAAGGGCTTTCTGCAATCCAGCCTCCTTTTTCAGCACACCTGGAGAGGAGTCAGCAAAATAGAGATGCTGGCAGAGGTGAGATGAAAGCCATGTTGGTTTAAAGGAAAGTAAAAATGCAAATAAGGAAGGGATGTTACAGACCATCTTTGTTCCCTTTGCTTAACAGAGGAAAGTACGTGACTGTCCTGTTACTGTGTCCTGATGGGCTGTCAGGGTCCAGCCACTGCTGTTCTATTGAGAAATTATTGTATCTGCCCTTAAGACCAGATTGATTTGAAATAACCATCAAATGATGCGTGATATCATTGCTATCGTATCTGAATAATGATTGACCACTAGCCCACCCGTTCCTGTCCTGATCTGACAGCTGACACAAAATACCCTGGATATGCAGGCAGCAGCAAAAGCACAAGACTCACTTCGGTTTCTGCGCTTGAGGGTACCACAGTACCACCATCTTTTTTTATGCTTAGAAACTGTACAATGACGTCACTGGACCCCTAAATCTTAAGACTCTGGTTTACTGTTCATTTTAGCAGCTCTTTGCTACCTCCTTTCAGTTTTCAATTTCTTGGTCTTTCACAGTAGAATCTGACACCAAAACTAAACTCCGCTGTGGTGACAAATTCAAGTGATGAGTAAAGTATTACTAACTTGTTCCACACATGCTTCTGCAGAAAGACAGTGCCACCAAGAGCTTCATGTAGGGGGAAAAAAAAAAAAAAACTGTCTTTGAAACAGCTAAGGCTACTTTTTGCAGTGGCTTGGCTGGAGCTATTTCTCATAGAAGAGTAAAGGATATATTTCATCTGTATGTGACCTTTAGTAAAATAAAAGGGTGTCTTAACCCTCCTGAAGGAGACCGTAGGCTGTGTGCTGGTGCTTCCCCTTAGGTGCTACAGGGTTTAGTCTGAGCTCTTCCTTGGATGCCCACAGCAGGGATGGGAGGGAGCAGAGTTTGGAAAATGGGGTTGGGTCCTTCTTACCAGCGACATAGTCACAGCTACATTCTGCAAAACGAAAGCACTGCGGGCACTTCCCTTGTATGCAGACTCATGGCAGAGGTCAGCTGGTAGCTGCAGAGGGAGCAAAACTGGCTGGTGCATACGTGGCAGTCTGAGCAGGCTGCATGCCCAGAGACCGCACACCAATCTGACAGATCTTGCATGTAGCATAGACCTAACTCTCTTCTCAAGGTATGCATGGAACAGAGGCTGAAGTGCTACTCAGTGTGGTAACTCCAGCCCCTGGATTGCACATCCCATGCTTTGCACTGGGGGCTTGGTGTTCAGCTCTGAAATAAATCTGTGGGTAGAGACACACTGGAGGCTCTGGGATCTAGTTAAATTTCCTTGGTGTCAAGTTTTATATCGTGCCCAGAACTTGACTCAGCTTATAGGAAAGGAATGAGAACTGGTGGCTGTAAGTTCAGGACTTGCTAACAAGAGAACTACTCTCTCCTGTGCTGGGACTATCCTGAAAGCTGCTTCATATGTGGTCACTTTGGTTCTCTAATAATGCATAGAAAAAGATGGTTAAGTGGCAGCAGCAGCTGGTGAGGGAGCAGATGGTGCCACCTGCATCATCAGATGTTTTATCACATTCTCTGTTTTATCCCACAAAGAGCGGCTGGAAAGTAGAGGAGAGCGTGGGAGCTGGTGTAGGTTGTGAAGGTGCGAAAAATCACAAGTAGCAGCATTGCTTCCCTGCCAGGCTGTTGTTTTGCTGAGCACTGGGTTAAGAAAGTACTTGTGCTTATGAGAAGGTCTGTGCCCACCTGTGCTTGAGACTGCAATGCTGCATTTGGGAAGCATAAGCTGGCTGTCCCCTGATCTGGGGATCAGGATTCACAGTAAACCTCCAGGCAGGTTAGGCTGAGCTGTCTGGGTCACCGGCAAACCCCTTTGTCATGACCAGCCTGGACACCATTTCTTAATCCTATCCCAAAGCAGGTTTAGAGACCTGTGATTAAATGTGCTAAAGGGTCCAATTTCATTGTGTGAGTTCTGAACCCATTGCGTGGCTTCTGATTTTTCTGGGCTAGTATTTGAGGTTTTTGAAAATTCCTTGTGAGCTGCACAAGTGATACCTCTTGGGTCCGGAGGAGGAGGGTTTATACTCTCAGCATGTGCACTACACAAGCCTAAAGAGCTATCTAGTCTGATAGGGCAGATTTTTAATGTCCTTTCTGTAAAGGACCTGTACCAGAGTCCATCAACAGCAATACAGATTTGAATGGACATTAAAACATAATATCCCTTAACTGATGTGCTCCAGGGAGCACAGCTGGCAGGGGGGCAGTGATTTGCAGGACGCACACAGGAAGATGAGCCAGTAGTGTGATATTTCATACAGAAAAATTACGGAGCAGTAAGTGCAGTAGCAGGGTGTGCTGCTGGAGACAGGCTACCCACCGCAATTTCCTTTCCTCAGCTTCACTTCAGCTTAATTTTGCTCATCTTCCTTGGCAGTTCCGTCCATCCATTCTCCTGTTGTCCTGGCAATCGCTTAGCAGTGACAACATTCAGATGTTAACGGAGCAGACGCTGTGGCAGGCCGGTAGCTACATGGCAGTTGTTTATGTAGCAGTCAGCAAAGCCATTCACTGCTCCAGGTTAATGTTTCAACAGGGCGGATGGACGGGAGGGTGGGATGGCAGGAGAGTGGGTGAGGAGGTTGGCAGTCGTCAAGCCCAAGAGGAAGAGGAACATGTGTGACTACAAAAGGGGAGGAAGCCCATTGTATCTGAAACAAGATGGAAGATGCCACCTGATGAGGCTGGCTAACTGGTGATTAATTAGAGGCACGCTTTGAATTCCGTGTCTGGTTTAGCATTAACAGCATTTCCGTGTTGTGTGGTGAATCGTCCTCCTTGGTGGTTTCATTGTCTGGGCTTATGTGGAGCAGGGAGGGGTTTTCTCACAGAACTTCTGGAATTGAGTGAACATGTATAAATCTTAGCTTCCACTTCAGGCAAAAAATAAGGAAAGGAAAAATCCCCAAAGGTGGAACAAGTTCAGCCGTGGAACCCATGAACAGAAGAGAAATAGAAAATAAGCTTGCAGTGGTTTTGAGGGGTACAGAGGAGACTCGTGGTCTTGAATACTCTGCTAGTTATATTGCAGTAGTTTGACGTCTGGGTTTTCTGAGCCCAGCGCAGACCCTGGCAGTGTCTGTAAGGTGTGTGGGTTGTATTCCAGGCATGTCCTCGGGTCTGTGGCTCTGTATTAGTGTTTATAGGAAGTCAATGAGATGGAACTCAATAGAGAAAAGGAAGACTTAAGAGTCACTGGAAGACAAATGTGAAGGCCTGGCACTCAATAACTTTACTGAATCATATCTTTTGCTGCTGTATGTTTCTGGGTAGCAGGAATACAAGAAAGGAGAACAGGTCTGTATGTTTCAATAGGCTATTCCCCTTCCCCATCAGAGAGAGGGGATGTTTTATTTCTCTTTATAAAAAGATATCCATCCTCTGCTTGATATGAAGTCAAGCAGCGTCATGAATCAGGGGGAAGGTGTCAATGGAGATGAAGGCTGAACTGCTGAAGGTGGTGGAGGGAAAGGGGGACACCACACACAAACAACTTGTGAGCGGTGGAGAGCACAAGTGTGTGTGTGCACGCACATCTCTAGACACTGCAACAGCATCACTGCTAAAGAGCTGGTCCAGATGGACACACAACTCGCAGCTGTAGTCCATGGAGCAAAGGTATTTTGTCAAAATGGCTTGAGCATCCCCACGAGCATGTGTCCTTGGTAAGTACAGATCAGGCATGAGCTACAGGGCAGATCCTGCAGGAAGGGGAGAGGCTGAGCTTCTAATTGAATTTGTGAAACTTGTCCCATTTCTCCTGTATTATGAAAAGGGTGATAAGATGGAGTTGCCTGTGGTAACAGGTATTGGATTCAGTAGCCAACAACTTTGTCACATTAGAGACAGACAGGGCCTGTTCAGTCAGCTGCAAAGTTGTGCAAAATTCAGGTAGCTTCATTTTTCTTAAACAGGAAATACTTTCCAGGTGGCTTCAGTTGCCAAAATATATCTGAATAATAAGTGCAAATGAAACAAAAGTTCACAGCAAAGAGCTCGGGGACCGCTATCCAAGCTGGCTTGGGTTTTTGGAGGTGGCAGGAGTGCTCGAGCACAGTTGTCTTCCTGAATATTCAAAGAATTTTACTGAAACTTGTCTCCAGTTAAATGTATGGAAACATGTGAAATGGCAATACAAAAAAGCTTCTTCATTAATTGATAAATATAATTAAGAAGGGCACCACATTAGTATTAATTTATATGGCTAATTAACTGAAGTCATTAATTTATACTAATGCATAGTCTTGCTAAAGCCCCCCCAGTAGTTCTGGTTCCTGAACAGTGCATTTTTGTATACTGTCACTTTGTGGATTAAACAAATGCTTTTGAACAACAAAAAGTAACAAGTCTCTTGGAACTGAATAGATGCAAGACAACTGATGACAGGCAGGGCTTTAATATTTTAACTATATTCCCTTCTCATTTTCACTAAAGAGCCTTTGTAACACAGGGGTTTAACATGTCTGTTATGTTTGAAATACCTCTAGGAGAGGTTCAGATACAGTAGATCTAGATTTAACCCCCCCCAGGTCAGATATTGAATTTATAAGCATGTGTGGGTGTTCAGATCCAGGGTCCTCATCCTGCCCGGCACACAAAGCAGTTTTCACCCTGTAACCCCTTGCCTGCCTGAGTGTGCAAGTACCTCTGCTCCGTACTAGTGTAACAAGCAGCTGTTTCTTAAAGGTGGGTATTTTCAGACTGCCAAGTGTCACTTGTTACGGCATAGAGATGGTTATATGTTTTGCAAAGCTTCCTTCTCCCTGGCTATGGACAGCAGAGGACAGAGGTGACAGGCTGGCCCAGGTAGATGCCCAAGACATCTCAGCAAAGATGGTTTGGGGACATCTGGATATCATGGCCGTGTGGGGAAGACAAACAGAGCGCATGGCGTACACCCTGAGGGTATGGGCTGTCCCATGCTGAGAGCTGAGGGGAGGATGGATGTCCACTCTGAATACAGCAGCCTACTCCAGCGGGGGGTGCATGAGTGCTCCTGCCTCTTGTAGATGCTTTGAAGAACAAGAGCTTTGTGCTTGGGAGAGCCCAGATTGCAGCAATGAGCAAGTGCTCGCCCAGCAACTTCCTCCCATGTAGGCTGTGGCAGTTTGCCATTAAATTCCCAGACCAAGAAAATCTCAGCTGATTTCCCTCCTGCCAGAGGAAACACAAGCTGCATTGCTTCTGGCTGCAGCCCAGCTCTCCCAGCTCTGGAGTTTTCCCCTCCTCTGGCTTGCAGGCACTTGTGGGCATGTAGTCAGAACAGGATCAGTCCCACAAGGAGTGGGGTTTTGCTGAATTCTGCCTTTTATACAAAACCAGGTCATGGTCACGCTGCAAGTTTGAATATGGTTGAAATCAGACCGATGTGACTGAAGTTCCAGGGTGTGAGAGCTGGTCCTACGTTCACACAGAGGCTGTAACACCAGTCCAAAGCCATTGCTACAAGCCCTAGACCTACGTCTCAGTGGTCCAAAGGGATCCTCTCTGTGCATGCCCCCACTGCTAGATACTGAGCTGGCACTAATTACAATTTTGCTAATTGCTCTAAACTCCACTGCCTTGCTGCTTTCCATAGGCAATGTTTGGCCATGGCTTTTGCTGAAGTGGGGGACTCTTCTTGGAAGCTTGGTAAAATCTGCAGGGAGACACCTGCCAATCTTCATACAGAACATCTTTAATTTATTGGCAGCATTTAGAAAAATTGGCTTCTATGCAGCATCAGTTGGACTTCATTAAAATAATAAGAGAGCTAAGTTAGTAAAAACAAACCTGGCCAGTTGGCAACCTCAGACTTTTGTCAGGACTGATCTATGCTGGAAGATATAGATTTAGTCCATCTACAGTAATAAAGTCCCATGATCCCATGGTTAAAATGTCTTTTTTCCCTGCTAGCTGATGCAATTCATTAATTATATGACATTTCCACAATGATTTCTCCAGAAGGCCCTGGATGCCAAGGTTTACATTACATTTTCAATTACAAAGATATCCATATGGTGACTTTGCAGTATGTACAACTGCTTTACATGCATCCAAGCCCTACTGCAATGCTAGCAGGGCTTGTGATGTCCTGGCAAATCCCTTTCTGGATATGGGGCTCTCACAGCATTCCCACACTGGCTGTGTGCTGGGGATGGGGATGGCAATTGGGTGTTCCCTGCAGGAAAAGCATTGAGAGTTGCAGCACAAATCCCACAAGACTTTTTTTTTTTTTTTTTTTTTTTTTTAAATAGCCTCTTGAGCTGTGAGAATGAGTTTAAACCAGCATTACAGCCCATCGGTGGTCCGAGAAACCAGCGGTATAATGGGTAGGATTTTAGACTAAGACAAAAGGGCTCAGCCCAGGCATGGATTTCCCAGGCAGGCTCCAAGGAGCCAGTGAAGGGTCAGAGCCCATCTCCCACTCCCTGCGGGGACATGCATGTTCCCATTGTGACACCTCCTTTGCCCCACCACCCCTGTAGCAGGATCAGGCATGCAGACACCCAAAGCTGCAGGGTGAGGTGCTGTGATGGACAGAGTCAGACAGAAGAGAGGGATCCTGCGTTGCATGGTACAGTGTCGGCTGTGTTGGCATTTCTTCACATCAGGGCTGGTCCTACCCACGTAGGATCAATTGCCGCTGTAGAAGCTGCTTAATTAACCACTCGTATGAAGGGCACATGTTGTGATTCAAGTACTACTTGATCTGCGGAAATGTATTGATTTGGACAGACCCCTTGGAGAAAACCTCATTCATAGTTCTCAGGTGGCTTGCAGGAGTTTGTTACTCAGTCAGCACCATATGAACCATCCTTTGTTCTCCCCAGCAGCTCTTGTCTGCCCCAGACATTGTGGTAATACAACTGGGCCCTGAAAGGAAAGCGCAGATTTTCCTTTGACGGCACTGGTGCGTGGACGCATACCTGGAAGCCGGTTCCTAGCCCTGTCAAACAGAGAAGTTGCTGGTCCATTTTTCCCAGGTCTGGAGGGAGGATGTGTCCATGGCCTGTTCCCTTGATTATCCCGGGTGCAGGACCTCCCTGGCCCTCCTGCCGTGCAGGCTCCGGCAATGCTCCCTGTAGCACCGGGAGTCAGGAGTCAATGCTGTTTGCACAGTTGCACCCCGATTAGCTCTGCAATGCCTGTAACCTTAAAGTAGTAAACCAGTGGCATATATATAGTTGAACAATTATATGTATCGTGACTAAATTTCCCCCTGAAGATCTCATTCACTACGTTAGAGTGAAAGGATCATAAAATGAATTAATAGCTGATTCACTGTATAATTTCCTAGTTCAATATACTTTAGTGTACCAGCTAAATGAGCCATACACAGCATTCAGCTCGGCCAGTTAACAGCTTTATCATTGAGATCTCAGGCTTAGAAATAAAAGCAATTCTTCTGAAGTAATTGCGTCTAATTAAAAGAAACATTTAAAAAGTGTAACCAAAAGGAATTCATTTCAAATGGAAAATTAATGCTGAAAAATAGCCCTGAGCTCTCTTGTCTTTGCTAATAGCTAAGCATTCTCAGAATAATTAAACTGTTTTGAAATGTTGATACCTTACCCTGTTAGAAATGATAGTCGTGGCCCAACATTAGCAAATCCTCAGTATGGCCCTGGTTGGTGATAGGTGTGGGGCTTCAGGTGGGCAGGGGAGGTAAGGGGCAGCTGCCTGCAGGGAAGGAGGGTTCCTGCCCCGATGCTCTTTCACCCTGCCATGAAGTAAGGTGTTGGCAACTTCTTTTGAAGAAGCAGGACTGCCCAGCCAGAGGAGCCGAACTTGGCATGGCAGGGGTTTGGGATGCTCTGCCAGATGCTGGGACTCCCTATAAAAGCAGAGGAGTTAACTGGAAGCAGCTCTCTCTTTAGAAGTGTGTGGACTTTGTTACGGTATTTGCTCATCTCTGCAGCACCTTGGTTAGCTGAAGTGTCAGGGTGCATTCCCAGGTGAAGCCTGTTAATGCTTTTCTGTTACTTTTTCCATGAGCAAAAAGTGCAGCACTTTAACCTGCACCCCAAAAATGTCCCACAGTAAGTGGCTGGTGTCTGTGCTGCGGCTGTGTGCCAGCCTGGCTGCTCCTGACAGAGAGGATCCGAATTCCTTCACGTTTCTCATCTGCTTCTCCATCACTTGCTTCTCTCCCTTTACTCATGCCCACTTTGGCAGGGAGCATTTCAAAGCTGGGTGCGTAGTGAAAATCCCACTTACGTGCTGCCCTCCTTCCCTCAAAGCAGGCAAGGCTGCAGGTGCCTCTTCCCCTCCCTCCACCCAAGGGTTTGCTTGCAGGTGTCAGAGCAAATTAAATGTGTCCTGTGACACGGTGAGAATGAGCACAAATCCCACACATTGAGCAGGAGCTCTGTCTCTAATTCCCTGTGCTGAGCTAGGAATGCTGCTCTGATTAATAGTCCGTATCTGGCTGCACTGGGAGACCCAAAGGGGTGGCTGTCAGGGTGGCAAGGATGCCTGGTACCTAAAATAGTTGTTATAGTGCTTCATTTGCATGGATCGAATGGCTGGGTGCCACTGACATAAGGGACTGGCTATAGCTGGCGCTGCCAAAATAGAGGTCATACACAGCGGGTGAGGAATTGCCAACAGAGCTATAGGGCACAGGGAGCTGGCCGGCTGCTCTAAAGCTGCTGCTGGGTAGCTTTGTTAGGCAATGCAGATTCCCCAGACTTGACTCTTTCTCCAGGATCTTTTTTTCCTTAAAGTGACTGTGGAGGCAGAAAAAAGTTTTGAGAATATCAGCATTTGGTTTCAGCATCTTTGTGTTAAAGCATTTGATTCTCATATTGAAGCAACTTCCCACTGGGAAGCAAACACGGACAAAGTTGATCCCTTTCAAGTGTTAAAAAGACCAAACCCAAATACTTCTGACCCAAGTGACTTTTTTGCTGGATGACCAGGACACAAGTGCTTCTGAGAATTCAACTTTATACTAGTTGAGAGAGAGAGAATTTGTTCTCTTAAAATCCTTGTGGGATGGGAATGTAGTTTCTCATGCTGCTGCAAGTGGGAAGCTCAGGGAATCCTTGGGGGTTGCTGCTTATTATTGCCAGTGCCTACTGAATTTGCTTTTATTATGTTATTTGGTAACTATGGCAGAACTGAGCATATTCCATCCAAGACTTTCTGTAAAACATTCCCAGCAAATTCTGTGAATGTACAACAATGTGGTATGTAAATATGCATTTATAGCATTGACCCTACAAAATAACGTGTGTGTCTGCTGGCTCACTTCCCTTTCCACAACATTGTGCTGTTTCATGTGTTTCCTTGATGTTCCTCTTCAAATTGTAGTAAATCAAAGTTTTCTCCCTTTTATTTTGGAGGCAGAGCAGAAGGGCAGCATCTGAAGACAGGATTCTGTCTTGTGTATTGTAGTGTGCTTTTCTTTTACAAATAATACTGAAAACATCACTACTTCTAAGGGAATGGGTAAAACTGGTTCCTGGTCTTGGCAGCAGGTCAGTGAAGGCCCTGTCCTGGCCAGCTTGCTCAAAATTCTGCCTCTATTTTCTGGATGATCCAGAACTTTCTTTTTTTTTTTTTTAATTCCTGAGTGTTTCTAATTGAGCTAACATTATTAGAAGGTTTAAAAAAACCCTTTCCCAAATTCCCTTTGCGTTTCAGTAGCTCTTTAATATGCAAGGCAGCAAGAGATGAACTGGGTCTAATTACGAGTCCCTGGAGTAGCCAGTCAGAAAATGAATTGATGCCTTTTTCCTTATGAACAATGCATGTACCACAAATTAGAGGCGCCATCACCAGAGATTTAATTACAAAATATCATTACTTTCACACATCATTTCAGATTTGGCCTGATCAAATCAAAGTTGGGGGAGAGAGAGAAGGGGGGAGGGGGGCGAAGGGAAAAACTGCACCACTAGCAGGGTCATTCGTTCAGGGGTACTTGAATGCAGGAGGGAATTGGTGTTATTGAAGCTTCCCAAAAGGCAATTCTGCAGAGAAGCGGCGGCCGGGAGGAAAATTCATTTCCTTTTCCAGGGGAGGCTCCCGGCAGTTCAGCCGGGATGGGGGGGGAAACACGATATGAACATGGTGGCCAGGGCTGGGTGGGCTTTGCTGGGAGGTGCTGCCTAAAGACCACGGGCATGTCCCGCTCCATGGCAAGTCTGACCGTGCTTGGGGAGAAGAGGATTTTTTTTGTCAGGTAGGAAAAATGTGATGAAAAGAGCATTTAGTCTGCTATCACTTGGCTTTAGCTGGGCTTCCTCTGCCTCTGGCAGGAAAAGCTGTGTATGGAAAAATAAGGGACTAATCCCAAGATATATCTAAGTGTACTTCAGGCATATACAGTGTACATTTTCCTGTGTCATTCCTGACAAACCTCCCCAAAAACAGACTCTGAGGCTAGCTATTTATGCAAAAGTGCATGATGAATTTTGTCAAGAGGAATAACCGCCAAGGGAGGCCTGGAAACTCATTTGCTGCAGAGTTCAGCCTGCTATTGCAGTTTAAAGGTCATGGTGGTTACCAGAAAAAGGGTCTGGTGTGTTCTGGGAGGAGGGTTTAGTTTCTTTTGCTTCCTTGATCTCTGTTCACCCCTGAAGAACACAGTGAGCAGCTCACCATCTTATTTCTAGTAAGGCAGGTCCATCCCTGTGGTTGGGCTTCTTTATAGCTCATGGTGCGCTTTAAGCAGAGCAATTTGGAACAAGTGGAGTCAAAAGTGGTCAGTAGTTCCTGCCCTGTAAGCAAACCTTGAAAGCCTCCTTCAAGCTGAGCATCCCAAGTGAGAGGTCCTCCCTTTTGGTTCATGCCCACTGAAAAGGAGTAGCACAGTTTGCAGCTTGGAGTGTGACACTTGGCTGCAGGAAGGTTTCTGGGTTTGATGGCCCCATGCCAAAGTGGAAAATCTGGTGAATATTTGGAAGCTGAATGGTTCCAGTGCTCTGTATTCACCATAGCAGGCACGAAAATGTCAGAAATATCCCAATAAAACAAAAAGTAGCAGCCCTGTAGTGTCTCTGTCCCTGAATGATGACTGTCATAGCAGACCAATGCTATGGCACCAGAAATCCTCATTTTCCACCTTGAGAAAAAAGTGAGGCTATTTTCTTTCCAGAGTGACACCTGTCTGGTGCTGATTTAAAGGGCTGGCTGTTGAATAGGGTCATTCACACTGAGCTGATGCCATAAAGCCCGTCGGCAGCAAATGCGGGTGCTCGGGATGGGAGGGCAGGACGGCTGCTCGGCCCTGGGATGATTTACAGCCCCTGCATCCAGCCTAGGCCATGGGCTGTGATTATTTCTCAGCTGGACGCACAAGCCAATTGTTTCAAGAAGCTAAAATGCTCTTCAAAATTTATGAGGAAAATGACGGCTTGTTGAATACATGATGTAGCGAGATGTAGTTTTACATTAACTTAAGAGGCATTTATGGGGCAATATTCATCTTCTCTGTATTATGGCAAGTATAATATGAGAGGATGCTATGTCATGGGGATATGAGACCTGACAGATACGATGTACACAGAGGGAGACCACGATGAAACAGAAAAAGGCAGGAAGAGCCAGAGCCACAGGCTGAATGATGGGGATGGGGCAGGAGAACAGGCTATTGTGAGAATGGGAGATGCCACCCATGTCCTCCACCTGTGGAAGCTGAAGTTGCTTCATTGCTTCCATGGAGGCAGGTGGATACCTACCAGCTGAGGACATGATCCAGTGATTACAGCCCTGAAGATCCACTTGTGAGACAAGCTCAAGCCCCACTCACCACCCACTCTTGTAAAGGCTGCTCAGCTTTACTTTGTGGCTCAGTGGGCAAGTGATCCAGGGCATGTAGTGTCCCTGCTAATTCTAGTGGATTGTCGTGTGGGTGGAAACAAGGGCTTTGGACCATTGCAAATGAGCTGTGAATGGATGGGGGTGTTACAAAGAGAAAAACTATTACTTCTGATAATATTCTACCTAATGATTGGACTTTGCCATACAAGTACATAGGCTGAAAAAGGTGGCGTGGTCTCATGGAGGAACTAACAGACTCCCTTGGGAACATGGCAGAAAGGCATGTATATCACTGTTAGCTAAATATAGCTGGGTACTTGCAGAGCTTGCTCCAGCTGGCAAACCAAGCAGCTTCTTTTCTCTCCTGTCTGTCGCACATCTGATTCCTCTGAATGTTCAGCATAGGCCAAGCTCTCGGGCTGCTCCAGAGTAAGTCTTCCTGCTTTAGCTTAGCAAAATTGTAGCTGAAAGTCATTCCAAAGCATTTTTTTCTCCCCCTGCACTTAGCTGTAAGCAAAATTTTGCACTAGAAACTGTTTGACTCGGTAACGGAAATCAAACAGCTATCTGACTGGAGATGTGAATTAAAGTAGTGCCCTTGGTGCAAGCCCTGACCCTGTGCTGTTGGCACCCAGGGAGGGCCTTCGGGCTGCCTCCTCATCCCCCTTACTACACGCAAGCACAGGCGGTCGCAAGGCATGCGAGTCATTGGTGTGCCAAATACTAGAGTGACGCAGGGAAAGGTTCTTTTCCCTGTCACCAGGGATGTATGGCTATATGTGCCTGCTTCTGCCAGCCCAGTAGTGTTTGGGTTGGCACTGGGCTCAGGGTGCCTTGCAGAGCTGGATCCAGAGGTTGCAGAGTAGGACGCCCAGCTGATGGCCTCACCTGCAGTACAACCATCATGTAAAATTACCGTTGCAGTGGGGTCTTGATCTCCATAGATATTCCTCTCTGGGTGTTATGTGCAGGGAGGGGTCTTAAATTCTGTTTCTTCTTCCTTTGGTATCATGATAACACCAAGCAGAGCTGTGAGAGCCCTGCCTTAAGGAAATAACGATTGACTTCGGAGTAGTGGCTGACTGCCAAGAGACCAAAGAGTTTGTTGGGAAAAGCCAAGGGTGTCTCTGCATCTCTGCTTCAGCTCCTTCCTCTAAGAGAATGGCAGTGTGCTTCTCCCCGCCTGTGTCTGACCTGTCTGTTCCATGGGAGGAAAGGATTTTGCTCCCTTATAAGCATTTTCTCACCTTATTAGATAAAACAGGTCAAAACTTCTAGACTTTGAGTCAACCTGGGGAGAATAAGTGGACAGATGGCAGGACCCACCTTAATCTGCTAATATCACTGCTCCCCAGCCTCTGCTTTTTTGAAGATTTTAGCCGACCTTTATTAGTAAGGCTTGTAGCTCTGACAGAGTGATGTTATTAGCAAAAATACAGCCTTTTGGTTTTATGGTGGCTCTGTTGCCCTTTCTTGATATCAGGTGGGACCAGAGCACCAATAACCAAGAGCAATGCAGCGTTAGTTGGAGAAGGCTGAAAGGTTTGCAGGGGCTGTAGCAGCCAGACATGGGGAGATGGGCTGAGGCTGGAGGAGATGCCTAGAGAGGTGTCTGGGTGTGGAGGAAAGGTTGCAGAAGCCATGCTGAAGAGGCAGGAGAGCAGGGTGATGTATAACACCCATTACATTGGAGAGAAATTAAAAGGATTGATTGATATCAATTATCGGGTACAATTTGTTGCTGCACAATTGACATGTTAATCACCTCCCTGCTGCATTTCAGCATGGCAAGATTTTTGACCAATTTGAAAGGTTTACAGCAACAATATGATGCTGATTTATCTCTCCTTAATAAAAAAGTGATCAACTGAAACCTGCATCCATCATTCTGTTTATCACTCATGGTGATTTATTAACTAATTATACTTACAGTGGGTCTTTTTCTATAAGTATGGATAACAGAGTGATGCAGTGTCAGTGCAAGCCATAAATAATGCCATAGTACAGTATGTTTAATACTTACTCCCAGGACCAGCCCATAACAAGATGCCTTGATTAAGGTAAGCAGATGGCTTCGTTTGTCAGCAATGGTCCTGAAATTGCACATTGAGGAAAGAAGTCCATTTCTCATGTTTCCAGCACTGGACATCTTACAAAAGTCTCAGCCATGTAACTCAGATCAGGTGAAATGCTCCCAGCTTGGCCATTTTATAGGCATTTGCAAACCCTCACCAGACCTTGCTGCACCCTGAGACTGAATAGCATCATGGTGTTTCAGAATCAAGGTCTACAGAGCAAGAAGCAGCCACAAATGTAAGAAAAAGGGACTTCACTGTGGATTTTAAAACAGAGGTGGGGGCCTGACAAAAACTAGAACTTCTCCAGCCATCATAAAAGGAAAAAAGGGTTTTTGTTGGGTTTAAGTGACAAGTTATCAAGACCCTAAATCAGTTTCACCCATTAAAAATACCTTTTGCAACACTTGTAGGTTACAGGAATTGGCTAATGCAGACTCCTAGGATTTCTGCCTTGGCAAAGATGTGGTCAGTTCCCTTGCTTCGTGCAAGAGGATGATGATGTGACTCTATTAAACAATTATACCTGGTAATCATGTAATCTCAAGGAGAAAGCAGCTTCTCAAATGACACATCGGACAGCCCTGTGCTGACTTTCCAGACTGTGCAGCTCAGAAGAGGTCTGTACGATCCCTTCTCCCTCCAGAGAAGAGATGTTATGAAGAGTATCACTGAGATGATGGCATTGCCAGAGCAGCTCTGCAGTGACTGGACTGGCTGTGTATTTTGGGGTCTTTCCCTAAGAAATCCTGCAGAACCCACATGCATTTTCATTCATATTAGAGTAATACAAGACACCAAGTGTCCAGGGCTGCTCAGCTTTAACATCAGTTTTCTCTTCCTAAAATCAATTGGGAAGTACTCTTTGCAAATCCCAACCTTAAACTCATTGTGGTTCTGCTTGGAAAGCGACTATAAAAAGGGCAGCAGGTGTCTGTGGCTCTAACACTCTCTAAAGCACCGTGGCTGAGCCTGATGCTTCCTGTGCTTGACTGTAGTGGTGCAGCAGGACTTCTTGGTTTCCCCTTTTTCTCTTGCACATCACTGTTCTCCTGCTGGGGTGCAGGAGCTGGGGCATCAAATCTGCTCTGACAGACTGCAGGTCTCCCCAGCCTCAAGTCCTCTTGCTAACTGAGGGATAGGCAGTCCAAATTTTTTTTCCTTTGGTATCTGTGAGATTGGGTGAAGTGCCAGTTGCTTCCTGCCACAGAAGGCTTGAGGGCACCAGAGGGTAACCTGGGCAAAGCTGGGGTGGCTCTGGGTGCAGGGGAGTCCCTTGCCTTGCTGCCTGTCTCTGTGCAGTAGACCAAATATATTCACAATCCAGTTTCCGACCTTTTGAGCTTAGACCAGAACCATCCGCTTAACTTTTTCACCTTGATGTCTGCCCACAAATGCATTTATAGAGCCCATTCTTTCTCCTGATCTTTTACTAAACATATGATTTCTCTTAGTAAGAACAATATTTCATTACCTTGAAGTTTTTTTCTCTTCTCTATCACTGGACTAGGTCCACGGTGAGTAGCCTGGGTCTGGACTCCCTTCTTGTCTTTCAGTTTTACATAGGTATAGAACATAAGAGATTCTTTCTTTTTGGTATTGATTATCTCCGTAATTAAGAACCTCGTGTAAATGCAGCATATAATGGCTATTTTCCCATCACCCTGGTCCTCTGCTCCCAGCCCTGCCATTGACTTACTCTGTGGACTTGTCCAAGTCTCATTGCTCTACTACTCTGAAAAAACGAGGTGTAGCACAAATGTTCTTTGGGACAGAGTCTCTTATTCTGTGTTTGGACAATGTCTGCAAGATCTCAGACGAAGCCTCCCTTTTTTTCAGCCCAGTAATATCTCTCTGCTTTGTGATTTCAGCTTGCTTGCCCAGTGAAATGCAGCCACTTCTGGCACAGACCAGCAGTGGCTGAGCATCATGCAGCAACACCAGGCTGTACTACAGGAGGCCAAACAATAACACAATAACACCAACCCGGATTACAAGTGCGGAGGGAAGCGAGGAGATGTAGGTGTGATTAGCACATTAACAACAGGATCCGTAACCAAGAGGGAATGCTCAGACCAGCAGCAAATAATTGTTAAATTATTAGACAGTTAATAGTTGTTTAAAACCAAAGCAGGAATGATGAAAAAAAAAAAAAATCCCTGTTTGAAAACGCTTTTGCAGGGCTGATCAGCACAGGCACTGCTGTATGAGTAGGAGTGCAGCTGCAGAGACACTGTAAAAATTACCCAGCACCTCCTGGGGGAACAAACAGTGACAGATCCATAATTTATAGGGGGCAGTCGGCCCTCAATAATTAGGGCATAATTTACACTGGGCGGGTTTCGGTCGTGGGAGGAGAGAAGCAGTTTTGTTTGTTCTCCTCTTCCTTCCCTGGGCATCTGTCCCGGAGCTCAGAGAGGAGAGGATGCTCCTGCGGGCAGACCTGGCCTGACCCAGCATGGCAGGGCTCGGTACATCCCCTCCCATCTCTCCCTCAAGGGCATGAGCCTATAATGACTATTTTGCAGGTTTTTCAGATGAAGAGGTCGATTTTTCTGCTCCAATCCTTGGCACAGCTCTTCCTCTTTTGGTGATTAATCCATGTCATCTCTCCTACACCAGAGGCTCCAAGCATCCCCACAAGCCTGTACCATAACACATCTTGTGCATCGTAACAGCCCATCTCAGTGGCTTGAGCACATCTGTGCCCTGCAAGGGACTTGGCTCCTCGTACCCATCACCAGCCTCAAGGCCTGGGGCAGCGGTAAAAATAATGCAATGCTTGTTCTGCCTCTTAGCCTTGGAGCTGCCTTGCAACCAGGCTGTACCTCTCCTGTCCTTGTGGCTGCCCTCACCCCCTGCCCTGCCTGGGCGTGCAGGGTTTAGCATAAGACACCTTTGCTTTTCCTATTTACAGGCACATCTGGCCCTCGGGGCCAGTTTTCATGGACAGGACATGGCTGTGCTCCGGGTGCAGAGCCAAGCGAAGCCCATTTCCACCAAGGGACCCAGCTTGTCAGGCTCTGTAGGACACAAGGGAGATCCAAGGAGAATAAGTCTTACTGTAACACAACAGGAGCTAAAAGAAATCCTGAGAGTTTCAGGGGAGGTGCCTCCCTGATGTGTTTGTTATAAGAAGAGGGATCACCCTGCAGAATTCTCACTAGATCTGTGCCCAAGCTGTCATGGTGAGGAAGGACAGGTGCTGCCAGTGTTTGTGCAGCACCTTATTTGCAACACCTTATGCTTAAACTTAAAGCTAAAGTGTGTCTTTAGAGCTGATGTGTAAACCAAACTAATAGGACCTGCAGATCTAAAATTGAGGGAGGAGGAGCCTCAGGACCTTAGCCAAAATGTAAGTCTGGTAATTACCTCTTCCCTCCTAAATTAGCCCTGTCCTGATGACGCTGGATGAAAGCTTTGCTGCCTGCCCCATCCCGTGGAGCAATATTGCTGCAACGTGTCAGCCAGCTCTGCCCTGCTGGCAACAGCGGTGAAGGGGTGAGATGCCGCAGGCTGAGCACCCCGTGCCGGTCTGGCCGGTGGCACACAGCAGTGGGACAGCCACTAACATGCGGTGGCAGGACAGGCAGGATTGTTCCTCACCAAAGGCCACCTTGACCCTGCTGTGGCAGCAAAGGTGTTAAATTTGATTTCCTCATAGGGAAGAGGCTTGCAAGGGAGGCAGGAAAAAAAATTACTTAGCTTCATCTTTCTCCCATTTTAGAAAAATTAATTTTTGAGAAACTTCCACAGTTTCACTATTTCTGGTCCCTAAATCACGCAGGCTGACAGCTTGTCCGGGGCTATTTATGGGCTCCCTCGCAGGGAGCCATCTTCAGCGAGCTGGGGCTTGATCTGAAGACCACGAGTGCCATCTTCTGGGAGTCTGCAGCCGTACGTCCCTCTCCGTCCCTGCAGCCTCCCGTGGTTATGCCATAAACCTCGATTCCAGAGGAAAAAGTTTTGCTTCAATAAGCCTCACCCTTGGGTTTCCCACCGCTGTGTACCAAAGCGTCACCAGCTGTGGGGCAGCAGGTTGCCCTTGCCTTCCTGGGGGGAAACTGAGGCAGAGACACGTGAAATAAAGCAGCCGCTCTGCTCTCCCTCAGATGCAGAGGGAGGTCTGGGAAGTTTCGTGGCCCCTAAAATACCCAAGAGGCTCAGGATCTGGAGGTGCAGTTGTGCCTCAGGCTTGCTCTCAATTTGGAGCTCTTTTCTAGCATCGAGTAATCAAGAAGAACCTGCCTTCTCTTTTTACTGTTAACTTTGTATTAAAGAAAGTTTATTTTCTTTTTGCACAAAGATTTAAGTTCAAAATCATGCACTTTAAGATACCGCTGAAGCATCAGAAACTCCTAGCCAAATCCCAATGGTGGGCAACACTGGAATTAAACTGTTTGCTGAAAACAAAGGAACTGCCTGAGCTGGAGCATGGGGCTGTGAGGCTGCAGATGGAAGGTGGTCAAGGTGTCCCAGGAAAGGAGATGGAGGTAATAACCTGGGGAGAGAGCCCCTCTTGCAGAGGTTTACAAAGTCTTTAGTTTCTTTTTCTGTAAAGCTCATGGAAGCTTTTTGCTGAGGTTTGATTTACGGTAATGAAAAGGGAGGGAGCAGGTCTGCCTGTGCCAGCCCTGCCAGAGCCAGCAGTGGCACAGAGGGTGCTGCCAGGCTGGCCCAGAGTAACCGTGCTTGTGAGAAGCCAAAGAACTGGCCTTTTCAGGGAACGTGAATTTGTTTGAATATTTTACATTGATTCCTGTGGTTGAAGGTGGGGCAAACACTTCCCTGGTGCTACTAAGCCTGTGTGGGAAAAGTGGGTGTGTATGGGTGATGGGATGTCAAAAAGTACTGCTCCTCACTATTGCAGCCACTATGGCAGCGCAGAGTTCAGTCTGCAAAGCAGCGTGCAGACCATACAGCAGTGCGCAGTCTGGTCAACAGTAAGCAGCACGCAGCACACGCAGCATCGTGCAGTATTTACAGCAGGATGCGGTAGGTACAGCAAGGTGCAGCGCAGCTTGTACAGCACTGTGCGTTCCTCAGGGCAGGACGCAGTATGTACAGCAGCACGCAGTCTAGTTTGGCAGGGCACAGTCTATATGGCACCGTGCAGCACGTACAGCCGTGTACAGTGTGTACGGAGCGCACACCCGCACAGTCAGTGCCACACGATGGTGCTCGGAGCTCTCGCTCCTGCTTTCGCCGCAGGCCAGCGCTGCCAGGGCCTTCTCTGTCTGCTCAGGGATTACTCCCATCTCCCTCCCGGGCCAGCAGAGAGACTCGGGTGGAGAGTCTCGGACACGGCACGACTTCTTTCTTGTTTTCTGTCCGTCTGGTTCTCCCCGTTGATGGTTCCTACCGTGGCCCAGGGAAGGGTGAAACCTGCCATGCGGCAAGTGCCTGTGGCAAGGGAGCGTGCTGGTCTGTAGGGTGACAGTGCCTCAGCAAGGGCCTCTGCCGTACCCCACCACGTAATGGCACCCATCCTGGTACATCCCAGCTCTGCCACCCTTTGTGTCAGCTGCTCTGCAGTGTCCGAGGAGATGCAGTCGCAGGGACACCGCCTTTGCGGACTGGCACAGCCCTTGTGCAATCACGCCGCTGGCATGCCTGGTTTGGGACTCTTCTATTGCCAGCTGCTCTGCTACGAGCTTGGGGGTATCTCCGCACCTTCACGCAGCAGTTGAATCCCTTCATTCTGTGGCTGTAATGGGGTTAGAAACCTATTCACCACCTTCCTACAAGCATGAACCCAGCGGATCCAAGGTGTCCCTACTCACCGCAGGGGGGTTGGACTTGACGGCCTTTGATGGTCCCTTCCAGCCCAAGCCATTCTATGATTCTATGAATCTGAGCAAAGACAAGGCTGGAGGTGTTCTCTGGAGGTTGTCGTTCATCCTCCCCTGCAGCAGGATCAGCTCTGTCAGGATTACAGACTAACTTGGTATCCAAGCTGGTAGCCAAGCCCCCCTGCAGCAGCACTGTTCCCCAGCCTCCCTCAGCATCAGTTCTGTCACTTCACTGGATAAATCTTTGGGCTGTGTGGATCCATCAGGTCTCCGTGATGGAGAAAGAGGGCAGGCAGCTGAATAGCAAAAGGTGGAGACAGGGAATGGTGGAGCCCCATGATGAGTGTGTTCAGGAGCACCCATCCACCACCACAGCACGAAAGAAAACGTGGGAAGTTGTAGCCCACTTTTTGGTTTGGTTTTTTTCTCAAGTAGAAAGTTAGAGTTTCCCTTGACAGAGAGTCAGTCAGTATTGGGCTCTGGTACTGGAAGCAACTGGAGGTAGAAAACTTCAGCTCAGCTCATCTTGCTGGCCTCCTGAGCAGCTGTTTAAGCCACGTTTGAAAAAAAAAGTGTGTGTAGTCAGAGACGAGCGGCTCGTCTCTGCGAACAGGGTGTTTCAGACTGAACTGCTGTATTTTTGACAGACATTATGCATAATGATGGGGCAGCTCATGGCTATAGGGGCTGGGGCTGGGGGATTCATTTAATGCTGGAACAGAGCAGGGATGGCTTGAGCGGATCCTAGTGTGATGATTTTCAAAAGAAACAGTGAGTGTTAGGTGTTCAAATCCCCTCATAGCAGATTTTGACATCTGATTTCATTAAACTCTGCAAATATCCTCTTATGTGATGCAAATTAATGAGGTTTGTTTTTTTTTTTAAGCTAAATCTTGCCTCCCTTTAACACTCAGTGCTTACCTCTTTGTTGGGGCAGGGAGAGAATCATGTGGGGAAAAAAAAATCCTGCTAAATGCGCCTGTATCCTGCTGAGTATTGATCCAAACAACAGCTGAACTTCAGGTGGGTTTGGAGTGAAACCAGAGCCCCTGTCCAATCTGTGCTGGAGAAAAGGGGAAACAGCATCTACCAAATTCAGTCCACTTGTGCCAAACGCTACCTGGAAGCAGGCAGTGCCCTCTGCGAAATGTTGACTCAAGTGATGTCTGCAAGGGAGTTCAGATAAAACTTGGTGAGGTTTTCGGAAGAATGATTGCCGCCAATAACACCATAGGCAAGATTTCAGAACAAAGGCTTTTTCTCATGAGTTAGCAAAAGCAATGCTAGCTATTCGTGATTTATGCCTCCCTCATAAATTACATTTTAAGACTAGGATTCTGTGTCATCAAAAAAGATACATTTTATTTTTATATAGCATATTTAACACACACTTAAGGAGAATGATGGTGTTGTCAGGGGCCTGGGGTGATAGGGAGGTAATTTTTTTTTTTTTTTTTTTTAACCCAGAAGGGTTTCAGCCTGTGAAGTCGGGTGAGGGGAGTTACGGCAGTCACCGGCTGACAGATTTAGGGGAGGAGGCAGAGATCAAAGGGAGGGGCACAGCGCACAGAGATCGTGCATGTGCAGGAAGAGGCTCCCACGGGAAAGCCACGGCAGGTCTGGCCCCTGGAGATGTCTGATCCCACATGTAGATCAGAAGAGCCTCTTCCATGGTGTGTATCCTTTCCTCTGCTCCCTGCCCAGGCCCTCACCCAGCTATAGTTGGAAAGAGCTCCAGGGTTCAAGTTGTGTTTGGGTACCTGTGGCTGTATCTCCGTGGGATGTCACGTTGGCACTGACAGGTTCTGCCTTGACGTGGGATATGGTCATTAAATGGGCCACTGTGAATTGCCCAAACCTGACCTTGGGTCACCCAGGACTCTGGTCTGTCTCTGTAGTGGCTTTTTGAGTTCTCCACTGCTTGGGTCGCTGGGTTGTTTCAGAACTGCAACTTCTGTGGGTTTAGGGGTTCTTAAAACTTTTGGCAGTGACAGGGTGCATCCTAGTGGCTCAGAAACTGGGAAGCAATAGGCCAGGCATGTTTGAGAACGAGAGTGCTCTCTTATGCTGCAATGCTAGCCTTACGATGCCGTCACTAGAAATCTGTACCAAGCCTTTTTCTTCCCCAAAGTTTCCAAGATGACTCGAAAAAGTAAGGAAACCATTGAGCAAAGACATATTCATTTAACAGCCATATTTTCCTCCTATTCCTCTCAGATTTTTGCCTTTATGAGCTAGCATGTGGCTTAGTCTAACTGTGAGGGGGGTTGGTTGCTGGTTACCAGTCCCTCAGCAGATGTAGCCATGCAGACGTTTTCATGATGTTTTCTCGCAAGGCGGGGGTAACAAGCTCCCCGAGATCATTGCCTGTCACTCTAGAGTCCGCAGGGAAGCAGCTGGGACAGGCAGTGACATAGTGCTGGGGTCACTGGTGCAGGGTCACCCCACAACTTCCCTGGGACACCCCAGGCAGCAGGTGGGTGTCCCCCCCCTCCTTTGGCCTTCCCCTCCCTCCCAAGGGCTGAACCTCCCCTCCTGTGCGCTGCTTTGCCTCTCGCCGGCGGAGCCCAGGGCAGCCCCGCTGCAGCCAAAGTCCCGACAGCTCTACATCTCCCTTCCCAAAAGAACTTTTTGCCAGCTGGATTTGCAGAGATTTGTTTTTATAAACTTTTCCTGCCTGTGCGGCAGGTTAAAGAGCTCTGAAAGGGAAGGAGGGGGGAATGGCGTATTGGGTCATCTCCATGGGAACATCGCGGGAAGATTGATACATGCCCCGAGAGGCGGGTGTGCAGTTATTAGCATGTTCCAGATCCTTTTCTGCAGCCTTTTTTCTTTTTTCCCCTGCTGAGGGGGAAGAAACAGTGTTTTCAAGGAGGAAAGAATGTGAACATGTGAAATAAAAGCACCATCACAGATCCCAGCCCTTTCTGGCAGTGAGTCTCTGTTACCTGCCAAGAGCAAGCGCTTGCCACGGCAGAGCTCGAGAGCTCCGGCAGCCGTCAAAACCAGAGGGAGCTGGGTCAGTTTGCCCAGGAGAGGACAACCCTGCTGGCATGGCGAGATGATACATGGCGAGATGATACCGGCCATCGCTGGCCAGACGCAGAGCAAGGGTGCTTGGCAAGGGGTGGGGAAGGAGAGCGGCTGGAGCAGCTCTTTGGTGGTCACAACCGCTTGGTGCAATGGGTGTCTTCTCCGCTGCTCGCTGCCCACCAGCTCACGCCTTTCCCCATCGCAGCATCATCTGAGACAGCGAGATGGACTCCAGCTCAGTTTGGTGAGCTGAGCACCCAAATCTTTCTGGTGCAGCATTAACCCAGAGAGTTAGAGGAGGCCAGGTCATCTTCTTGTGCCTCAGTTTCCTCCCAAAGCCCTGTTCTCCCTGGCCAGTGCTGGGGACTGCCGAGAGCCTTTGCATATGCTAACCATTTTTGAAGAGTGATGGTGGGCTGAAGACAAGCCCTTCAGTCTTGCTGGAGCCAAGAATGAGAGACCAGATGGTGCATGACCTGACAAAGCCCCCTGTGATCTTCTGTTTGTTATTCTCCTACAAGCACATTGCCCTGGGAAAAATCCAAGGGTTCGTTTCCAGGACCCAGACTCTTTTCATGTGTAATAACTGCACCTACTCTGGCCACACGCATTGCTCACGTGAGGCCCTCTTGCTGCTGCAATAAGGTTTTTGGGCGCGGGGGGGGTGGTGAGGTCTCCTAGAAAAGCAGGCTTTAGTTCAGCGTTCAGCTCCTCTGGGGCCTGGCTGCAATTATCCTCCTGTCCCATGTTTGTAGAGCACCTAACAAGAAAGAGTTCCAGCTGTGACAGTCTTCCTGTGGGTGTTACTCCGAAATTACTAGCAACAAGAATATTTTTTAAAATAGAAACCTTTGCTCTGGGCTATGTAGTAATTAATCATTAATAAATCGTAACATTCAGGAGGAACTTTAATGTTGCAAAGCTGATTTTAAGAGCTTGTCTAAGTGGACCTGACTGCAAAGCAGATCTGTAACATGCTCTCAGGTGGAGGGTGTCTGCTTCCCTCCCACCCCAATTAATTTCTGTCAGTCTCTGCAGGGCAGGAGATCGGTCTCGGTATCTGTGTGTGCAGCACAGTCACGATTGGAAAAGATCAAGGCATGCATTTGCAATAATAACAATAATAGTGTCCCCAGAGTGACATTTCAAATGCAAATGAAAAGAATAAAAATATCAGTTCCTGTTATAACTTTGTTGCTGCTGTAACCGAATCCAAGTGAGGACCTGAAGCTGTCCCCTCTGCCTGCCTGGCAGCAGAGCTGTGATTCTTTGTTTGTTTTCATTCCCAGCCTGAGCTGAGGAACAAGGTGAGGAGCTGGGGCTGAAGAGGCGGTCTCGTGGTGGCACTTACCAGATTTTTAATCTAGTATCAGGCCTGCAAAGTGAAGGATGACAGGAGCTGTGTATGGTGTGACTAATAATTAACCCACCACCCTGAGAGCTCGGTAGAGCCCTGTAGTGAGCCCCCGAACCCACCCTGGCCGGGGACCAGCTCTGCTCCAGGGGCTTCGGCTCCCGGGGCTCTGGCAGGCATAACGCTTTCCCTCCCTCCTCTCTCCTCCTGCTGCCAGCGCTGGGGTGGGAAACACTTGTGGTGTGGGCCCAGCAGGAAAGATTTCTTGCAGTTTTGATTTCCCTCAGTCTTAACAGCTGTGGCTCGCCTGCAATATCCAACTGCATCCCTTCTCTCTCCCTGCGTTAATAGACACAGCTTCCTTACCTTCCCTTCAAAGATGCGACGGTGTCGGGTGTTTGCTGGTGTGTTCTGTTGCCTTTGCACAAATGCACGTAGATATATGTAACTACTGAGGGCGTCTTTTCATCTGAAATGACAATGTCATTCAGTTTAATTTTTTAGTTAGAAACTTTGTGCAGGGTTTGTGTGTGTCCTTGGAAGAGAGAGGGACCGGGTCGCAGTGATGTGGGCTGGTTTGAGCCCAGAGCCACAGGGCTGTCTTCATCCCGTACACCAGGCACCCTCCCCGCAGCACAGCCCCGCTCCTTGGTCACACGGTGAGTTTTCTGGAAATTCAGAAGCACATCTGTTAATCGGTTTATTAATTGCAGAAATAAGCCCTTTGATATTTATCATTCAGGAGCAGCGTTTGGCTAGCTGTGGGAGAAATTGGCAGCCGGGAAGCATAGGCAGGATTTACAGTTGCAGGGCACATGGAGGTAGCACTTCTTTGGGCTGTGCTCCCAGTAGCTTTTTAAACCAAGACAGAGCTCTTAATCTGAACACACGTTTATTTTTTGCAGCAAAGAGATTGTCTGAGAATGAAACTGATGATTTAAAAAACAGAGGGAAAAAAAGGAATTGAAACTGCGTAGGCTATTTTCAGCCATCAAGATGAATGCAATGTAAAAAAATAAAACAGGTTGCAAGTTTTGAATGCAAAAAAAGATCAATCTGAAAGCATGAACATCCAAGCAGGTGCTGTTAGCTCCAAGCACTGACAAGGCAGGCTTTTCTGCTGGCAAATAGGGGAAGATTTCAGCAGACACACACGGGACAACACAAATCTGCTCATCCGCAGGGCTCTTCAGTTATCAGTGGAGACTTGCAACACGTTAACTGCTTTGCTGTTGCTCCTTATTCCTGGCTCCTAAGGCCGGAGGCTGCTGATGGAGCCACTACGAGGCCTGCAACCCCAAGACAAAAGGCTGCAGCAGAGAGCAGCAGAAAAGGAGTTACTGCATCAAGTGGGAGAAGGCGATCTGCAGCTCAGCCCTGTGCCCCCCGTGCACACCACCTTCCTCACAGTCTTCCAGACTCTCGCTAGTCCTCGTGATTTTTGCTATCATTTATCTCCACATGAAGCAGGGAGAGATGAACAGCGTGAGGGGCAATCGGAGGAAAGACAGCCTTCCCAGCATAATAAAACCTCGAGACTTCTATTGTCCAGGACCACTGCCCGCCCCTGCCGCCCCCCCCAGCCCGGCCCCAGTTCAAGAGAGGAAGCTATGCACAGTAATTTGGAAACAAATCTGAGCTGCCTGTTTCCATGCGTTGCCCTGAAAATTCACTTTCTACCATGCAGTGCCACCACGGGACGTGGGTGGGTGGAGGGCTGGGAGGGCAGGACCTGCTGAGTGTCCCAGCCTCGGTGCTCATCGCTTGCGGCTGACCCGGCTCTTGATGGCATCCGTGGCAAGAAGGAGCTGCTCCAGCACAGGCAATGGAAGGGCAGCACTTACCCGATGGCAGCGGGAGACAGCCAGGCTGAGGGGCCTCCGTTTCCACCCCACCTGCCCTTCAGCAAGTCCCAGCGAGGGATGAGCTGGTCCCGGGGAGCAGAGGATGGCTCGAGTCTTCAGCTGGAAGACATGAAGCTGCAGCCTGGCAGCAGACTCGGTGTTTGACCTACGCTGCAACATCTGACCGCAAGCAAACCCATGTGTGCCGCTTGCCTTTCCCCTGGGTGGTTCATGCGATGGCAGGTTAATCATCCGCTGGGCGCCGAAGGGGAAGTGAAGGCAGCTCCGCTGCGGTGAGGGCCAGCTTAGTTTCAGAGAGAGGACAGAAAAACTTTCAGGCAGATGAAGTTGGTGAGAGCTGAGCCGGCTCTGCACTGAGGTCCCTGCTCCGCCTGCCCACACCTGGGCAGGTGGGAGGTCCCAAAGACTCATCGCAGAGCTCCAGCTGTTCAGCCCTACGAGCCCAGGCAGAGGCTTCTGGCTGCAGAGCCGCTTTCGGCACCATGCTTCTGAGCATGTCTGCTGGGACTTAATCAATCCAGATGTTTGCATGGGGCTGTTCCTATCTATAACACTCCTCGCACCCACAAGCTGATTGCAGGCAGATGCCTCCATCAGGCAGCAGCGCTAGGACCCAGAAAAGCCCCTTTCAGCACAAAGCCCATGCTAATAGGAGACTGGAGGCCCCAAAGGTCACAGAACCTAGGGCTGAAGGGATTTCCAACCGGCTGCACTTGTATTTGGGGCATCTCCTGCCTTTGTCAGTGACTGTGACCATCAGCTGCTCCCAGGGCCAGGTCACAGCCCAGTGCCTGGCCAAGGGCATTGCCCATCCCTGCCTAAGGATAAGGGTGTGATGGGACAGTGTTGTGGTGACACTGGTACAGTAAAAATGCAGCCACCCATCCTCTCTGGTTGATGCTCCCCTGCTGGGACACATGTGACTCATTCTGGTGGAATTATCCTGGTCAAAACAGGAACAGACTGAAAAAAAAAGGGCAAAAGGACCTTTTCATCTACAGATTTAGGTTTGTGCTCAGGGGCCAGCAGAAATCCTTTTCTGGCTGAAGGAGAAAACACTTCTCGGAGCCCTGCACCTCTGGTCTCTTGCTCATAGCAATTTGGATTGGTGCTATTCAGCTGTATTATATTTAAATTATCTGTTAAGCAATTGCAGTGCATGGTCTTAAGCAATATGACCACATCCGATTGCTCCAGGGGTGCCTGTATCAGCCTGTATGTGCTGATGACACTAATGCTTTTTGCCCTGGTGACTATACAGACGCACAAACAGAGCGGCTGGGGCTTTTACAGGCTTTGCTAAGGTTTATTAGCTTTTATAACGGTCATGAAAATAATTGGATCTCAGATATGCGCCAGCAATTTGGTACAAAGGAGCAAAAAAATTAGGCCAGATGAGGTGTAAATCAGGAGTAACTCCAGAGCTGCTGGTGAGGTTTGAGCAGACAAGGGTGAGCCAGAGCGGCAGAGTGCAGTGAGTCCTGGTGATGTGGTGGGGTTTGGGAAGGGTCCCGGAGTCTGTCCTTGAGGCAGTCTCACAGTTACCTGGCCCATCTCAGTGAGGAAGGGGATGATGCTGAAATGCCTGGGCCAGGAGCAGTACCTGCCCCAGTCACTCTGTCCACATGTTGTGGGTGTCACATCACCATAGTGGGATGCTTGAATAGGTCCATTGAGGCACTAAGGGCACTGCATGACGGCCATGGGCACTGGCAGCACTTGCCCCGCTGTCTGCCCTGCTCCCATAAACAGCCACAAGCCAGCTGCCAAGCTGAGGGCTGCCTGTCTCTACCCACTGGTTACTGCACCAGCTGGGACCCTCTCACCTTGCTCAGCACCCATCCCCACCCTGCCCCAGGGCCAGTGATGCTGGTGGCAGGCTCCTGTCCTGTACCAGCGCTAGGGTTTTTCCCTCTGAAGTGCTTCAAGGACACAAGCATCACCCCTTTCCTTTTCACAGATGGGGAAACTGAGGCCTGGAGGAGCAACATCCAGCAAGCAAGCGACCAGAAGAGCCTGCAGTCTCTGGGGGTTTGTACTGTGCGCTGGCATAAGGGTGTTTTCCCAACCCCATTCCCTGCTGTCAGCCCTTCTGCCAGGCCTGCTCTGGGGACGAACAGGGGCGAGGGGCTGTTAGGGTGTGCTGACCCCAGGCAGGGGCTGGGCAAGCAGGCAGGGGCTCTGGGTGCTGCTGGGAGCCATGGGCTGAGCCATGCCAGCTGTGGAGCTGTGCAAGGAGCAGCCAACTGGGAGCTTTCATCTACAAAGCCACTGATCCTCTTCCCTGAGCTCCCTCCGTGCACAGGTGCTCTCCACACCGGCTCCACTGCAACAAAGCAGCCTCTGTTCCCCACTCCATCCCCAGCTCCTCCCCAAGCCCTGTCCTGTCTGGCGCTGGATTTATGAATGAGTCCCTCACTCTGGTGACAGCGGGCCCTGCCAGCCCAGCGTGGCTCGCTCCAGGAACGCAGGTGCGGTGGGATTCTGCTGCCATCAGGAGCAGCATAGGGTGCGGAAGGCAGAGCTTTGGGGTGCACAGCCCGCACCGATGGAGGGCATGGTGCTGTGCTCCCCTCCCAGCCCCAGTCTGGCCCCATGCCTACTTGCTGGGGACTATTTTGGATGATAACTCATGAGCTGCCTGCGGGAGGTTGCCAGCTGGCACGGCTGCATGGGAAACAGCTCCTGGGTCCTCAGGTCCTGGCATAGCAGCAAGGCCCACATTGGTGCCGAAACTCCGGCCATCATAGGGCTTTCCTGGGAGAGAGGCATCCCTGCTGCAGTGCTGGGACCTCGGGCAGGCGGGCAATGCCAACGGCTGGCTTGCAACCCATCTGCATTGCCATGCTCAGTGCTTTGTGGTTTTACTACTAATTAACACAATACAAATGAAGTATGGCTGATATCAACACACGTCATGCAAAATGAAGATACAGAGCTGGCAAAGCACTCGGCAGCGTTGCATGCTGAAAGCACACCACGTAAACCATCAGTGACAGCCCCTTCACTTGCCCAACACCTTGTGTGCCCAGAGCTCTGCCTGTACTCCTGGGAAAACCCTTCCAGCACCTCTCTGAGCCAGGTCAGGGCTCATCAGCATCCAGTCATCCAGGCACTGAACTCTCTAATGCTTCAAATGTTTTCTGGAGTTGATGTCCAGCACCCACAGCCTCCCAGAAGCCAGGATTTCACCTTGTGCTTCCAAAGCCATACTGTTCCCTTCAGCTGAGCAGCCACTCTGGTCCCATCTGTCCCCTTCCCTCTGCGTGCCTGGCTTGGGACCCAGTCCTGGAGCCTTGTGAACCATAAAGAACCTTTCCTGCTGGTTTTGAGTGGCTTTGGATCAAGTGTGCCAGTAGCTGGCTAGGGTATTTCCGTTTATTTCTTCTGCATCTAGATTGCTCTAAGTGTGACCATCAAAAATCAGTTCCCAGGAGTGGAGGGGCTGTGGTCTTTGTGGGCAGCGTGAATGGAAATCGCTCCTCCTTGACTTCTGGTGGCTGTGCAGCCCCATCTCTAGCTCTGCTCTTTCCTGCTGCATCTGGGAGGTCTTGGAAAAGGAAAGGGTGATGGGGCCTAGCTCGGGGGTGAGGAAGGAGTTGGTCCCCCACCAGTTGGGTTCTCACTTGCCTTGGTGCCTGGAAGCAGACAGCAGTTGCTGTGCATCTCCATCCTCTCCTTAACCTTTTTTCCTTCTCGTGTCTCCCCCACCATCCCCCTGCTGTCACTGCCGGCCACTCCCCTCGCAGCCACAGCCCCACGGCCGCTCACAGCAGCCACTGCAATGGGCCCAGGGGCTCACAGGACCCCTCACGTGTCCCTGGAGGAAGATATGTACCCCAGCCCATGGCAGCAGAAAGTGAGGGAGACCAAGAGCTGGACAAAAACACTATTGCTGTCTTCCCACACCAGCTCCAGCCTCCAAAGAGACATTTTCTCATGGGCTCCTTGTTACTTCTGTTTATTTTTTAAGACTGCTTCAGGTCCATGTGGTTGGGCTGTGATATGAGCTATGCTTTGCTACCAGTCTGCTTTCAAATAAACACACCAGCTATGCTAGCCGTATGAAAAGATGTTTAAACCTATATCTCAAACCTTCTACTTAGGGCTGGCTAAGCCTCTCTTTATAATTGCATCTGCACACCTTTATTACTTAGAGTTAACGTTAACACATCTCCCCGATGAGTTCAGAGGTGCACAAGCCTGGTGAAGGCCTTAGGAAGTTGTCTGCTCTCTGCATCACAGCCTGCTGCCAGGTGATCTTGGGGCGACACACAAGAAACCCTCTGACACACCAGGAGAGGCTTCCTGATTTGAGAGCAGAAGCACCGATCCTGCACCTGGCTGCCTGTGGCTGTGCCCAGACCTGCTGCACTCCCGGCTTCCCAAGCAGGCACCGGGGTCTGCTGGCACAGAGCTTCTTGCAGATGATGGGAACGATAGCAAAAAATAAGCACCCTCATCAGCATCGCACAGCAGGCCTTAGATTAAGTTAAACATCAGTTTAGATAGCTGGTTACCCACGTTTCTCTGCTATCTCCGTAGCATCTGAGCTCTCTAAAGCCACGCTGATTTTTGTCTGTTTCTCTCTCTATATATAGACACAGACATTGATGTAGATGTAAACGTAGACAGTACTGACCCAAGACTAGATCTGTTGGAAAATCCTTTTGCTAGTTACGATCTATGCTGTTCTGCCTTGCTCCATCTTGCACAACCAGACATGGATATGTCAGTGATCGGGGTCCAGAAGTTACCACTACAAGAAGTTTCTCCTACCACCTTTTCTTGGCCACCTTGACACAGGGCGTGACTGCACCTTCCCTCCTCCCAGCTTACCCACCCCATTCTCTAGTTTGGTCCAGAAAATATCTGTGTTACAGGAAAAACCTTTTATTATGATTATTTTTAAGTCAGCAGTTTGTTTCTCTGACAGAAAGATGTAATTCCGAGTAGTTTAAGCCTCCCTTAGCATGGAGGTGTGCTCATATAAGGTCTAATCACTGATCTAATTAAATTGATTTGCTACTGTGTTAGATCAGTGCAGCTATATTGAGCAGATCAGGTCTAAGTTTCTATTCCACCTCATCATAAAAAATGATAATAAAAAGCACCTTCAAGACATCAGTGCTAAGAATTCGAACAGAAAGTTACATTTATTATTTTAAATCCAGTCTCATTATTTCTGGGATGTAGATTTTTGAAAGGGGCTATGAAATCCTTGGCATTGGCAACATTCATCTCACATTTTATGATCTCTATAGGACATGCAAATATTTATTAATGTTCCAGAAGGGTCTAAGGAGTTTACAAATCTAAAGCCCATTGAAAGTGACAACTCTCTTTTAAAAATAAAGAAAAAAAAGCAAGCCAAAAAAAGCCTAATTATTTTTTAAATTGGTTTCGACATTATTTTTATTCATTATGCAAGATTGATTATTGTTTCCTTATAAAGTATCTTTATTACTTCCTCCCTGACAAAATTACTTTAAAGTACTTATTTCCACTTGAGGTTTTGGTGGATTTCCTGATCAGGGGTTCACGCTTAGGCTTTTCTAGCTCTGTTACAATACTAACATTGCAAGTTATTTTAGGAAAGATTTATGTTCCAGCTAAAACCATGATAAATACATTTAAAACCAGAACTATACACATTTTTATACAGAGCTATCTAATTTGATAAAATGTACAAATTTGGTCAGATTCACTCCAACAGTGGCCCTTTAAACTCTGATTTACAGAATCAATTAATAAACTGAAATAGCAGCTCATTGGATTTTCAGAGCCAGCAGCCTTAGCCTGATAGCAGGGCAGTACTAGGCTTAGATACAAGTGACTCCCAAAAACCTCTCCAGCCTGACATGACACTGCCTGCAGACATTGCATCCTACTGTGACATCACGTTCGTGACTAGCACCCACGGGTGCAAGTGCTGCTAGCTCATGGGTTTGCTCTGCAGGGTGAGCCACGGCAGTCCTGCCCTAAATGAACAACCCTGGCATGCTCTGCACTTGCCTCTGCCAATGGTTTGCTGAATGTTGATATTAAGCCAAGGATTTGCACCCAGGCTAGACCTGAGCACGGTCTGATGGGTTGCTCCTGGACTGCAAGGGGATGCTAAGGTCTAACCCACCTCCAGGGAGAGGGTGGCCCTTAGCAGACCCAGCCTTGAGCTACCTCTGCTCAGTAATGGCACTATTAATCAGGCTGATGAGCTTAGATCTGCAAATGCCCTAACTCCTTTGAATCATTCCCACCTGATCAGCAGAGGATCTCACACCTGCATTTCTCATCCCATCACCTGTGCTGGTAGGGAGGAGCAATGAGCCTCACTTGCCAGATGATGAATTGAAGCACAGAGAGGTTAAAAGCAGGGTAACCTGTAGCAGACTGTCCTTGGTGTAGGGGGTTTGCAACCCCAAAAGCAGGGCTTGTCTCCATCTCAACTTTACCAAGTGTCAATTTGCAAAAGACCTTCTGGTTTATTTTCCTTTTGTGCTAAGAGGGGACCAGGTCTACCCAGAGCCTGGAAAGAGCCACAGAAGAGGACAGATGCTGTATCGGCCTGCTGAGTTCCCATGTGGCAGAAACCCTTGGAGTCGCTGCTGAGAGCCAAGGCACCTGGTAAGAGCTGCTAGTGCCAGCAATCCAAGGACAGCAGCCTGTGCTGAAGGGGTGCAGGGTGGGCCCCCCAAACAGGCTGGTACACCAAGCAGGGTGCAGCGCTTTTGTGGCAGTCCCTGCTGGCCCATCCACCACTGCCATGTGAAAGCAGCAACCTGGTGAGCACAGCCACGGCTGCAAGCATCACCCAAGAGTAAGTCCGCGCCAGAGTAGGAACCGAACAGCCCTTGAAGCCCAGCGAGCACGGAACTTTCCTTCCTCCCTGGGAAGCACCACCCAACTGCGTGGGACCACCAAAGCTAATAAAGGCATTAATAGTGCCGCATGTCATCTCCTCACTAAGGCATGTGAGCAATTCACACCTCATTCAGGCTTGAAAGCCCAAATGCACCCACATTTGGTCAGACTCCCCTCCAGCCTGCAAGGCAAGCTAGCAAAAGGGCAACTCCCCATTTGAGGGCTCTCTTCCACTGAGCTTTCCAGGCTAGGCTTAATTTAGGCTATCTCAAAGCCCTCAGGCTAAAGCGGGTCTTTGGCATGAGTCTTGGCGTAGGAGGGCAATGGCATGCTGATGTGTCTGATGCGAAGCTGTACCAAGGGCCTCTGCTGAATTTTCAGCTCTTGCCACCGACTTGAGCAAAGTTTTTAAGGGCTCCGTTTCAAAAGTGCTCTCAGGTTTAGCAGGGGCAGCCTCTGGGATACATCTGGCCTGGCGCTGGGAGTGATGAGTATCGGAGCCCTCATGGATTTTGGATGGGTTTAGGCTGCTCAGATCTCCTGGAGCTGGGCCCAGCATTCTTCACGTGGCGCAGCTCCAGAAATGGAAGCACTCCAAGTGAATAGTTTCTTTCCCAAAATGGGGATTCTTCTTTCCTTTGGATGGAAAACACTACAGACAGGGGAAATATTATCTCATTGTACTGTGAAGGAGAACCATTTATTAACTGTGGGTACCAAATTTAACTCTGGGTATTTTTTTTAATAGCAGTTCTGATATGAATAGAAGTGTTTGAACCCTTTCCTTGCAATGTCAGGAATCTGCGTTACAGAATTATGCCACTGTGTGAGAAATAGCAACTGAAATCAGCTATGGGAGAAAAAAAGAAGTGAAACCGGCTAGTCTAAATTAATGAGAAATTAATTCCAGGGGCACAGATTATATGAAATGGCTCCTTATCTCGGTTATGTTTGCAACACGTTAACGCTCAAAAAGAGCCATCCTATTGCCTCCTACACTTGCCACGTTATGCAAGGGTGGCTTTTCTCATGTGCTCGGGGGCTCCCGAAGCACCCACACTCTGCTGCTGGGAGCCCGAGCGATGGGGTAATCTGCAAATACAAGACACTAATCTACACAGTAAAACTAGGAGGACAGGCTGAAGCAAGGTGCTTCTTATGGGTTTCTTGTTGCTTTCTCAAGCAGGAGAGTCACTTTTATTTGCTAGGAGCAGGGAGGCAATGTGGCATGGTGGAATATATATGCCTGACTGCATTCAGCATTGGGCAATGGTCATACAGCAGCCACAAACCATCACAGCAGATGTATACAGGTTTGCGTATGTTAGCTGGCTCCATGAGAAAATGCCTTTACATACACTTTAGATTATGATCCAAATGTTCTTCTTCCCATTATACCAACCTTTCTACCACCCCGGCTCCCTTAACCACGGCAAATGAGGACATAATAAAGTTCAAGTGATATCTGCTATTGTTTTCTAACTAATAATTTCCCAGGACTTCTGCAAGCTGCTTCTGTCCCAGGTGAAACGGTAATTAAGACTGACCTTTGAAAGCTCCCACTTACAATGGTATCTGTTAGTTCTGCTTAATTTGCTCCCTTGTCTTACATATAAAACTGTGAAAAATTGCTGCAGTTTATTAAAGTGGAAAATAAAGAGCTTTCAAAGCACTGAGATCATTTAGTTTCAATACATTTGACAGTATGTAATAGGTATGAGTGTTTTGAGCAGGTTACCCTAATGACAAATGAGAGGGAAACGTATATCTGACTGTTGCTATTTTGTACAAGTGCCCCTTTGTTCTAGTGACAGCAGGTTTACAGGATGACACTGACTGGGATTCCTGCACATCAGGCAGGTCTCTCTGGCTGTGAAAAATTGTAGACTAGCAATATAAGTATCCAAACCATAGCTTTTACAAATGAGCTAAGACTCAAAAATCATTACAGGCTTTTAAAAATGAGATTTTGGGGTTTAAATCTGTTTTGTAACTGGTCTTTTGTTACCTCTGTGTTAGCAGAATACATTTGTTTCATATTCAGATGTCTTTTTTTATATATTTTTTTCCTAAAACATAAGCACTAGAAACTGGCTGCTGCTTCTAACAGAAGTAGAGATTCTTACAAAATAACATCAAGGAAAAAACAAGTGAACTTGGATATGTGGGACTGCCAATAAAATTGGACGAGTTGGCACCATTCATTGTGTTCCTCCTCTTGCACTCTGAAAGAGGGTCAAAGACCTGAACTTTTTATATTGTAATCAAAAATACCAAGATACAGATGTATTTAATTACCAAATCTGTTTCACTTTCAAACTCAAAATGCATCATATAATAAAGCTGAATATAAAAGAGAATTAACTGAAGAACACAATATAGATGGCTTCACCTGAGGCTAAAAGCAAGGCAATGCCTCAGAAAGAGGGCTACGGAGGGTCTGGATGTATAGGTTTCATGTCCTGTGTTGGTCCTAGAGCCTCACTTTTGTATTTACCTTCAGCTTCTTAGGCCTCGGACAGTACAGTCATATTTTGGCCTGGGCACCATGATCCCATGGAGTCCTTGCTGGCTCTGATGCTCAGGGAAGGCAGGAGTCCTGCCTTTGGGGTCACCTTTGACAAAGCCTTTGCAGAGACTCCTGAGAGCCATTGGTCCAACTGCTACACGAGGGAGGCAGGTCTGTGGAAGCTGTTGCCCTCCTGAACTCTCTGTTCCAGCGTCCAGAAAGCTGCAGCGCAGAAGTGGAGGCTGAAGCCACCCTGCAGGCACAGCGCAGCCACAAGCCTGGTCTGGCAAGGGGACTTCCCGCGTTTACAGATCTCGCGGGGACTCAGGCTGGAGCAACGTGTAGGATCCCATCCTGACACCGGACTGCAAAGCTGGTCAGGAAAACGGCACCCTGAGCACAGCAAGAAGCCCCGAGTACACTAAATAAATCAAATCTCACAATTCACCAGGATCAAGAATTGGAAGGTTTCCTACAGGTTTTATATCTAGGACGATTTATGATTTAATTTAAACACGTAGTTTCCAGCCGTTTCTTTTCGCAAGCAATCACCTAGGCTACATTAACCTGATGGTGATGTACTGCAGTCCCAGGGAGCCCTGGAGAGACAGAGAGAGACAACAGCACTCAGAGGTGTGAATTTCCCCAATTTATCTTGATGGGGTGTGCACAGCCTTGCTAGGGAAGCAGGTCCAGGCATGTTAACCACTTCACTGCCAGCCTCTGTCGTTGGAAGGGCTGGTTGTACAGCAGCATGTCCTGTACGGGCCTTCCCCTTCCTTTGGGAGAGCCTCCCCAGCAACAAAGGATGCAAGCTTGGAAGGGATGATGGAGGTGCAGACTCCTGGAGTGTGATGGTGCAGGTTATACATTTGGAGGGGGTCCCGTAAGATCAGATGGATTTTTTATCATACAGCTTGTTGAAACAGATGTGGCCACACAGGTGCGATAGTTTAATATGCTTTTGAACAAGTTTTATATCTCCCTGCCTCTTGGGATCTGACAGCAGAGCAGAGGCTCCTTGCAGGCTCCACTCAGGCCCCAAGCTAACGCTACGGGAGACTGGAGACAAAATGTAGCAGAGGGGAACTGATCCTTGGGAGACACTTCTGCCTGGTTTGGGTATGGATGTCTCAGCCAGAGGTTTCCTTCATCATGAGTGCTTTTTCACAGCTGTGGCACAAGGTTTTGCTTGTCACTAATGGATCTGTCACCGCTGCCATGGGAGTGGTCATTATTAGGACCTGAGCTAACAAACTGGGCAGCTCCCTTTACATTCAGAGCTCTCCTATCTGGCTGTCAGCAGACTCTTGCAGACAGCGCAGCACGGAGCCTCTCAAGTGCCAGTCTGGAGGTTCCCTTTTGCAACCAGATGAGCGCTTGCAAATGCCTGTGAAGATGGCAGCTGCTAGAAGAGGTAGTGATCCTTTCCTCTGAACGGGGCTGACTGCAGCTGCAGCATGGTGGGGGTTGCAGCAGGTCCCTCTCTTGTGGTAGCAAGCAGCCACCTGAGCGAGGCTTCTTGGGGAGAGAGAGATCTGTAAGATTTAAAGTGAAACTGCTGCTTCAAAGAAAGGGCTTTTAGGAATTTCTAATGGTGAAACTGGAGGTGCCAGACTGCTCCCAGGCTGTCCCACGTCAGCGGACACAGCCTTCACACCCCCGGATGCCAGCAAGGAGGGGCTCAAACCCAGAGCAAAGCCCCCTTTCATCTCATTCTTGTGAGCTAGGGGCAAACACTTCTTCCAACAGGAGAGGTGTCTGAAACAGCCATTTCATTATGTTTATATTTAAAAATCTAACAGTGACTAAAGCAGTTTGCATAATAAACAGCTCTAGAGCCAGAAATATTTGCCTGCTCTCAGTAAAAAAAGGAAGTCGTCAGATCCTCTTCTGAAGACTGTAAGAAAGTGACAGAGTTTTCCCTTTACAGGATATAAATATGCAGTGCAAATAGGTGGCTGCTGTCACTGCTTACATTTTGATGTCTCTCTTCAGATAGCCTGGCAGTGCCAGATTATTTTAGTGTCAAATCAAAGCTCTGGTTGTGTAAAGAAGCTGAGGAAAGGTACAGTCTGTGTTGCAGCACAGGGTGGAAGCTCCAAGAAGACTGAAGGCAGTCCTGTGAGACATGTACCAGCCACGCATACTAAACCTGCCGTTTAGTACCCAAAAAGAAAACCCCTTTAGTAAACCTGCTGCAGAACAGAAATAAATGTCTTCAGATTTGGGTTGGGGCAGGCGGGTGTTTTTCTAAGGAGGTACGTGATTCATTCTCACATTAGCTAAAAGAAAATAAAGCTTTTGTTTCCTTTTTACCCTCCGTTTCCTTGCGAGAGAAAAAAATTAAGGGCCTGTTTATGCTGGAAGAAAAATTTTGCTGTCTGATCCCTTTTTAAAGCAGAAAGCTCTTATTTGCAATGCACCATTGCTGTCCTTGACTTTAAGAAGTCAAGTCAGCCCAAACCTGTCCGCTCTGCTTCCCTCCTTAGCATCACGCATATCTGGATGCAAGGCAGTTGTACAGCACCTAGCACCAGCCTGATACAGTTGCATACACAGACTAGTAACGAGAGATGATTCACACACTCGGGCTCTCCGCAGGAGAGATGCACACACCATGCTGGGCTCCTTTCCTGCCAAAGGGAACTGACAGCTGCATCATTTTGAAATGCTCGAAACCAAACTGCGCATCAGGCCATTTGTGCTTATACAGGTTCGGTAGGAGCGTGACTCAAGCCGAGCTCGCAGAGATCCTCCTGCGGAGAACCGGCGTAAGAGTAAGGCCCATCAGGCCCCAAGCCCACCAGCAGCCCCTCTGGAGGGAAGCCACAACCCAGGTGGAGTCACCCAGCCCAGACAATAGCATCCATGTTTCCACACACTGCCATCGACCAGGATGCCGTAAGCCATAAAGAGTTCCCGGGTTCCGGAGCAGCACAGCTGCTGTGAGAAGACATCCTGCCCCGGTTCACCGTTAAAGCCTGCCCGGGGGTGGGGGGCAGGTCTGCCAGGCCCTGGCCAGGCCATGCCCCGAGGCCTCCCAAGGAAACCCAGTAGGCCGTTCCTTTAGCAGGGGCTGTGGGGTCTCGCAGGCGGCTCACGATGTGCCGGTTATGACGGGGATGCGGGGAGGGGACGGACGCACCCCAACACGGCTGCCCGCCCCACCACCCCCTCCCGCCGTAAGGACGCCGCCATGCTCCCCTGACGGCGGGGAGGGGCCTGCGCAGCGACAGGCGGGGCTTGGTATGCAAATACAGCCGGCAGCCTGCAGGGTGGGATGGGGCGCATGCGTACTGAGCGCACAGTGGGGCACGAGTTCTTGCACAATGCACCCGGTTCCTTCAGCGGTGGGGAGGGGAACGGGGAGGTGGGGTCGAGCATGTAAATGAGGGCCGTCTTTTGCTGCGCGATTGGAGAAGAGGGAGGAAGAGGCGGGACCGGATATGTAAAAAGCGAGCCGGCGCAGGGTGCACGGGTAGGTGGTGCTCGGAGGGAGCGCACGGGAGGGGCGTGGTCCGTATGCAAATCTCGCCGGCTCGTGCCCTCTGGGGGGGCGTGGCTCGGATGCAAATACACTAACTGTCGTTACCTAGCTCCCGCCCCAACGTTCCGCCTAACATCGCCTTGGCCCCGCCCCACCAGTAAAAGGCGTCGCGCCTGCGCAGTGCGCCGAAATGAGGACTTAGTCTGTTACACAACGCTGTGGAGCTAGGGGCTGCGTTCACCGTCGCGTCCAGGCTCCGCGCGTCCCCGGCGGCGCGGCCCGGCTTGGCTCTCCGCGGCTCTCCTCTCCTCCTGCTCCGCTCCGTTAGGCCTCCCGCACCCTCCGGCATGAGCGGGGACCAGCTGCACAACGATTCCCAGGTGAGTGCCCCTTCACCGCCCTCGGGGGCCCGCTCCCGGGGGACCCCGGCCCCTCGCCACCGAGGCCGCCGGGGTCCTTACTTCCCTTCAGGGTTGGCCCTGGGGTCCCGGCTGACACCCCCGCCTTTAACCTCGGTGAGGGCAGACGTGCCCTGCTGCTGCCCCCTGCCTGCTCCCGCTCGGGGTACCCCACGCGTCTGGGGAGAGCTCTGTCAACCTGGCGTGTCCCCCTCTCGTCGTGCTGGGGTGTCCCCATCCACCGAGCCTCCCCCCCGCCCCGGGACCCAATTCTGCCTAGATGGGGGTGGTGGGGGAGAGGGGGCTTATGTGTGAGCCCCTGC